>VWYP01013887.1:0-34976 GCA_013400435.1 Pycnonotus jocosus
ATTGCTCCTGTGATCCTCAGAAGTATGCAAAACACCCTAGCTTTTATTCCCAGGGTATTCAGGAAGGTGCTGTGGGATTGTTTCTCTGAAGGCAAAAAAAAAAAAAAAAATTAAAAAAAAAAAATTGGCACTTATTGTGGCATGTTTTCACAGGTTATTACAAAAAGAAGGGTTGTATAAAAGACGTGAAAAGAAAGGCTGCAGGCATGCTTTCTTTTGATTCTACTGCCACATCATCCACAGTGAAAATCCTGTCCCTCACACAAAAGGTACATAGATCAATCTGTATCTTCTTAGATTTTACAACCTGACCTAAGGGTTATCTAAACTGTAGTAACTGAGGCTGTAAACCTTGCAACTTCACCTAAAAAGTAAGCTGATGATCCAATGCAGTGTCTGGATGTCTTGATTAACTCTGTCAAACCCATTTCTCACTGAGACTTAAGTTAGACTGAATCCATTGGGACTGTTCCACTACTCATAGATATTCAGAGCATGCAGCAATTGGGAAAGAGCAGCTAAGCTTGGTGAGTAGGTGACTTGTTTATTTCTAGAAAATTCACAAACATTCTCACACAAAGGAACAAAACTGAATCTGTGTTCTCATCTCCTGGCTAAATGATGAAGTAATCTGGGTGTTGAGGAAAGGCAGTAACATCCATCTCCTTCTTTCTCAATTGCTTTTCTTTCTTCCTCTCAGAAAAGCAAATATTTCATGCCAAATGGAAAGAAATTTCAGTTTTCAATACAATGCAGAAAAATGTACATTTGGGGTAAATTTTTTTTTTTCTCTTTGTCTTAGCAACAGAAAAAGAAAATAAAAAGAGTAGGTATCACAGCTCTGCCCCAGACATTTCTCTCAGGCAATATGTTCTCAGACTCCCCATCAAATAACCCATTCCATTACTCCCCCTTTCCCAAAATACATCTACTGTGTCAGAAGTGTTTCTTGATGGCAGTCAGCCTGCTGTTCAGTGACAGACTCACTTATGGAAGAGTTACCACATTTATTTTCAGCCTAGGATTTCTACTAAATCTTTCTGGGCATCACATTACAGCTTTAACAACAATACTCCCTGTTCCTCCCCACCACATTAAAAAAACCCGAAAAATCCCAACCAACGAAGCAAACACCGCCCCCCACCCCAGCTCCCAAATTCCCAAACCTAAGCCCAACAAAACCCTCATTTAACAGGCAGTTGCAAATGTTTTCCTGGAGTTGAAGGAAATAATCAAGTGATAGGATTGGATGTTATAAATAGGTATGTGTGCACAGGCAGGAAAAAAAGGCAGAAAAACAAACATTCTGACTTTTCAGCTAGTTGATATGGTACAACGGTAATACAAATCTTGGTCATCTAAAAATAATGTTACCAGTTTTAACTGTGAGCAATTTTAACCTTCCAGAAACAAACACACATGATGTCTTTCTTTGATGAAATTTTTAAGATTGAATGTTGAAAATTTTTTAAGGATTCTTTTCTGGTATGTAAAGACACGAGGCTTAAAATCCCCATTTAGAGGTAAGTACAATTCACATTTGAAACTACAGCTAATGCTCACTCGTGCAGGAAAAATGAAGTGTGCTACTACTATTGAAGTGCATTGTTATGCAATGACCTCTTGATAACAAATAAGAGGGACAATATCAGTTTTATGTTGTTTTCCTCAGAGGCAATCAGAGTGCCTGCGCTATTAGTAGTCACCTGTATTCCTAAATAAATAAATAAAGAGATAAACAGATAAATAAATAGCAGCATGGCAAGTTTCCCTGGAGCAGAACCAGTGTTTGTTTTCCATATCTATCTTCTAAGCCCTACATCTCTTCACCAACTGCCAGAAAGAAACAGCCACGACTAAACTTTTGTTGAATGTGCAACTTTGTAAACCTGGCAGCAGCTTTGTTTGTTTCCCTTAAGCCATGAACAATGACATTTTGCCAGAACAAGGTTTGGGGGGTCTCTAACACTCATCTGGCATCTGCAGTCCAGGGCAGTGGGAGCTGTGCTCATCCCTCGGTCGCTGCTGCCATCGCCATGGTAACCTGGGTTGCCCAGACGATGTGGCGGCTGATGCTCCCAACACAGCAGCCTGGGCTCCTGCACCCACTCAGCCACCCTTCACATCCCTCCCCCTTCATTTTTCACTTTGATTCATAACAACCTGGTTTTCTTCATCCCTCCATTCTCCTTCCTCCCAGTCCGTGTACATCCAGGTCAATTTTAATAACTAGGAACAGCAGAAATACCTTTATTTGCTCCTTCCCTTACACAGACATAAAAATACCTGGAATATAGCCAGACAAGCAAACACAAGAAGTCAGTCCAAATATGCTAATTTTTTTCACAGGTGGCTTACATTTCTTTCACAACAACTGATGGGGAGAAGAAAAGATTTATCCCTAAATAACGGAGCTGCTATAACAATGGAGTAAAAGCAGCTATAGGGGTGGGCAATAGTCTGCATGGTAAGCCAAGATAAGAGAAAACAGTAATTTAATTATCCCAAAGCACACAGAGTTGTTAATTTGAGCTGAATCTGAATTAACTGAAAATACTGTATCAGAAAATAAAACATGTAAATAAAGTGTTTCAGAAGCACTCTTCAAAACTTTTATCCCAAACAAAACAGCAAACTTCAAGCTGCTTTTTCCTGTTGGGCCACACATTTAAGTCAGGAAGCTGCTGTGAGTTGTTAAACCTTTGAAAACATCATAGAATTGCTACTCTTTTTTTTTCTTTTTGGCAATGTTTATAAGTTTATCAAATGCAAACTCCACCCAGAATAATGGCTATAAACAGTCCTTCAGGTGACTCATGTGAACACAGCTGGGCCACTGAACCAGCTAGTAATCAAATACCCATCCCAAGAAATTAGTATACTTCAAGACTCCAGGAATCAGTTTGACTAGGATGCCAGCTGCCAGATTTTGTGATAGCATCCTGTATGTAGGGGAAAAGTAATAGATAAACATAGATGCTTCACTGATTTTTTTCTGCAAAGTAAGTGCTTTATTTTCTCTTTTTTGGGGAGAATGACTATTATCAGAGTAGGTTTTAAAAAGTGACTCAGAAGATAAAACACGATCTCATTCCTAGCACCACTGTTTGTGTGAAATAATTTATTTCCATATTTCTCTTCATATTCAAAATAAAACAATTTCTAAAAACTAACAAGAAAAACCTACAAACACCTTTTCTTTAAACTGATAGACCTCTGCCCCAAGTTCTAGTTGCAATTATTTCTATTGTATTAGAAATTAAACTTCTAGGTAAACTCCAATTGTGATGAAGAAATATGAAATTTTTTTTATCAAAAGTATCTGTAGTGACACTTGGGTAATTTTTATATTATCTTCTTGTTGCTTTGGATGATAGTCTTATTAACTTGCTTTAAGGATTAATTTAGTTCGACAAATGATATTGGTTAGACTGCAGTATTTCTTTTTTCCTTAAACTGCTGAAAATGTAATTTGCCAACAATGAAGAAATAAGTAATATTAATTGGAAACCTATTTTGAAAAAAAAAAAAAATCCCAGAAAAATCACTGCTTCTGTTTGATTGATGCACCGTGATCCAGGGAGTTTCAAGGTTGACTCAATTTTTTGTTAATAATTAATGGGATTTTATTTACAAAATGTAAAATGGAAAACGAGTACAGATACTTCCCATGAATACATATTACAACAGAGCATCTCTCGTGCATTGATCAGTAATGAGTTATTATATGCACTCCAATCATAAATCCCAGTGGAAAGTTTAGCTGATAGAAGTTCTATTCTTAGGCTGACTTAATAATCCTGGACTGATTTACTGAGTAAACTGAAAGATATTTCAGCTTTCTTGGGTGAATTTGTTCACTTCCACATACCCACTTCTATGAAAGTTTAAGAACTAAACATCAAATCCACCACTGCTCATATACCTCAAAGTTAAGTAACTCTTCAGAGACAACAGGTAAGACATCTGTTAAAGTATGTTACTTTCATCAAACAGAGGAAGGATTTCAACATCTACTGAAAATTACATAAGTTCAAAGCTCAAATTTAATGTCTGTGATACGCCAAATATGAACACATTAAAAGACATTGAAATACCAATTATGATACTTTTAGTATCATGCAATGTGAAAACTAGAAAGCTCTTTTTGTCCTAAAGATGTGCTGAAAACTTAATACTGCAGAGAAGCACTGTGCTTCATCAGAAGAAACCACTTCAAGGGCAATATATTTTTCTCATCAGTATACCTCATGTAAGTGTACAAAGTATACCATTAGCTCCAAAATCTGAAAATCTTGTTTAGGACAGCAATGCTGTAGCACTATTTTCCAAATACAAAGCACTTTGAAATAGACTTCTCCACTAGCTTGCTCATCATATTCCAAGAAAACTAGCAGATTATAAAAATTTATTGCACTCAACTTAGTTTTTGAAGGTGGACAATTTGATATAAAGAGAATTCTACATTAATAACTAAAAAAATTAAGGCTGAAATCTGCAATTGAAGCCAAGAACATAAGGCACTGGAGTGCACTCTTTATAGCATACACAGGCAGCTTAACAAAAGCTTTCCCATTTCTCATATTTTTCTAATGTTCTCCCTAACTTGTTTAGCTTTGAAAAAGCCAGGCCCTGGTTAATTTTAGTCAAATTTTAGTCAAATTTTATTTCCATATGCAATACAGTTAGTATTTTTGTTTAAAAGTGTTCTTGATCAAATATGTTTTCTTATCACTTGCAGAACTGTATTACTGTAATGCAAACATTGAAATAACTTTCACTATGTCAATGCAGGCTAAGGGTATAAAGATTTTTAAAGTAAAAATAAGAAGCAATGCAAGTTTGTTTGGTGACTTTTTTCAAATGGGCTAAATTAAAGCAAAGAGGTAACTAAGTATAAGAAAAAATACCCTGCAACTTCTCAATGCACCAGCACAGTAGAAGTACAGACGAGGAAAATTTTGTTTGACCATGTGGTGCAACCCCAGAGCTAGCAGATCCTAAAGTGCATCTTGTAGTAATATTTGAGCAAAAGCAGATTCTGAGTGACACCCAGTTTTGGATGGGAGGTCTAAGCATACGATGTTTGAGTTTCCTCAGATCTTTAAAAGGATGTAAACTCTATGGCTATTTAATTTAAAAATATTTTATGACTTTTGGACAGCACATTATTTTAAGTTATTGCTGACCTGGCTCTCATTTAGCTTCAAGTAGTTAGGACATAATTTTTTTAAATGCATCTCTTTGCACTTTCAGTTACTAGAAAAATAATTAAATTATATTTTGTGTTACTACAGCTTTCCCACAAAACATCAGCTGGAGATCCTCTGCAGCCTTTCTGGTTGCTTGGTTCCTTCAACATGCACAATTTCACCAAAGCTTTATTACTAATGTGAATGTAAAAGACTTCTATAATAAACAATATTCTCATTTTCAGACCACAGTACATTTTATAGTTTATTGGCACAGGTCAAAAATGCCCTTTTTATTAGGCTAAATCTGCAGTTACAGACTGAAATAGGAGTAAAATATTTTATATACTAGATTTAAGTGGTTCTGTTGAATGTGCTAATGTGCTATAGGACTGATAAATGAGTAAGAAAGATGGGTTAGAACAAGGATGCTACAAGATGTGGTTGGGGACTAGAAAAACTACCATTAGGTATCTTTCATATGGTTTCTGATGTGAATAGAAAGGAAGAAAAAAGATCTGCAAAGGAAGATCAGAACCCAACCCAAGAAATTAGGATATAGCTAGCAGTATCTGCAATTTAAAAGTCATTACCAGTTTATTTTTTAATGTCTAATATTAAAGATAACCCTTTTTTAAATTATTTTTTATTTGACAGGCATTGGAATGTGGAAAAGAAATTAATTCCACTTCAGCATGCTTTGTTTTCTGTCCCATAGGAAGCAACTATTCCAAATAATATAATCCAATCTTAGATTGTAAGATTCCTGTATTTTTGACCCCACTGGAACAAATACAAGATTTCATAATAGTAGATCTCAGTGCATAACAAGTTTTCAATAAAATGATCTCAGAGCAACCGCTGTTAGGTGGATAAACAGAGACTGGGTAAGCTCAGCGGAGAGTAATTGGCTGTGTCCTGTTTTCAGTCAGCAGCTGGCAACAGAGAAAGAACAGACTTAAAGCACCGGGGTAAGCTCAGAGACTGATTAGTCAGGAAGCTATTGCTAAAGGCAGCAAGAGTAGGAGCTATCCCAGGAGCTCTCTCACAGCAGTTTTCTCTGCCCTGTGAGACACAACTGGAAATTCCTTAATGCACTCTGCCCTTCATTTATTTTTGCTACTGGACATTTGAGAGCATTTAGGAATGTTACTTTTTTGAGTAGTTGCCTGATGATGGATCACACAGAATTAAAATGATTTTATATTTCTCAGAGAAAGGGGAAGACTACCATCTACAGTACAATTATAAAACTAGGAATTACCTGACAGCAAAGTACTTTTTTTTTTCCGTGTCGAATGGCCAAAACAGAGTTTGCAGCTACTCACACATCAATTCTGATTTACTCTTTATGCTGAAATTAAGAACCCACCTTGCATCCCAGGAAGTCTGCATAACTTAAAGCTCCACTATTGATCTATTTACTTTTAATCCAGCTAGTTAAATAAAGCATAAGTAGAGAAAAAATATTATTATTGCACTATCAGTGTAACACAAAGTGTAACACAAAGTGTAAACACAAGCATAGTCTATAGTAAAGGAAAAGAGACGCGTATCAAAATACTAGAATTTGGAAGCATAACAAAATTAGCTATCCAAATTTAATGTAAATTTTATATGTATACATGTAAGAGAATTACAGGGTTTTTGCCACTCAGAAGTACTTGCATCATTCATAGCCTGTAACAAAATATGAACTTAAAGAGCAGCTATTCAAGCTATTGTTTCCTCTGCAGTATTGAGTGTGCTGTGTCCTGTTTTATTAACTTTATTAGACACAGAGACAGAGAACTAAAACATGAACAATGGTTATCAGGTCTCTCAGCCTCAAGCACTTTTAACTGGAGGCATGAACTCACTGACTATTAACAATTTATATAGGCTAACTCCTATGTAGAATTGGTATGTCCCTCTCTCTAGCCACTATGAGCAGCCTAAACACCCCAAACTCTGCATCTATTTATGAGGTATTTTATCTCTTCAAGAGACTCAATATATAGATTAATTTTGGAGGTCAGTTAAAAATGCTTAATACCTGATTTCCCAGAGTAATTAACATTATAAAGCACTTTATGTGTTTAGTGCTTTGATTCTACCTTTCAGTGCAATTGTAGATGTCTGTTAAGACAGGCTGGAGATCTCAGTTTAAGAACTAAACAATGCAAATTGTGACAAATTTCAGCTCTATACCAGAAGGGTGGGAAGGAGGATCCTGTAAACTACAGGCCTGGCAACCCGACCTCAGTACTGGGGAAGGTTAGTGCCATCACATGGCATGTGCAGGACAACCAGAGCATCAGGCCCAGCCAATACCAGGGTTTAGGAAAGGAAGGTAGTGCTTGACCAACCTGATCTCCTTTCATGACCCAGGTGACTGATGAAAGGCTGTGGATGTAGTCCACACAGACTTCAGTAAAATCTTCAGCACTGTCTCCTACACCAATCTCCTGGAGAAGCCGACAGGCCACGGCTTAGAGAGGGTGCACTCTGCTAGGTGAAACACTGCCTGAATGGCCAGGTTTAGAGAGTGATGGAGAAAGGAATTAAACCCAGTTGGAAGCCAGTTGCTAGCAGTGTTCCCCANCCAATACCAGGGTTTAGGAAAGGAAGGTAGTGCTTGACCAACCTGATCTCCTTTCATGACCCAGGTGACTGATGAAAGGCTGTGGATGTAGTCCACACAGACTTCAGTAAAATCTTCAGCACTGTCTCCTACACCAATCTCCTGGAGAAGCCGACAGGCCACGGCTTAGAGAGGGTGCACTCTGCTAGGTGAAACACTGCCTGAATGGCCAGGTTTAGAGAGTGATGGAGAAAGGAATTAAACCCAGTTGGAAGCCAGTTGCTAGCAGTGTTCCCCAGGGCTCAGCACTGGAACCAGTCCTGTTTAACATTCTTACTGATTATCTGGATGAGGGTATCAAGTGCACCCTCAGTTTGCAGATTTGCAGATGACACTCAGGAGTGTTGATCTGCTGGAGGTCAGCTGGAGGGCTCTGCAGAAGGATCTAGACAGGCTGGATCAATGGACTGAGGGCAATTGTATGAAGTCCAACAAGGCCAGGTGGTAGGTCCTGCACTCGGGTAACAACATCCCCTTGCAGCACTACAGGTTGGAGGTAGATTGGCTGGGAAGCTGCCCAGTGGAAAAGGACCTGGGGGTGGTGGCTGACAGCGGCTGAATATGATCCAGCTGTGCCCAGGTGGCCAAGAGGGCCAATGGCATCCTAGCTTGCATCAACAATGGTGAGGTCAGCAGGGCCGGGGCAGTGATTGTCCCACTGTACTCAGCTCTGGGGAGGCACTCAAGTGGGACTCAAGTCCTCTGATTATGGGCCCCTCACTACAAGAAAGACATTGAGGTGCTGGAGTGTGTCCAGAGAAGGGCAATGGAGGTGGGGTTGTTTATCCTGGGAAAAAGGAGGCTCAGGGTAGACATTATCACTCTCTACAACCACCTGAAAGAAAGTTGTAGTAAGGTGGTTGGCCTGTTTTCCCAGGCAATCAGGACAAGAGGACACAGCCTCAAGTTGCACAAGGGTAGCTTCAGGCTGGACACCAGGAAGAATTCTTCACTGAATGGGGGGCAAGGCTTTGACATGGGCTACCCAGGGATGTGGTAAGGCCACCATATTTGGTAGTGATCAAGAAATGACTGGATGTGGCACCTAGTGCTGTTGTTTAGTTGACATGGTGGTGTTCAATGAAAGATTGAACTTTATGATGTTGGAGGTCTTTTTCAACCTCAATGATGCTATAAAAACCCAAGCAACCCAAAACCAAAGCCACTTCCCACACATCACTGGGAAAAAAAAAAACAAAAACAAAACAAAAAAAAAAAAACCCCAAAAACACAAAAAAAAACCAAGCAAGGTTTAGGATCAGTAGAAAGGATGGGGCACTCTATTAGCTTGTAGCATTTAGTTTGACATAGCTGTTATTTAATGTTATCTCACTTTATAAATACTAAGCAAATTGTAACAATGTCCTCCACAAGCTGCTCCCTCAGCCTAAGTGCCTAATTTGGCATTGTGTTCGTATGAGTTAATCAGCAGATTTGGAAGCCTTAGATGGACTCAGACAGCTCTTGAGCTACTGATGGCAGAGTGAAAGATTAGATACCATAAAGTTCACTTTCTCTTGGAAAAGATGGATCAAAGGAGATATTTACATTTTAGAGCATAAGAAGAAAAAAAATATTCAGTCTCCCTTCTCTGGTAATGACAACAATAAAATGCACTGAAATAAGAATATGTTCTCAGATAAATGTTTCTGGGCTTATGCACTGGAAAGAAAGCAATTTTGGCAAGGAAATTGAGAATATTTGGGGATTAGTCTCTGCTTTTGAAACTAAAGCAACATTCAAAAAAACCCACCAGATTTAATTATGACTATAGTAAAAAACAACCAACATCAGAAAATGCCAACCTTATACAAAGCTATAAAAGCAACAGAAGCCTTTATGTATTAATAGGTTTTATATTCTGATCCCTTCTCCAGAGCCTAGAGAAAACAATAGGAAGATCACCACCTTTAAGACTTATTTCTCTGGTTAACATGTATCTGTAGCAGCTGAAACAGCTGCCTTTCAGCTAAGGCACACAACTCTGACAGGAATTTCTTCTGTTGTTAATAAATTTAGCTACCAAGCTAAAAATCCAGTAAAACTTAGGTGCCAAAGTTAAGCTGGGTAATGAAAGCTCTCACTCAACTGTGTTTAACCCTGGTTCATCAAGATTTATTTTTCCCTCAAGGAGAGGATTTAAACCATGTTTCTGTATCTCTGCAAAGTTCCCTTCTGTTCATTAGCCCCTCTGTTCACAGAGTGACACTATAAATAAAAAATGTTAGTGAGTCTACTGATTCAAATATTCATAATGGATGTATGGTAATAATTCCTGCAACAAGTCTTGAACATGCTTCTGAAATTGCATAGCTCGATTAGGTGTAGTACACAGATACCCAAATATATCTTCTGAAACCCTCAAATTGGGCTGTGATATCCAAAATCGTTCCTGACCTAAAAGCTATCCTGCCTCAAGTACAAAAAGTAGACTGTCTAGAGCTAATTCAAGTATTTTTATGTGCACTGTGTTATAATGCACCATGTACACTCATCTCTTTTCAAATACAAGGAAACAGGCTTAAAGCCTAAGAAAACAGATAAAAAGAAAAACCTCTGGAATAATTATTTGCCTGTGCTGAAAATCTGCTGAGATTTCATTCCATTTCCCTCTTTATGACACTAAGTAGTCCCGATGTTATCTTTTCAATTTCTTATTTTATCATTCCGCTATGCTACAAGGAGGGAGAAAATAAGAACTGCAAGTTTGAATAGTGTAGAATAAATTCACTCTTAGGTTTTCAAATACCAGCCTTTAGATTTTTTAAAACCTATGGCAAATATGGTCAAGCTTATAGAGTCAGGGAACGGTTTTTCTTTTATTTCTCTGGTATATGGAGTTAGATAATATTGTCAGGAGACAAAAAAAAAAGCATGATAAAAACTCTTTTCCCCACGAGAAAAAAAAACAAAACAACAAAACAACAAAAAACTTCACCATTACAAACAAAGTCTTCTTTTGAAGACATCATGACAAACCAGTGTAACAGAAAGACTATGCTACTTACTAGCCAGTTATAGTCTCTCCAAGAAAGAAGTATACACTAGTTATCCTCCAGGATGTAAAATCATCTAGGAAATTGCACAGACTTCATATAGTTTTTCTGTTTGGTTAAAACAATTGTGCTTTAAAAAGTTGTTGGCTTTTTTATTAAAACAAAAGATTATCATGCCAAGGATAAGAGCCAAACTACTTCACAGTGTATGCTGAAAGGGAATAGATTGAAAATCCAAACATTCTTTCCTGAAATTACTTAAACTCTAGCTTCCCATCTTGGATTTGTAACGTACCTCACCATAAGAAATAAGGATCTGCAGATCCTCACACTATTCCAGATCATTCAGGGGAAGCCTGGTTATCATCTTTCCTCCTGCCATTCAGGCAAGAAGAGCTGCATTTGACCACTGCATTTCCTTCCCTTATCATTCATGATCTCCAGGTTTGAGCTACCAAAAGGCTTTCTGAGGATTCAGATTATCTTGCTGGGTGATTGATGCAGATATTGCCCTAGGTATGTATGGTGGAAATACACAAGACTCATTTATTTTTTGAATGAAACAAAGAAGATTTATCAAGCAACTTCCAGGCACAAGCACTAATTTTGATACAACTGAACTGCCAATTTCCCTTTAGAGTATTCAGAAATCTTCCAATCTTCCAATTTCAATATATTGAAAGTAAATCTTCCAAGTGTTCCCACCCCAACAAAAGGAAGAAGTTGAAAATATCCTTGTTTTCTCTGCGTGTCTGCACCTTCGCAGAGGATTGGCTATAATGAAAAAAGTCAGGTAGAAACGCAACTCCAGTATTTCTTCTACACAACCTTTTTGTTCTGTTACAGCAACCACTTAGGGAAAAAAAAAGAAACTAAATTCTCCCAAACAAAGAAAAAATCCCAGAACATTAACGGAACACATTCACTTACCAGGCATAAAAGGATGACTTAAGAAAAGTGCTTGAAGAATTTAATGAATAATGTTTTGTGCTTTCTCTAAATCTTTTGAATTCTGACTGACTAAACAATGTTGCATTAACCAAACATCACTGGAGTCACAGAATACACTCAGGCCAGGAATCATACTCTGTTACTATCTCAGATTTTGTCCCCAGTGAAGTCTTTAACCAGAGAAAACTCCTATTTCATGTCTAGCTGATGAAAATTTCCAACCTAATATTTCACTTGTGGTTTATTTGTGGTTTCATTATGAAAGATAACTCCTTTAAGAAAATATATGTGTGTGTGTGTGTATCTAGTTCTTTTTAAAACCCCACAATATAAAGAGCTTTATGGCTGTTGTTCAGCAAATATGCTGTTCAGCTCAAATTTCTAAAAGCCTATGAAGAATGAGGCAGGAGTTGTTCTTAACATTCAGAAAACAGAAGTGAAACAGACTGGTAAATTTATACCTAAAATCTTGTTTAACAAATATGGAAGAGACTTGAAAAGTGCACTGAGAAGTGACAGAATCTCTTTGCTATACATATAAACTTGGTAATTGTCTTCAGATGGGAAGTTCTGTGTGACTAAAAAATTTGAAAGACAAATATGGGTACATTGCTGGTAATTTACAGCTCCCTTTGCAGATTTAAGATTTTCCACTGATAAATTTTCAGCTGACTGCTTTGAATATATAAGTTGCCTGCTGTAGCTTTTGAAAATCTGGTTACCTACCTAGGCGATTATGAAGCTGACATTTACTGTATGTGCAATTATGGAATATACAGTGTCACTGCTTTCAAATGTCACCTCTTTGCTACCTTTCTTATCTCGCAGAAAGTGTCCTTCTCTCCCTTGAGAGTCATGATCTTATTCAATGATCTAATACCAATGAACACTGGCAAAATATTTACAAAAGCAATTAGCTCTTCTGAGCGTCTAATTTGACATCTTCAAAGGGTCACATTTTAGGAATGAAGCTGTCAAATCTCTGGAGAAAAGCCCTCATTATAAGGTCCACTTCGTCTCAGGGTAGTACTTAAAATTTTCACTCTGAAAAAGCTTGGGTTCTCCTTTTTGCCTACATTATGTTCAGCTAAAATGCCATATGATAAGACATAGGGTGAAGGATATGCGCGCAACCTCATTCATGAGAGCTGATAAGGGAAATCTCACCAGACTTTCAGAAAATAGACAGGGACATTTTTTATAGGATTACAATTCCTCCTCACCTTTCTAAATACAGGTTAGCACAGGTTGCTAGTGTATGTTTAGCTTATACTAAGGGCAAGACAGCATTTCTTTCTGTCTAAAGCAGAATGTAGATTTTCACAGTATTAATACATGAAAATTTTCACAGTAATTTCACAGTAACAATACGCAGTTACTACTAATTAGAAGTACCCTTTTCCTCTCTTGACAGAGTCTCCAATCATTTTTCAGCACTTGGCATTTTAAAATAAAAAAATGATTAAACAAATGAGTGGTTTATACCTCTCTATGCCAGTCTTTATTTTGAGGAACATTTTGTTAGAAAAGGACCCCAAAAAAATTTTCTCATTTTTCATTCTAAACTCTTGCCAGCTGCCATCCCTTCTAAGTTGGAAACCTTCTTCATTCTAACATTAAATTATGAGTGTGAGAAATTGCTAAAAACTCCACATCAAAATTAATATTTTTCCTAGATATTTTGGAATGAAAATTCTTCAGGGATATTTTTATGATAGTATGTGTTTGCAAGTGTGGCAATGCAGAAATAGTTCTAAAGAAAGAAATAAAAATGTGTAAATTCACTTTCCTTGTCTGGATATTATTTTTTCTTTCCACATGTGCAAAATTGACTTTTATGGTCAGCTTCTTTGAACTCTGCTGTATGCTCTAGGAAAAAAATCCCCACCTATTATAAACAGTGTAGATGGTTCCAGGGGAATTATTTCTGTTAGAATGAGCAGCAATTTTACTTGACCTATGAAGTCAATATTGAAGTGAAGATTTGGTCTTAAAATGGCAACAACTGAGAACCATTTTTTAATAGAAATTCTATTAAATGTTTTCCTTTCATAACAGTGCCTACAGTTATTCCATATGTTCTACTGAGTAAAACACAAAGCTTAACAAAAATTTTCTCCACCAGAGGTACTGATGTTTTGTGATCACATGCATGTGCACAGTGCCTTGAAAGCAGTTATCTACCGTGAAGGACTGCTAATGGTCAGGAGGGTGCCTTTACTGCTAACATGTTCTGGGGAAAAAGTTATCTTCATGGGTAGCTTCTTCACTGTTAGGCACTTCCTAATGTTAACTACATACAGTTGAGGAAAAGACAGCAATATACACAGACTTAAGGAAAAATTAGGTTGAAATGCCAATCATAGCTTGCTGTCACATACAATGATGAAATAAGAATGACCTCTATGTGGTCACACTTTTTCAAGAACTAAGATGAGCCTGAGCTCACTGTCAGCCTCGCTTGTCAAAAATAAGGTAGCAGAGACATTAATATGAGTATCAGATGACAGCTCTATTAAAAATACGAGATGAAAAGAACCCAACAAACATGAAAAAAGCATTTCCTTATGCTTAATTGGGACGGAATTACGTTACTACATAAGGGTTTTATTTAACAGATGTCTGTAAAATGCTTCAGACTACATGTGACATGAAAATTATTCTATTGTGTATAGATTTACTGAACAAACAGCTATAACAATTACAACCATCTCTTACCATGGAAGTTTGATCTCAATATAGAAACAAGACCTTTTTGTCACCTTTAGAAATGTAGTGCACAATGCAATTACTGATTGTGACAGAAAGATTTCTTTCAACCTCTGCAGTCTCAAAAAGCAATCTGTATTTTTTTGCTTGCATTTTATTATAGCTTTTCTTTAGTCACAGCATTTTTAATATGATCTGCTTGTAAAGATAAACTCTTTCTGCTGCATTTGAGGTATGTGTTTATATACAATTAAAGCTGCATCTCAAATTTGTATTCATGCAATTCAGGTAGCATTAGCTTGGCTAATGCTACTGCAAATAAATGCGTAGCCATAGCAGCAGAGAACTTGATGCAGGCTGCAAAACCTGAGCAAAAACTTAGTGAATAAGCTTTCTGTGCTGCAGTGGGCTCTGCCCTGCCTTGGGTATGCTACTCCATGTATCTAGACTTCAGTAGCTTGAAATAAGCTGCAAATATGCCTTGACTCTTGTTATAAATAATTGATAAAGTCAGATCAGCCATAGCTATTAGCTGCTTGAAATGATCGTCTAATGTGCAAAATCCTGATCACTGAAAATTAAGTGCTTTCTTCTGCTTCCTAAATAAAAGAGCTCCTCTGTTAGATGCTATTAAATCCTAAGCACACCACTAAAAGTATACCAATACTTTCTTGTTTGACCAATACTTGTGTCAAACACTGCTCTGAATTGGAATTACAGCAAAGGCATATACCACAATGTTTACTGCAGAACATGGTCCTTTGCAGTTAAAGCAAATTGTAACATTAACAGGTAATTTTGCACACAGATGTAATTCAGTAGGTAATTTAAAAATAAAAAACACTATGAATGGGAATGAAATCTACCAATCGTATCTATATCCACTAAGATCTAGTGCATATTACTTGCATTCTTAAGGCATTAAAACACTTCCAAGATTTAGCAATTCTAAATGTGTATTATTTCTCTTAGTTATGCAGCAGGAATTTTTCTCCACAAGAAATATTGTGACTTGATGGGCCTTGTCACAAGCATTAAAAATACAACTGGTAATTCTGATCACAAAAATAGAGCAGATTTAAACTTGACAAAACCTACATATCACAGAATCACAAGGTTGGAAGAGACCTTCAAGATCATCGAGTCCAACCCATGCCCTAACACCTCAACTAAATCATGCCACCGAGTGCCACATCCAATCTTTTTTCAAACATATGTTTTTTTAAACACTTATCATGTTAGAAAGAGGCAATCTGTTCAATAACAGAAAAATGCAGAAAGACTGAAAATCAAATAACACGCATTCGGCTACCATGGAATGTGGCACGAGAATGAGTGCTCCTTTTTAATTAGAAGTACCAGCTGAACACAACAAGAGCTTCCAGGGAAGCTCAACAGATCATGAAGAGAAAAATGGCCCACACAATAGCTATCATTTTACTAAATTTATTATTGCTCTTTTTTTTTTCCTTAAGCGGTCTAAAGAAACTATTTCAGATCTCAGTTCTAGACCTGAGCAGCACTGGCTTGCTCCTCTGTATTACTTTGTTTTACAGGGTTTGGTTAAGCCTGAAAAGCAAATGCTAGCTTCATATCTTGCGTAGCATTGTACCGAGGGTGACATTGGCAGTGCATAGAAAAATTTCCTTCCTGCTTCCATTTAGATGATAGCAATGGAGAAAGTGTGCATTCAGGCTGTATTTCTCTCCCTTGTCATGCTCTGTGAAACATAGAACCAGTTTCCTGTCCTGTGTTTGTGTGGGATAGAGTTAATCTCCTTCCTAGTAGCTGGTACAGTGCTCTGTTTTGAACTAAGTCTAGGAAGGATGTTGATATCACACCGATGTTTTGGTTGTTGCTCAGCAGTGCCTACTCTCAGTCAAGGAACATCCCATGCTCTGGGATGCTCACATGCTCTGCATGTGCCCTACTCAGTGGGCAGGGGCACAATAAACTGAGGAGGAGCATAGCTGGGACAGCTGACTTGAACTGGCCAAAGAGATACTCCATACCATATGGCATCAGGCTCAGCATGCAAACTGAGGGATTTGGTCAGGAGACGTTGATTGCTAGGAAAAGACTGGCTCAGCATTGGTCCACAGTGGTGAGAAATTGTATTGTGTATTGTTTCTCTTGTGTTTCATTCCTCTCCCTCCCTTTACTTTTTACTCCTCCTCCTTCTTCTCATCCCTATTATTATTACTATTATTATTATTATTATTCTATTTCAATTATCACACTGTTCTTTTCTCAACCCATGAGCTTTACCTTTTTCCCTCCCACCAGGGAAGACAAGGTGTGGCTCCAAGGTACTTAATTACCAGCTTAGGGTTGTAACACTGTTTATGCTTGGATTTGATTTGGTTTCCACTTTCTTAAGAGAAATATCTTTAATCATAAAGAGTAAACTAGATTTTATTAATTTGGTTGGTTGTGTTTTGAAAGAGAAGAGATTAGTTAGAACTTGATGGCACCTGCCCAACAGAGATTACTACTGTCTAAAGGATTCAAGACAGACATTTCAAGTCATGGCTTGTAATTATTTTTGACTGTATGATGAATCCTAGGTATGCATCTGCAGTGTGCATTAATAGAATATATCTACTATAAGTGAATCTGTCAATCTCAGCAGAACAAACAGTAACCAAACCAGTTACTAGTTAACCCAAACAGCCAAAACCAGTACAGAAGCAAACATGGAAAGTGGTTGATTTGCTACTTAAGGACTTTCAGCAATCGCCACATATTTTAGCCTTACAGTATGACAGTGGGGTTTTTTTTCCCATGATATAAAATTTGGCATCCATTTATAGTTTTATGTTGGGGAAAAAAAGTAGCAAATTAGGAATGACCAAGGCAATACCTCTTTCTAATAACATATCCCAGTTTTTCTGAAGTGGGTTGAAGTCACAGACTTCTTGCTTTTGTGGTGGATATGTAATAGAGCATTCATCACTTATTATACACATATAGATAGAAAGAACAGGCTATTGACCATGTATCTATGTATCAGATACAAAGTGCAAGAAAAAATGATACAGAGAATACTGACATTATACATTGTTGGACTCAGAAAAAGAAAACTAAAGAAATTTTATCATTATAATTCCTATCCTGACAGACCACATTAACTTCATTAAGGTTATTATCATTACCATCCAAAATTGACTTTGACACTCAGGGTCTAACATTCATCCTAGACAGTATGTAACCCCAATGACCAAATACTTCTACTAAAAAGAAAAAAAAGGGTTTGAACTCACCAGGTTTGGTGCTGTATTTGGCTCAAGATAGGAAGATGTAACAGATATTGTGACAAGTGTCAACAAATCAAAAACATGCTAATAAAATCCTTAAAAGCAAGCTCAGATCTGTACTAGCCTGTTTCTGAGCTAACAAGACAAGTAAAAGAAATGCTGAATTCATTTTAAAATGTCTTAGAATTAGACTGTCTCAAAATGCTCTATGGGAATCTGACTTTGATAAAAACAACAAAAAATCCAAGCATTTACTTTATTCTTCCCTCCAAATCAACATCTGAACTTCAAACTTTAGCACCAAATTATATCCATCTGATGTACAAATCCATCCATGGTTTAGACTAAGATTTTTCAGCAATAGAATTTTGGTGACTGTTAGTGTTTCTTTTTGTTGTTTTGTTTTTTAATCTGAAACATGGCCATAATGTTTGACCAAAGGCAGTTAAGTTTGAAAACTGGAAGCTACAGTCTGTTCACAGACAGCTACCTAGATGGAATGTGCTGGTAGGAAGCAGTATTCAATATGACTGCTCTTACAAGCAGAAACACTAACAGGATAAAATTCAGATGTGCTCTATAGTCATTACTCAAATATCAATATGTTATGTGTTAGACAAGTAGCTGTCAAACACACTTGATTTCTCTTTGATCCACTTATCTACAAACTGTCCTTTCAGCTCTGTTTTCTTCAATTTTCTGTCTATATGTCAAATTCAACAGGTTTGGTGGGTTTTTTGCTACACTCAAGAGAAATAAACACTTAAACATGAAGAATAATTAATATAATCAATTTTACGACATCTGCTTTATAAAACCCGCAGTGCATTAAATAATAAAACATAGTGCAATCTGCTTTAAAAACTAAGAAAGAAGACTTTTTTACCCCATTATTAAATTTTTTTTTTAACAGCAGGACTACAGATATAAACCTCTTACTGAGACCACCAGTCATGAGCAACTGAGTCACTCTGGACTCCTCAAACTTAATTAAAACACAACCAACATATTAATATTCTGTAGACTGATTAGCTAACAAAACTAACAGGTATCCGCACCTGCACTGTAACTTTTCTTGTAAGAACAAGTTCTACTGGTTACAGTGAGATAGTTCAGCATTTTACAAATAAACACTTACTAAAACTTTGTTGAGACAACACTGCTCTTGAATTATACTGATAAACAATAGCTTAAACCATTCCAGCTATAGCACCAAGAAAACCAAGACAAAGAAACACAGAATGAGTGGCAAAAGTTCTCAGATTTGGTATAATAGGCACCTAGTAACACTTAAAATATTACTCAGTCTCTACTTTCTATTAGTTTCATAAACCCTAAAAAACTCACATAATAATTCTTAAGGATTATAAAAGTACTACAATTTAAAAACATAATCAAAATTTAAATAAATAAAAAATCCCACAAAAGATAGAAGAGCTTTGCAGAGTAAGCTGTAAGTATGGTTTCAGGACGTAATATTCAGATGATTCTTAAAATGCAAGTTCCAATGTGGTTTAGTACTCCACTAATGTAAAAAACTGAAAAATAATCACAGCAGTCTTGAAAGCACAGATCAACTACACAAGCTAACCTAAGAAGTGCATGCAATTCATGAATATGGTTCATTACCATGGTTACAAGCTTTCAGCACAGGCCGCTGTGTGGTTGGACTGAGATTTTGTGGTATGTCTGCAAAAGCAAAGAAACAATGGAAATAAAACACCTGTTTGAAAGCTACCAGAGTATTACAACATTACAAAGCAGAAGTTTAGGAATTTAGGAATTAGAAGTCAGGTATTTCTTGGAATAAATGACAGTTATATATCAGAGAAATAATGTGACTCAGACTCACTTATAGAGCAAGATAACTTTCATTTCCCCTATACAACTATAAACCTTAAAAAGTACATTTGGCTATATTGAAAAGTCTTGTCATAATGAATTGGCTATAGTAAGTTCAGTACATTAATTTCCAGTCTTACTGACATAAGCAACAGTCTGAACATCCCTGAAAACTGTCATTACACAAACTAAACATGACAGTATCTAAATTCTAGAGCACTGGACCCATAATGCTTTTCATTTTCTCTGGAAAATAAAACCTAAAGTAGAATATTCACCTTTGGATCTTGGTGTCCTTTTCCTTCGGTCTCGAAAAGCCGCACCTGACTGCAAAGCCTCCAACAGGCTATCCATCACTCCAGTCTCCTCACCTTCTGTAAAGGAAAAAGATGGAATCCTCTTGGTTACTACAGCAGTATCAAAGCATAAAGAATAATACCAACAAAAAACAATAATAATCGATACCAATAATATTATTAAGACTACTAATTTTAAACTTTGACCTGTGCTTTAATATTTACAAATTGCTCTCTTGCAATTAACCACAACAGATTTGGTCTTCTAGAGATTGAATTAGACCAAATTCTATTCCACTCATTTCACATTCCTCTTTCTCTATATGGAGAGTCAAGCATAGTTTTAACTGAAATGTCATTTCACTCATTTTCATTTCAGTACCCTTCTACAACTGCAAATAATCAGTCTCACGTCAGCTTTCAAGAGCTGTCTCTTATATGATTTGTTACATTTGACAAAAGATCATTCAGTTATTGTGATAAAAAGTTGAAATTGTTTCCCAGCAGGGAGCAGAGTGAACAGTATTGGACTGGATAGGATACAGTGATATCCACAGGTAGCTTTAATCAAAAGCCATTTTCCGTTCACATTTAATAACCTCTGGCCAATATTAAATAATTGATGTAGTTCAGGAAAATTTTACTCGTCAAATTACATGCTTATAATGCCTAATAAGATACACAGGTGTATAATAACCCCCAAAAGAATGATGAATGTTACTCTGACATGGTAACCAAATGCAAGTTTTAAACACTCTCCTTTTACTTCCTTAAATAAACACATCAGAGTGTTGTATTTTTGAACCTTGTTACCTCATTGTACATATGCATGGGAGGACAAATAACAACACCAGGGATTAACTATACAACAAAAAATCTCCACAGAGGAATAAAGAATTCCATTATAGAAATCTCATTATACCCCACTAGGCAAAACTCCCTAGGTCAACACACATCTTGAATAGAGTCAGCAGCTATTGCTAACAGTGAATATGCAAATCAGGATCTAAACTACCTGGTGTGCTTAACAGGATGCTGAGTACAGGGAGACAATCGCTGCCCTGGTCCTGCTGGCCACACTATTGCTGACACAAACCAGGATGCCAGTGGCTTTCTTGGCCACTTGAGCAAACACTGGCTCACGTTCAGCTGCTGTCAATCAACTTCCCCAGGTCTTTTTCCACGGGGCAGCTTTACAACCAGCCTGCCCCCAGCCTGTAGCACTGCAGGGAATTATTGTGACCCACATCCAGGACCCACCAGTTGGTCTTGTTGAACCTCATACAACTGGCATCAGCCCACTGATCCAGCTTGTTCAGATCCCTCTGCAGAGCCTTTCTGTCTTCCAGAAATTCAACACGTGTCACCCAGCTTGGTTTAATCTGCAAACTGACTGAGGGGGCACTCAATTCCCTCATCTTGACAAAGATACTAAACAGGACAAGGCCCAACACTGAGCCCTGGGGAGGGCTACTCATGGCCAACCATCAGTTGGATGTAACTCTACTCACCACCACTCTTTGGGCTCAGCCATCCAGTCAGCTTTTTATTCAGGAAACAGTAACCCTTAGTTCTTCTCTTTTGTCTATACTCTGTACTACCAGACTAGGTTTCAACTTTAGACAAAAGTGCTATACAGAACACCAAAAAGGTGAAAATTAGCAAATAAACCCTAATTTTGCCTAACATTTATATTTATGGCAGAATAAACATGAAGATTGAAATACAGAATGTTTTTTCATTTTACTTTGTGTTTGCTATAACATGTTTTATTACAATGAAGTTTGCTCTCTTATGACTATCACACCTATTAGTATGGCTTGGAAAATACCTTATAAAAAAATCACTCAGACTATGTCTTCAGCTTCCTATTTGTTTGTTCACGTTTGGGTTTTGTTTTCCTTTTGTTTGTTCAGGTTTGGGTTTTGTTTTGCTTTTTGTTTTGTTTTGGGCTTTTTTTTGTTTGGTTGGTTTTTGGGGGTTGTTTGTTTGTTTTTGGTTGGTTGGGTTTTTGTTTGTTTGGGTTTTTTTGGTTTTTTTTCTTGTTGGTTTGGTAAGGGGTTTTTTGTTAGTTGTTTAACTTTCTCCATCTGATGTCATCCAAGTCTCTAAAATACTCATGTCTGGAATGAATACAGTCCGTGAATAGTTTCAAACCAACATGATGCCTGAAGAAATTTTTAGCCAAGCCATTAGTTACACTAATGAACATGAATGCTGGAGGAAAGCTTATAAGCATTTTGGGTAATAGCAATTCAAAAAAGACTGGAAGTATCACAGTCACCAAAATGATACCATTAATGTCTATGGAAAAGAGTTCATAAATTTTGTTTTAGGAGGAATAACAGAAGAAAAAATTCAATGCTATTTCAGCATGTCATTTGTTTCCTCTTAAGCCTGCCCACGACTACTACAGATTTCAAAGTAATTTCAAAAATTTAACAATTTTCAGTATTAAAAAAACCCTGGTTACTATAAAAAGGCTCATCAAATAAATAAATATTTAAAATAATGCAGCAGAAATATTGCAAACCCACAATTTCTTGTAGTAAAGCTGAAACATTTACGTGCATTGTTTTTCACACTGATCTGGAATATTCTAGTAGTCACAAAGTGGGTTATAGATTATGCTTCCATTGACATGCGAACAGAATTAGAAGAATAAATTGTAGTAGACTGAAACTTGAATTTAAAAACTCCTCTAATAGTTGTCCTGTAAACATTAATATACTGAAACAAACTAACCACTGCAAATAAAAGCATTCATATTTAACAATCTTTGTACACAAAACATGTAGAAAGCCTGGTTTCAAACTTGTACAGCTTCAGTAGGCTCTAAATTTTGGTTTCTGATATCTACATCAACAGCTGACTGTGACAACTTTTGTCAAGTTATGCAGGTAACTATCAGTACCCACACTATTAATAATGGATAATGACATCCAAGTGTCTGTGATGGGAAGTTTGAGAATCTACCATGCAGTATTTGAGAAATCTTTTAAATTACCTTGGGAGAGCTGTATACAACATTGCTACCATGACAGTACGAGTCACAAATGCTGTTCAATATTAACACTTCCTAATGGACCTTTAAATCGGCTTCCACAAGCTGCTGCTGATGACTGGCACCAGTCCCAACCAGCTTCCTAATTAGTCAAGTGTATCAATCAAGTGTATCTATGATCTTTGACATCATAGAACTAGGAATTCTAGTTGGTTTGCAGATAGATACATAGCCCACAGTAATTCCTTTGAGAAAGATACCCTTTTATGATTTAAATTATCTCTTTTCCCACAATTGTAGAATAGAAGATTTAAACACTTCTTAATATCATACCTAATTAAAACTCATACAACTGTCTTTTAAATACCATCTAAAGGAGAAGCAAACTTCCCAAAGCAGTCGGTGAGTCTTGCCCTTGACATTTCAGTGCCTAGTCAGATATAAACTACCTAATTTCATAATTACGTCTTTAAAAATGTTAAGAATATTAAAGACTCTTCTCTTCTAGTGCACCAAGTATCATTAGCTTTACATGTACACCTATAATGTCTTATAATGATAGCAACAGATACTGTAGTTAGTAGTGACATCTGCATTTCATGTACTTATAAAGAACAAATTATATATACCATAATTCCAGGAGCAATAGTCCACTGATATGATAGAATCACAAATATCATTAGCAATATGGTTTTATAAAAAGATTTGTAACAAGATTATTTTGGATGAAAAATGTTTTGTTTTTAAACTTCCCCTGAACCTGTCCAATATAAAATAAACCACAGAACACTAGGACTCCAAAAGTTCACTTTACCAAGAGAAAACATAATAGTATGCCTGTTTCCTTTATCACAGAATCAAAGCCTTATTCAGCTACTCTTCTCACAAAAGAAAATACTAAGAAGTTTCAGAAATGCAAAACAAGGATTCTTTAGCATGGTTTCTGTTGGTTTTGCTTACTCAATCTGTACACTTAAGAGATTTAGCTATCATCTTCCACCTGCCTTTATTTACAGCATTGCAACTACATGCAGCTTTTTGTTATATTGTAGGTGATGAAGAAGACCAGCTCCTAAAGCCAAACACTAAGTTTCATGTGAAACAAAAGCAACACAACTTAGACAAATACATACATTAAAAAGAGACCTTACAGATTCCATAGCTGCTACAGAAGGAAAAGGGTGCAAACCTCAAGGGCTGCTCCTGAAGTTATCTGGATAGCTGAGTTTAATTATCTTTGTTTCATCTTTGATGTAACTCCATGGCAGCACTCAAGCCTTTATATAATTTAACAACAAACTTGTAGTGCTGAAGCTACCACATTTGTTTTCCTCATCTTAAGAATTAAATCCTCTCAATTCAGCAAGCACCAGAATTGATACTTTTTTACTCTTGTTTGCTATGATACAAACTGCTTTTTTTTCTTCCTCTTCAGCTCAGGACATAGTTTAAGTTAGATATACCACACCCAGTTTTTGACTGATTAAAATGTAAGCCCTTCATAGTCTTCTTCCAGGTTTAGCTCCATGATGCATTTACATACAAAAATTTCAGAGGCAAATGATTACCAGGCTTGGGACAGTGACAGCTGAGATGTTTCCAGACTATTTGCACAAGAAAGGAAAAAAAGAAAGTTACATCCTTTAACTTTATTAATGTTATACCTTTACTTCAAAGACATCATGAAAAGTCCTTTTCATTTGGACTTTATGGACAGTATAAGGACTGATTTTGATTAGTGCAGGCTACAAAGCACTGCTCAGCTGACTAAAAGTCTCTATCTGAGTAAAATTTGAAGTAACATTCTCTGAACAAAACCACAAGAGCAAAGCTTTAGCCATGCAAAGTTTTGAATGACTTAGGCTCCAGGAAGCAGAATAACAGATCAGAGAGAGGAAGATAATTTAAGCCATCAGTGCAGCTGTGAACTCCAATGTTTTGGATGTGGGTTCCATCTTTTCAGTCTCAGAGTGCAAGGTAGCCAGATTCTGTACAGTATTCATAGTGCTGACATGAACAATCTCTAGATCTTTCAGCCATAATATGATAAAGGCAGAAAACTTTTTGAAGGCTTTTACATTGTAAACAAAAAAATATAAAGTAATCTTAAATGCTTTAATGTAACACGTTTAGCAATGACTACCCAAATCTGACTCTTCATTCCAATGAAATTCAATACAATTTTACAAAGAAATTATGTGTGGATGATAAGAGCATTATCATTCTGAACTTTGTCCAGAAAATACACAGAACATAAAGACTGTCACTTGAACTTGTTCTAAGGCTTTGAATTTTTTCTGGTAAAAGCCATAGCAGCAACCAGATAATCTTCATTGACAGGTGAGTTAAGGAATACATGACTATCAGTCTCACTTTCAATAACTGTGCACAAACTAGAGCCATGACCCAGAAGACAGGGATGCCTTTGACACTGATAAAATTTTGGAAGCACCTTGTTACAATACAGTAAGAAAAAGAAAATTCCCAGTGTACACTTACAAGCAGAAATAGCTGCCAAGTGTGCCTTGGATGAGCTGGCTGAAAGGACAGCTCCTTTTAGATTTAAAAGTATTAAATCCAACTTCAGAAAAATATCACTATTTGCAGTGACTTCAGGCAAGAGAGACATAACAGCCCTTCCAAAAGTAAAACACATGCACATACCTCAGGTTTCAAATCAACACTCTACTCTAGTATCAGAGGAGTTACATTTCTTACTTATGCCCAACACAAAGTAGAAAGCCTTTGATAGTGCTTCAGAGCCCTTGGCAAGTATACCCTAGAAAGGTATGATATCTTCTAATGACTGAGGCACCCATTACATAAGTCTAGCTGAGAAGAGTAGGTTTCATGTCATCTTTCTTGCTCTTGATAAACTGGTCCATTGTTGAGCTGTCCTAGAGCTTTCTTGGTTTAGAAATAGATATATTTTGACTCTAAGCATATGAACAAAGAGGACCCCAAACTCCAGACAGCTTAAAACAAGTTAAATTCAAAAAAACCTCCACCTTCACGTACTCTGAAAGACAGCTGTCCCTTTCAAGTCAGCTGTTGAAATTAAGGTTGGTACCTACACAAATTCAATTTAAGATAGCTCATATGATAAAACCAAAAGGTAAGCTATGGTAAGACATGGTTCTTTATCACAGAGCTACAAAAACACTTCAGTGGTATAAGATACCAATTAATTCCTGCATCTTGCCTGGATGACAATTTCCCATTTAAGTAATGGGACTGAGAGTGAAATCATCTTAATATTGAGCTTTTTCATAAAAATGTTAATAAAACATTTCTGATGTTCATTGTGAGTCTATAAGTCCCTTCTTTCTATGGCAACAGAAAAAAGCCACTGTAAACTCCCATAGATTTTTCCACAGAGATTATCCAGTTTTACTTATATTGGTGCCAGATCCAGTAGAATGACTGTCAGAGCAAGTATTCCTGAGAGACATCCAGGTAAACTGGACTTATAAAAGAATGAACAGAACACCAAGCCTTTGAAGTTTTGTACCCCAGGACTTGGTACTAGGCATAATATTTATTATATCTTCCTTCATTACCTGAATGATGAAATAGAGTGCACTCTGATCAAGTTTGCACACGGTGCAAAATTCAAAGTAATGGCTGATCCGTTCAGAAGAACCTTGAAAAGTTGAGGAAATTGGCACATAAGCATCCTAATGAAATCCAACAAAAGACTGGCATGTGATGAGGTGAAACCTCATCCAGGAGCACAGGTGAGGGCCAACTGGCTGGAAAGCATCTTTAAAAATAATAATTGGGGATTCTGGCAGACAACATATTGATCATGAGTCAGTATTGTGGCTCTGTGGCAAAGATGACCACAGAAAAGCACTGCCAGCAGGTCACAAGAGGGCATCTTTCTCTTCTCAGCACTGGTGAGACACATCTGCAGTGCTGAGTCCAGCACTGGCACCCCTCTACAAGGGAGACACAAGCATATCCAAGCAAAATCAAGGGCCACAAAGATGCTAAAGGGATTAGAGCATCTCTCATACAAGAACACACTGAGAGAGCTAGGACTGCTCAGCCTGAACGGAGAAGGCTCAGGGGGATCTTATCAATATATGTAAACACCTGTGGGGAACTGGGTGGGGTGTAAAGGTGAGTGCACCAGACTCATCCTAGAGATTCCCAGAGAGGACAGTAGGCAATGAGCACAAACTGATGATGAAGAGGTCACCTTTTCACTAACTCCACTGAATTTTGCATACATACCTACTCAACTCAACAATACAGGATATTCTAGTGATGCATTTTATATTGTATTACCTGATGATATTTTTAAAAGCCAGTTAAAAGACTCAATCTTTTTATAGCCCTTTTCCTATTCACTTGAGATGCTGTGCCTTTTTAGTGAAAAAAAAAGCCTGCTAAATTGAGAACAATGCTAAGTTTTTTTCTAGTTTTAGTTTTATTTAACCACTTATAACTGAAACAGATCAGCCTTATTCACTCAAGTTATCCAAGGCAATGATTTGAAAGGACAACTGATAGCAAGAACTATTGATAACATATGAAGAAGTCAGTCAACATGTTTTGCTATTAAGGAGTTTCCCATCTCCTTTACACATCACAACTCCAATGACACTGACAAGAATACAACCAATCTGCTTTCCAGACAAGCCAAAAGCCAGTATTTTCATAACTTTTGTTTCACAAAAGGGAAAAAATACAAACATCTATTATTGAGATGAATCAATTACAATTTCATTTAGAAAGCAGAAGAACAACTATAGGAGCATTATTTATTGAACACAGCTTTTTAAAAGAATATATGGAGCTGAACATAATACACCTGTGTGGGTGTGGGCAAATATCTTGTCTCTTGGTTACTGTGTGCCTCTGAAGGAGCTTACTGAGCACAGTACTGCTTCTATTTAAATTTATAAACAGTCAATAAATTAGAAAATATACACAATGATTACTCATACTGAAAGCTGTGCTACAGAGATGAGGGGATCAAGGAAATTTTTAAGTTGAACAATTTTTTCACCAGTGAAGTGATAAAGTTCTGACTGGATTACATGACTGAGCTCACTAAGGAAAACTCCTGGACAGCTTTGGGTGGGAAGGACCTTTTGATCTTGGGTTGTTTAGGTATAAATATCTAAGAATACTCAGAAAAATCAGACCAACAGCCCACCTACCCCTGTATCCTTTGTGAACTAGTAGCCGATAGCAAACATCAATACAAAGGACAGGATAAATATATAATTATATTTCTAGAATGGTCTCTTGGTCTCCAGCTGTTCATAATTCGAAGACTTTATATTTGAATTTAGTAGCCTTCAACAGAGAGAAGCTGCCAGAGAAATCAAGTAACTTTTGTCAGCAAGCTTCAGAGCAAGAATATTTTGGTATGCAGTAACAAGACTGTACTTCTGTACAACCATTGAGGTATTGCCGAGTGAAGATAAGCGTCCTAGCAAACAGCATAGTAATGGAAGCAGCAGCAGACTCAGTTTGAAGGAAGAGTCAGAGACATGACCTTCCCATCAGCTAGCTTTTCAACAATTAGAGGAGGTTCTTGGCTCTTTTACAGCCTTGGACTGAGGAAAGTAAAAATAAAGCATATCCACCAATGCTTTGGTAAGGATATTTATTCCTTCCTACCTCTGCAACTTGAGAGAAGAAACTTTTGATGATACAGAAAAAAAACCTGAGAGAATAAAAGCATCACATAGCGGGAGTGAGTTCAGAGGAGTCTGATGTCTACCTCCTTACAGAGGAGGTGTGAGGTAGTATTTGGAATAGAAAATGCCTACTCAAATCAAAACCTACTATCTGTACAAACGTTAGAGCTCTTAATCCCAAAAATGTCTCCAGAGATTATAACTGTTTTTCATGGTAATGCCATTTTAAGTTTGCAGCACTGTTTTCACATTTGTTGAGAAATTTTACCACTGTAACATAAATGACAAGCCTTAAGAGAATTTTCATCTACAGACATTACTTTACTGACCCTTAATTTTTTTCAACAGTTTTATTTGTTATTATTTTTCTCTCTTCCAAATACAGCTGCTATTTATTTTTTCTTGGGCTTTGTGTAAACCTCAGTTTCACAAACGCTTTTCAACTGCTATCTCCAAAGATTCCACTTCTAAGTAAAATTTTCAGAAGGACAATAATTGTTTCTTCTAAACAACTTGCTCTTTTGGAGCTACTACACAGCACAAACTAACAGCAGTTGCTGCATTAGGAGCCCAAGGGCTGCAAATAAGTACATGAACCTCCATGTTCTAGAAGACTTAGCACCTTTGACATTTTGTTAGAGCATGACCTGTGACTATTAGCTGCTGATTAAATTGATATACATTCAGATCAGTTCTACTTTTTTGCACTAAAAACATCAAACCATGTGAACAGATAAGGTTTTGCTGTATCTCACCTTTTGCTGTGGCTTCTGCAGATGTTTTACATCAGATGTATCACATTGAATCTTTCAGATTTTTTTCATTAAACATACCTGTATTTTTTCATTCTCTGGAGCCTTTTTCAAGCATGAATGTGCCAATTATTCTTGAGGGAACATCTGGATGTTCTAGGTAATTTAGCCAGATTTATATTTTACTGTCAAAACAATACAATTGTAGCTGAAAAATAACCTCCTTACTAGGGAAGTATCAAGTGTTATCTCCTTTCTGGTGGATTTGTAGCCAATGTCTGTCAAATCTCCTTTCTCATATGTATGAGAATTTCTTTTATTTCTTTTTTTTTTTTTTCCAAATTATGCAAAAATTAGATCTACTCTCCAAAATTGTCATGAGCTTACTACCAACTGCCCAGTAAATATTAACATGAGTAAATACTGAGTAAGCAACTCTAAAAGGTCTCAGAGTTCTTTCTGCCGTTGTCATTTAACATACGAGGAAGAGGTTAGCACTCCTCATATTTATGGAAAAGAGCTATTTCCCACTGTCCTCCTAATAAAAGTGATTTTTAAGAATGAATTCAAATAACAGAAAGTGACCTCAGGAATCCTCTTGGTGAAGAGGGTCCAATTTGAGGATAAGTGGAGGCAATCAGGGAACAAGAGGAAAAAGTTATCAGCACCAGGGAGGAACTGACTTGAGTAGAGCACTTGAAATTCCAAAAGGGGAAATTACCTGAAGAAAATAACTTACACAAAATGCTTGTTGGATATTAATAATATATCCTTAGGACTTCTTCATATATATCATTGTTAGATCTTTTTCCCCTTCACAGTAAATTGAGTTAATCCTTAATTCCAAAAAGCTAGTAATATACATACTATTGTCCAAAATCTCTATTTTTTCAGGATATTAGCCCAGTAGATATTTTAAAACAACAAATTACCAACATATGTTAGAATCTACTGATGTCATTTCAGTGACTTTTGTAGTCCCTCACTCCCTTCAGAGGAAAGGAATACTCTCAAGAAGTATTGAATCTATCATTCCAGTCAGAACAAATTAATAAAATGGAGGCCTTAGGAACTTGAGCTAAGCAGGTAAAGCAGGCTCTTTGAGGGTACCTAATAATACAAATATCTTTGGAGATTTTTAAATTTATTTCAAAGGCAAGCATTTCAACTGTTGGAATCTGAACTTTATTTACCTAATTTCTTTTACTACTTTAATTTTTAAACTATTAGTAATGGGATCCATGGTGTTCTTTGTTTTGCAGAACACTACAGAACTAATGAAAATATTCATACTGCTCAATGTAGCAGACAATAACAAAGCAGTTAATATTTGAAGAACCAAAACCTAAAATGCTGTTAGCAAGTTTTTGAGACAGGAATGTGATGGGTTTTTTTCCAAAACGAGATAAACAATATAAAACCTCTACAAAAATAAATGCTGCAAAATTGACTGCAAATAAGGTCATAACTGTTTAAATGAACTAAGACTTATTTAAAACCAGACCATTATGACAAAAATGAAACTAAATAACACAACTGAAAACAAACTAATATGCTATATTGGAAATCAGATGTTCCATTTTGGCATTACTTCACTGCTTTTATCCAAGAAAAGGGCAATCTTTGTAAATAACCACTGATAAAAGTGGCTTGTTACCTAAATAGTATTCAAAGTAAGACACAATGCAGATGCCACAATGATGGAGTTCTCAATTATATTACAATAAATTTAGCTGCTATTATCTCAGCTACAGAATTCTTTACATTCTGATAAGATCAAAATAATTGATTGGTGTGCTTAAGCTAAGCATCTGAACAGCATGAGAAAGTATGCATCTGAATGTCAATAGCATGCAGACAAGTGGCATTTACATAAAGATCCCCTTCCACTGGCTATTTACCTTTGGAAGGATAGTGTATGATAGTTTGATCTGGCTTCACAAAAGCAAGTAAAGCATCTCATGAAGAATCTAATTTTGTGGTCCAGGGAATATTTAGAGGACAGATTTTATTAACATAAATTTCAAAATGCTAAGTATCCCTCACTACTTAGTCAAAATGTTTACTGAATTCCACTCACTTTTCAAGTTAGGATGGAGCCGAAAGGAAACTATGAAACTGATACTTCCACTCTGTAAACTGAAGATTCACAGCCTTCTTTATCAGTTAGCTATTTAAGCTGTGACCATTAGGACATGTAGGTGTTGCTAAGATGTAAAGTAGAGACTTTTAGCAAACTATAGTTTAGAGGTGTGTAAATCTGACACTGGTCGCAGATACAAATCCAAAAACAACTTGCAAGAGGGCAAATGAAACAATTCCATATAATAAAATATAACTATGGTCTTATTAGCAGAGGTTAAAATTTATATTGTAAAGCCTACCTAAAATGTTCAGTTTTTTCTAAAAACATGCTGTACTGCATATTCATAAAACACTACAGAGTTCATAAACTATAAATTATTGATGTATTTAAATCTGAGATAGAAAAACAATTGAATTTAAAACTTTACAAAGACATCACAAAGTACACATAGTTATCTAATTTTAGAAAATTACCATATCAACACTGAATTTGGCACAACATTATGGCAAAAGAAGCCTGATATAAAAGTATGGACAACAGAGCATACCTGTGATCTAGATGACTCAGTTGTCACCTGTGTATCAAAGGCACAACAAAAGCTAAGACAGATTATTATAGTTTGTGAGAAGGTCAATATATTACAGAACTACCTTGGAACTCATACTTGGCCTTAAATGTCAGTTATTACTAATGAAATTTTTGTTTTCATCCTGAAGAAATTGGCTTAAACTATAACTCAAGAGTTACCTTTAATCCAGATAGATTTTCCTTTTTGGGTTAATATTACCTTTGTAGTCTTCATTTTTTTTCGTTCTAGTACACTCAAAACTGGTATAAATACAGTCCTAACTTAACATGCTATATGCAACTTATTGACTCAAGTCTCATACTGGATACTTTTAATAAAATTTGTATTTTGTTACATATTACTTTATGATGTAAGTGGCCCTGCACATGGAGGAGGGTTGGGGGGTTATTGCCCATTCCAACCCCTCAGCATTCTATTATTTTATGATTCTATATTAAGTTTTTGTCAATGCAAAAAAAGTCAGCAAATACCCTCAAGTAACTAAAAACTTTTGCAGTATTATGTAAGTTACTATTATGCAAAAGTAGTTTCCTCCACCTTGTGCAGCCAAAGGTAGACGATAGGCAAGAAAATGCTGCTCTTCAAATAGCTTCCAAAAGCAGATGAAAGATGAAGAAACCCAAAGAAAAGGACTTCAAGAACAAAGCAGAATCTGGGGCAGGTTAGATGTCTGTGTTGTAAATGAGACCAGTGGTTAACAATACAAGCTTAGGATGATGATACAAATCCTGTTTTAACACCAGATAGCACCTCAGGTCTTGAAAGGTATGAAGTACAGGCTGAAAGAGAAGCTCCAGATCATAAAGTAGTCACTAATGGCTAATTAATGGTCACTGAAAAAAAAGTGAAACCTCAAGCACTGTGAAAAGATGGCTTTTACCTTAAAAAAAGGAGCAGCAGCTAAGCAAGAGAAAATCAAAGGCACTGATGTGGCCTGGGGAATTAACACACCCTAAAGCATTTTAAATCCTCTGACCTAGAGATAGACAAGTGGATTTGAACTATCGAGAAAATAAACCATTTTATAAAAGAATAAGATCCAAAACTGTGCATGGGGAAGGAAAGAGAGATGGTAGAGTAGAAAAAAAACCTATTTCTGTTCTAGCTTCCCTTGCAGAAAATCACTCAAATTTCAGTATGTCATCAAGGAACATCATTGGCAGCCATCATCACCAACACTACAGTATCAGCTCCATGGGATTTTATACTGACATTAAATTTAGGACACAGATGTTAAGATAGACTATGCAGAGGTGGTGATTGATAGGTAGTAAGAACTAATTATAGTGATAATGACAAATAACACACAACGGTAAGATAAGTAGCACAAAGTGCTACTAATGACTGTCAGCCCAGTAAAGTGGGATTGGATTATTTTTTGATTGTTTTTGTTGTTTGTTTTGATTTTTTTATTGCTCTTGGTGATTCTTAGAGTTTTGAAAAGCAGTTTAAGAGAAACAGTTAAGAAACCATGAAGTAGCACATAGTACAGGGATACACAGCCATTCTTAATCTTCAAATCATTTTCCGTTAAAAAGCCATGTTACTCAAAAGAAAAAGAGTTGAGATGTAGAGTACACTATGATCTATCCACTGAGAAAAAAAAAATTGAAGAACCATTTAGCATATATACTCTCCTTTTCTCTTATACCAATGCACCTCTTTGAAATCCCAAAAATAACTTCTGGGTTGGTGACATCAATGAGTTTTATTCAAGCAATATTTGAAATAATGTTCCTACAAATCTAACACCTGATCCAGTCACCATATAAAGAAATTGGCAGCAAAAATCAGTTACTCCACAGTCACACTTCAGGTAAGAGTGTTTTGATATTTTGCTAGAGAGAGGACCTGGTTATAAACTTTTTAGCAGATCAGACATGACTGATTTACAGATTCTTAATGAGAAGACAGTCTTTCAATGAATAAGCTATAACTAGAGAAAAAAAGGGGAAAAATAAACCCATTTGATTGGCTATGTAACTCCCAAAAATCAGAGCTACATTATGCCTCCAATCAAATACTATAAACTATGGTAAGACTATCAAAATAACAATAATTATCATTAAAAACCAAAACAAACAACCCCATTTTTCATATATTTGTTGCTGTCCTCCCCAACAAAAAAATCTACCACACATGCTTCCCTTCCCATTCCCAGAATTCAGGTTTTCTAGTAGACTTAAAAATATGTTGCAAACAGGCACAAGAAGCCTTACAACTCATCTGGGCCAACTTAGGCAATATCAGGTTTAAAACATTTTCAGCTTGAGGTGATCCTAACACCATATTTCACTATCTGCTGTTTAAATCAGTCATCCCAAACGGAATCTTAGGTGACTCACAGGACAAGAAACATCTTTCTGTACACTTGCATGATATCAAAACCCCAGGCAAATAAAGACAAATAGAGGACAAGTACTTAGTTCCCTGCCACATCAGCTGAAGTGGAAGGGTTCACCATCAGAGGCCTACATTCATATGTGTATATAACACATAAATCTCCAACATCAGCACCTGTATTCTAGGAAGACTGAACATGAACAGGACTTGAGAGCAGCTTTAACTTTGACTAAAAGACTAACTATTTTCCATCCAAAATGCTATCAGTCATACATGCAACATATCTGAGAGAAATTTCATTTGAAACATTTCCAACCATGCAAAAATACAGACACCGCTTTTATGCCTTCCTAGTCTTCTGCAGCCTCCTCTATCTCCTGTGAGCCTTGAAAAGATTGTCACTGGTGGTTTTCTGATTGGGTCTTGAATTGTACTTCTAAATAATTAGAATTTTTATGTTCAGAGAGCTGCTGCCTGATTTCCCCCAAGAAAGCTTTAGACTCACACCTCAAAACAGAATTATAAAAACCAATCAAAGGCTTTCAGTCTGAAGCACCTCCAAAATTAAACACACCTACTCTGGCTATTTGTGAAAACTGGAAGAGATAGATAATCATTTATGCCAAAGGTGCCAACCAGGGCTTAGGTAGGGAACTGTTTAACAAGACCTGCTCAGGAA
>VWYP01013887.1:34987-51534 GCA_013400435.1 Pycnonotus jocosus
AAAAAAAAAAAAAAAAAAAAAAAAAAAAAAAAGAATAGCTCATGGCAATTTACCCAGTTAGTCATGTATCATTGTGAAGGACTACAGAAGCTCAGTCTAGGATAAAATACAGGCATATAGAGGATCATCAGACACCTCTTTTAGTAATAGAAAACTCACAGCATCTGCCATCTCTTTTGGTACAATATAGAACCAGTAACTTTTAAAATGCCTGGCTGAGGGGGTTTTCAAGGTGTTTTAACAGGGACCTGCTAGAACAACAATATTCAAAGAAAAATAATAAAGTAATTCAGGAAGGGCTTAGTCTCATAAAAGAACAAAAATGAGTATGTAACCTTAGTTAAAGAAAATGGCTTTGTGATTTGGAAAATGTCTTTTCTCAAGTAAAATAAAGGGCTCTGAGCATAACTGAACTTAGACTTGGTCACACAAGGTTCAATATGTTCCAAAGGAAAAATAAAAAAGCAGCAATTTGAGTGATTTTATAACTCAAAACCCCAGGCAATTAGGAAAGCTTATTAAAAAAGTCCCAAAATTTAAACACCTCTTTGCTGAAAACTTTAATCAGTGAAAAAGCATTCATCTATCTTTTGGTTTTTCCTAATAGCACATTCAGATAATGAAAAAAATAGAAGCTTTACTGCCAGTAAAATGCTTGGTAAAATGTGTTTTCTACATTACTTACCTGTTTTCATTTCTAACAAGCGTTTTTTCTTTTGTTGTCTCTCCAGTTTTTCTTTTTCTGCCTTCTCCTTAGCTATTTTAGCACGTCTCTGTTTTTCTTCTGCTTCCCTTCTTCTCATATTTTCTTTTACTGCTTGCTATGAAAAAAAGTAATAGAGAGTTCCTTTAAAATAGAAGTCTTAGCAAAAACAAAGCTGAACTTTAAAAACAAAGAAAAAGCTTTCAAATGGTATCCCCTAACTAACCTTAATTTACCAAATCAAATAAGTATTTTACATTCCATATTTAATTCATTTTATTCAGAAGAGTAAGCAAATTCAGAATAAATACATTAAAAGCATACTAATTGCCCCCAAATGAGGATTATAAATTCAGCAAGAAATACATCCTAAGAATACATATGTTAATGTAAGAAGAATTCAAAATGTCTAACCCCCCTTGTCCTATAAAAATGTATGTTACCATTTGTAGTTCTACAACAATTTCAACACTTTCTTCTTTCTCATGCTGCCACTATACCAAGCAAAACAAGGCTGCCTGGGTAACAGTGTTGCATTTTTGTTATTCTTATCAACATTTGCATTAATTCACTGGGTTTATGAATTCTGGTTAATATCTATACAATTCTCTTTGTTTTGAATTATAACTATGCACTTCAAAACTTCCACTGAAGCTAAAACAGAACAATGAGTTTCAGAGTTTTGAAATAAAAATTTTGCATATTCAGATATTAAGCAAAAGAACTCTGTTACAATCAATAAATTTTTAACAAAAGTATTTTGGGGTTACCTCTTCATTATTTTAGAGTTAGCTATGTATGCTTATAAAGTCTCAGTGCTCTGAGAATTTACATTTGCATTAAAGGTAAAGTTCACTATTCACTGCAGAAAGTTGTTTTTTTCAGAACAGTTACATAGAACCCTGTCTTTCATCATATAAGAAGAGTCCCCTCTTACAAAATGGTAACATCTTCACAAGGTCTGTGGCAAAGCTTCAAGTTTGCAAGGATAATTAATGTCTCATTTGTTTTTATCAGAAAAGCATCCAGACTGCACTCAGGAAGAAAAAAAATGGATTGACAAGTATTACATAGCACAGATGAATGTGGATTGCAGCAATACTTGCACAGGCACTGTTTGTAGCATCATTGTTATAGAGAGTGACCAAAAGAAGATGAATGAAAAATACTGCATAAAGCTTTTGAAGAAATACTTCTCGTGGATAACTGAAGAAGAATAAGCTTTCCATCATGAAAAAACAACAATGAAATTGATTTTTTATACAAAGCGAAACTGTGCTTTCACCGTGACTCCTCCAAAGTCACTTCTGTCAATTTTTTTGATACAGGTGGAAGAGGGTAGATGCTTTCTACAAAATGCTAAAGTTTTTGATTGAATTGATTTTGACAAATTATTTGCTGATTTTCAGACTGAGCATTCTGTAGAATAAACTACTGGATTAACTACTGGATAAAATTCAAATGGGACCTGGTAGTTGAAAAGTACAGTACTGGCAGAAATTGCACAATTTTCTAATAGAGTGACCAAGGAAATTTCTACTTTGTACCTATTTTTTCCCCAAAAATAGTATCAGTAGGACTCAGCCTCAGACTGCAGTTATTCAAATGGAGATCACATTGAACAAGTGGGCCTGACTTAATGGCTTATATCTTCATATGCAGTGCAAATTGGATGCTTTGGAGTATCACACCTTGCCTTTCTCTAACAGGAAAGTGATTTTCCTCAAATTCTATGTCAAAGCTTAAAATTTCAGGCTGATGATGTCTTGAGTAGTATTTAACACACTTCTCCAGGATACTAGGTACTTCTGTAGTTTGAGACATCCTTAGAGACATCAGGTAGACAGCTCTCCAAATTCCACTAAATGAATTAAGTATGCATCTCCCTTGACTAAAACACAGGATTAGACACTCAAACTCTCATACAGATATGCCCTAAGGCCAAATTCTATCCTACATATCCCATGTGTTCTCAACACAAAATTTAAGTGGAATGCCAAGACCTAGATTTTCCAAACAAGGCATTCTTGGGTCCTCTCCTGTGATTTCCAGGGTCGTTTCTAATTTTTATTTAAGTATTTGCTTCATATAAAAAGAAAAATAGAGTCTAGGGAACATTCTTTCTTCGTTGCTTTTCTTCTGGTTGTTGAGGTAATGTCTCTGCTGCAGGGTAACCTAGTGCCAATAGGAGCAAGGGGTTTCTATACCCTATGATTAGCCTGATTACCCCACTCTTGGACAGAAGAGCTGTTACCTCAAGGTGTGTTTGCTCTCTTTCCTACAACCAGAGGAAAATTCTAACCATTAGACAATTTCTTCATCATGAAAGCTATCCTTCCAAGGAAAGAAATTAGGTTGTTAGCAGTACCTGTGATGCTGTGAAAGTACAGAGGGAGGTCAACAGGGATATCTGATACCTAAGACGTTCCACTGAGTGTACCAGGAATTTAGCTGGAAGCTAAATCCGAAGGCAGGATGCTTCACCCCTTTTTTTGGATCTGGCCAAGTAACTGTACTCTAGATTTAGTGCTCACAGTGCGTGAATAATAGTTGTCACAAAGTGACATGCAAAGTGCAGACGAAAGTTAGCTATGAAACTGAGGTCTAGGGCTCCAGATTTCAACACAGATATTAAAAAAAAAAAAAAAAAAGTTTTCATTTACTGAGAATAAAAAAAATAGTTATAAGTAGGAAAATACTTCATGTAAATCATAAACTTTGCATGACAAGTTGACTGAATTTCACTCTCCCATACCTACTGGTGACGAGTGGTCTTTTAGTTTGGATTTAATAATCCAATGATTTTTCAGCACTAAATTTACAAGTCTTCTGAACTAAATTTTCTAAGATAATAATCACCTTCAGTTTCTGTCAGTAATAAAGACCAATACTAAACAATTCTGAAAATTGGCTCATTTATCTCAAGCTAGGCATCTCAAAAATATTTTCTGAAAAGTCTCAAAATTTAGCAGCTACTCAAGATTTTGCTTAGTGTCATTGAATAATAGGGGGTTTCATGCCTTATCTACACATCTTTTTCACACAGCCTTCTGACTGTGCTCTGCAAGACAGAATTATTAATTTTCCTCAAGGTTTCTCCTATCATGCTCATCAATAACACCTAACTGTTTTGAAGCATTAATTAATCTATCTTTATGACACTTCTGTAAAGTAGAGGCTAGAATCAGTGCTAATTTCACAGAGACACAGAGAAGAAATATGGGAAAATTAATGCAAAGCACAACCATTTCCTTAGAGCCTCCAACTCAACATGAACATAAGCATTTAGAATTCTACAACATTTACATGGGAGGTATGGTTTAAATATCAGAAAGTAAAGTAATACAACTATTTTGTAATATTTATTAATTCTGAAATCAGACTACTGAGTTTCATATTAGGCACTGATCAAGTTAGGAAACCACAACCAATGCCCCTGTTCCCAAAAATCTAGCATATGTAACTTGCCAAGCAAAATTATTGCAGTTGAATAATATCTAGGATTTTAATTAAACTCTGAAGCAGCAGAGGCTTAGTAATCATTGCATGTTCCAAATGGTTGCTAAATATGAGTTCCAGTTTATGCTCTTTCTTCAAAACTGATGGATATATGAATTTCAAACTGTTTCTCAGTTTCTCTAGTACTTATGAAAGAAGTAATTTTCTCCAACTCTATCTTCAGACCTGACTGAAATCATTAAAAAACCCAACCAACTAAGTAAAACCAAACAAGACTGGGGAACATGCAAGCAACCTAAATACATGTGTTGTAATGATCAGGGCTGCAATGAGGAGTAGCTGGCAAAAAGACTAAGTGAATCTTTCTACAGATCTATAGGCATTAGTTGGATCATTCCTCCAGATTTTGTCACAAAACTCATGCTCATACAATATTCCTGCAGGAGTGCAGTCAGTAAGTTAAGCTATGTAATCATAAGAAGCCAGATGTGACACAAATCAGCTTATTATCCAAATTCATACATATAGATAACGTTACAAAATGCAACTTCTAAGAAACATTAGGCATAAAATAAACATATCATACCATAAACATCATCCTGAAGTTGTTTAAGTCTGTTAAAAACTCCTCCACTGAAACTTTCTTCAGGTCAATGGCATAATATCCCATCACGTTCTGATAGAGTTTTTCCATGTTCTCATGCATCCGTGCAAGTTTCTGAAAATCTTCTTTAGCATGAACAAGGAAGCTGTACACTGCTGTTAAGGCTGCAAGAATACTCAGTGAATCCAATCAAACACACTGCTTTCACTGAACATTAATTTGTGTGTCATACACAATTTTTTATTTCCTCAAATAAGGACCAAAAGAATTCCTTCCACGTTGTATCTGCTTCCTAGTATTTACTGTGTATACTAGGCCTATGAACAAATTCAGGGACTTTTATCAAAATATCATAACCACTTTAAATTTAAAGATTATTCAATTACTATGTAATTTCTTATGAAATGAAATGAAATGTAACTAATCTAACTTCAAGCACCGACATAGTTTATTTAGTATCACTGTCTCCTCATTGAACCTAAATGCTTAGGTATATAAATTACACTTTCCATAGAATTTAGGTACAGATACCAATAATTAACCTGAATACTTTCTCAATAAATACTATAGTTCCTACTAAAATTAGAGTAAAAATAGAAATATTGATTAACAATATTAAAAGAAAAAATCATGAAAGATAAAAATTTTCACTGTAATAGCAATGCATTTATTTTTGTTCCTGAAGGCTGCATTAGGTGTTTATGATTTTTCTAAGGCTGTTTGCAATGTCAATACAATTTAATTAAATTAGAGATGAAGACAAAAATAAAACTACTTATATAAAAGATGAACAACTTATAAATAGCATCAAAATATTGCATATAAAATAAAACTCCCTATGTTTATTCAGGACTTCCAATCATACAGTTTGCCAGAGAAGCTCAAAGACAAAATATTCTACATAGCCATTTCCTTATGTTGGGCAACATCAGGAACTGCGTACTTGAATGGAATGGTTGAACAAATATTTATGTTCCATTGTTTTCCTGTTATAGTAAATGCTAAAAAAGACACAAAATAGTCATTTTATCTTTACTCTCAATTGTGCACCTCAACTACTGAAAAAGAGAATTTAATGTGTTAATACACATTCTACTACAGATTAAATACATTATGGTCACTTTATGAAGCACTGAATTTTTAATCAAGTGCATGAAAATCTAGACCAACAGAATAGCACAAGACCTGGAATTTTTTCTTAATGGATCTCATACCACTGGCCTCAGTCCATCATCCCAGGCTGCACAGATCCCTCTGCAGAGCCTCTCGACCTCCAGCAGATCAACACTCCCACACAACTTGGTGCTGTTGGCAAACTTACTTGAGGGTGAACTCAATCCCATCGTCCAGATCATCAACAAAGATGTTGAACAGGACTGGCCTCAAAACTGAGCCCTGGAGAATTCCACTAGTGACCAGTACATATTAACATTTTACAGCTGGATGACTGCTTTTATTCTTCGGGTTTCTTGCAACGTACTCATTTTTTTAGTTTTGTTTAGAAGCAGAATTCCATTTCAGTTGCACTGTTAAGTGTCCTGGTTTGTTAAGATTGCTTCAAAAATAACAAGTAAGAAGTTCATGGGGGTTTTTTTTGTGATTTAGAATCCAGATCAGAAATTCACACAATAATGATCTCAGATATGTGCAGGTAGGGAGAAACAATGCACTTTCACAATATCCTACTTCGTCACTTATGGCTACTAACTGATTCTGTAACTGCACAACAGCCTCCCCTACAACGGTCTTGTGAAAAAAAGGACTAACTAAAGCCAAGATTTCAACAATTTAAAAAGATATGTCTTCCATCATCCCTCAACCACCTAATTTCAGACTTGCTCAACATGACTATTTTGCCAGTACAAGCTTCTTTTCATGCTTTTAGTAACTTCATAAGACACAGCTCGTAAGCAGCTTCAGACTGCCTGTGCTGACTGGCTGGCAACAGCTCAAAGAGAACTGATGCTGCCAGCACTCTTTTCTTATATATCAATTTGAATCTCCTTTACTCAGCTCCCAAGATGAGCGTAGTGCACAGCAAACTGATCTTTAGACTTGCGATTTTTAAAAAGCTATTGGTAGGAAGGCAAAGAAAGTTGATGAGAGGTTTGTCTATAAATGCTGCCCAAGGACTGTATAAAAAAGGATTATGAGAAACAAGACATGACAAAACACAAGCTAAGACCATCAAAACAAATGTCACCAGTTCACAAAAACACAAACAAACCAAAACAACAAAAAAGAGTGAAACTAGAAAAAGGAATTCCTACATTTGGTTTGATTTTGATCCTAAAATTTAGGATACTTATAATTTCTTTGACTATTAACAGATTTTATAAAACAATACAGCTTTTGTAATTATGAGGGTACTAATTTCCACAGAGTGAAGGGTAAAGGAAAATTAGATAAATTAGTTTTGCTGTCTCTCTATATAAATGTCAAATATTAAACCCAGTATTTTTAGTTTTCTAGGAAGTGAAACAAAAAATTGGTTGACATTATCAGTAAAATGTAGACTTCGTCTTGTAAATTCCAGAAAATATCCTTAAAAGAAAACTTGGGGAGTGGGGGAGGTGAGAGAAAATTTCTGTGATATTCTTCAAGATACAGCTAAAATTACAGCTATGTTAATAGAGTCCATATAAGCTGGTTAATTTTATACTGTTGAAAACTGACTCCTCTTGAATATCTGATGCATAATTTTAAACACAAAATAAAGTATTCTGGCAAGATGCTTTGCTATCTAGTATTTCAATGCCAGACACGATGAATCCTGAGAATTTTATTTTCCATCTGGTGCATTATGGGATACCCCTAAGCTCCTGGCATTCTACTGAGACTATGCTTCAATTTAGGTATTTTTAATAACTCCTCTTCCTTTTCTCCTTAAATATGGCTTTTGTTAGCCAACTCTAGCTAAACTGGAAACAACAGGGAATACTATTGAGTACAGCAATCCCAACTGTAATTATTATGAACAGGTTGATACACACGCATTATCAACTACACAATTCATTGGTTTTGGATGAATGAAGACAGAAGTACAGCTGAGCTGCAACACAGGTGGGAAGAAAACGAAATCAAGAAGTTTGGTATTTGTTAACTTTTTCTGAAGCGACTTTACTTCATGGACTGCCTTTTTGGAATCAGTGGACTACAGACCATTCTGCTAATTAATGTAACAGGACAGCATTGCATGGCTGAGACAAGATCTGTGGCAAAATTTCTAACTGCTGTGTGTTTGGTCTTGCATATTCTGGCAGCTCTTTTCCCAGTGCATTGCTTGTCTGAAATTTATACCGATTTTCATACATTGTGGTATATAAAATAGTAATATAGTGGAGCATATCAAGCCAAGTAAAAGCAGCTGTTACCCTAGAAAAGATAATGAATAACGTTAATCTCTACCAAACACTTCCTTAAAAGACCCCAATATTCACCACTCGTATTGTAGCAGAATCTTCAAAAGGGAACTGAGACCATCACTATTCTACATGACAACAGTCTCCACAAAACCTGGCAAACCTTTTGAAGACTTTGCAAAAAGATTTTGAGGTCACTTCAAACCACCTCAACAAATGATTTTTTACTAAGAAATAGCGGTGTGAATGCTGTAGGACTCTGTTAAGGATTTCCCACATTTTGGAAAAATAATTGCAATTGAAAAATACATGTCAGAGAGACTTCTTTTTATATACATATACCAAGGTTCAACAGAAAAATTCTGCATATGAATATAATAGTTCAAGAAACACAGAAAAATGTTTAGATTTTTAAATTAGTACCTTCTGAAGAGTACTTGTCAAACAATACTTTTTCTTTGATTCTCTCCTACACGTCTCTATGTTATAAAACTAAAACAAATTGGCAGGTATTTGTATCACACAAAGCTGCTGCAACCACTGTATACATATCATACATTACAAGTAAAATCAGTGCTAGCTATAATACATGCCTTCAGTCCAGACCAGATATTAAAACAATTACAGACTTAAATTAAATCTACATTGGTTGCCAAAGCCCTATCTCATTACCTGTCCACACAGTTAACATCTTGACCCTCTACCAAAGAGCAACACACAACCTTTTTTTACCTGAAGAGCTCAGATCCTGTAATCTGCAAAGTCCTTAGGATGCAAGGACATCTTAAAGATTCAGCTTATGTTGCACAGGGGGAACTTCAAACTATGGGGTCAATTAAGTAACCAACAGTTTGGAGGCAGCAAGTAGTCCCTTCCTTGCAGTTGAAATGGGTTTCCTCTACCTCATTTGGTAGTGAAGGCTCTGACTTTAAGTGCTGTTTCTTCCTCCCCTTTCCGCAATGTCAACAAATCAAATTAAATGGCAAAGGAACAGCTAATTGATCAAAAGAAAATAGGTTTTTTCCCAGCTGAAAGGCAGCAATCATCTGATTGTTTCTCAAGTATTAGTTCCATAAGTTTCTGTAAAAGAACACCATCAACACTACTTTTATCAGTAAGCTCAAACTTTCTCAGCTGCTGCTTGGAAAATCAGAAGATGGGAGTTGTAGTGATAAAGATAAAGAGCATGTTGACTTGTTCACTTAATTCAACTTTTCATATGCAATTTAAATACTCTCCATAAACCGACTAAATTTTTATTTTGAATGTACAAGTGTATTTTGTTCACTGTGCTTTTTATGGGACATTTCACTTGATGGATTTAATATGTTAGATCAATATCAACTCAATATTCTTTGACTTCCCTAATTAAAGGAAACAGAAGAATTGCAAGAATAACTATTTCTTTTCAGCTAGCATACACGCGATGGCTCACAAATTAACACAATCTAATATATAGGAGAAATATTCATAATTACAGACTTTGTCAATAAAAGAGTGAACCAACTGTGCATGTCTCTGACTTCTTAAAGAAACATGAATGCTAATCAGTTCATTAGGGGGCTTTGGGTTGTGATATTTAGCGACAGGATGTAATGGCCTGCCTGTCCATGGAGCTTAATTGTACTCAGGATGAAAAATTATTTTCTACAAAGCACTATCCTTCCTTTTTAAAACTTCCTGCTGGCTTCTTTTTATGAGCTGCATGCTTTTCAAGACATCATCACCATTCTGATTTCCTTGTCATAGGAATAAAAGTAAAGACAGGTCCAGGTTTCATCATGCTGTGCAGGATTATCTAACCTTTACATCAAACCTTTTCTGCTTTGTAATTTATTGAAGTTCCTGTTTTTCTAAAAGTGAGCTGCTTTAATTAGTGTGTTCACAGCCATGACTAGAAACTGTATGCAACCATGCTGTTTAAAAATTGCTGTCTGTCTGCTGGGTCAGGTAGTAGGTGAGGGTAAACGACTTCTGTTCATAGTATTTACTATTCAAAATATTGTACTTGAATAGTCTAATACAATGAAATATGTAGTATGGCTGGTGTAAGGACTTAAAGAGCACAGTTGCCTGTCTCAAACATTCTTTAGGCCACAGAAGGACATTGCCATGAGACAGAAGGGAGAGACAGGATGTTTCTAACCTGGCAGAAGTGAGATCTGGGTAGCACTTTCTGGTTAATGCATCCAGATAAAAATTCCCACTGTGGAAATCTTTGTAAAGAAGCATTTGCAAATACACAGATCAGTGGTCAAACAAAGATCACCCCAAGTTATGGGCAACTGTTACCACTGAAGATACCTCTACCCTAATACGCCTCCTAGGGACTATAAATTAAACCACTGTGACGGGAACGGGAGATAAGATAAAGATGGTACTATTGTTGGGTGTTATCTCAGACCCAGGGGAAGGTAACAAAGATGGAGGAGAAGAATAGATAACTGATAAAGGACACAAAGAATGCAGAATTTCTGGGCCACAAGGAAAGCCAACTGAGCAATTGTGCCAAAATCAGCTCCAGTTGGTTAGAAGGTAATTCTGTCAGGGGAAGATCACATCACAGTGAACCAGGAAATGCACTGACTCGAACAGAAAGACTGAGCACAGGACTAACAGTAAGAGAATGTGGGTAGCCAATGAGCATCAACTCATTTGTTTGTTAAAATGTATATATAGTGAAAAGTTTTGAACATCTCAGGAGACACCACCACCAAAAAGCCCAAGGTGAAGAAAGACTAACAGCAAGCCACTTGATCCACGTGTGGGAGTATCTCCTGCTTTACATCTCCCTTCTTTTCCCCCTACCCAACACCATTTACTGTTAAATAAAATGTTGACAAATATTATTGACTTCAGCATATGGTCTCGGGTCACTAATCAGATCTTAACTGTTGGGCTTACCTGTACTGATTTATTCTAAGTAAGACCAAATATTTATTTTATCTGTTTCTGACAGCAGTCAGTACCCAACGATTAGGAAAAACAAGGAGGAAAGGAAACTTGGCAAATATAGCATGATAATTCAAGTGATGATGTATTCAGTTGCTAGCAGTCTGTATGTTATTCATTCTTCTGAGCCAAAGCTGCCTCTGGGTCATTGTGTTTAACAGTTCATGACATACAATCTTTAGCCACCTATCTAAGCCTTATATGAAATTCATTCACATTTTCAGTTTGTCTGTTGTCCATGAAAACATTTCTGTTAGTATGTTTCAAGCTGTTGGACAGTATTTCACATGAGATGAACCCATGGTTATTTAAAGACACAAAGAATATATTCAACTCTTTCCTTCCATATGGGACACAAAATTACAAGTATTTTTACTGTATTTTCTTAAATTTTTGATTTTCCACCATCGGAGTATTATGCTATTAAAAGATTCCTTCTGCATAACCTATTGCCAGTTGCTGTTCATTGCCACCATTCTCTGCCACATCAATAGATATATACTACACTTTTTGAGATGGGGTAATGGAAGAACTGATGATGTAAGAGTATTGCTGATTTTTATACTGTCTTCTTGTTTATGTTTTCTGCTTGTTCTCAACTGGATTTGCTGCCAATTGTTCTAATACAGTGTTTCTCCTTCAGACCTATTAGTCTATAATCACTGAAGTTCACTTGCTGCTTTGACAGCATCTGCAAGCATCTTCCTTTGACGTGAGGAACTTTTTCAAATACATTAATCCAGGAAAAAAAGTAATCAAACCACTTTTTAACCTAAGAAATTGCTTTCCTTATAAGTCTTTGCTAAAATACCTTGTTGAAACATGGATGGAAATTCAGTTATGTTCTACTGTTATCTGCATGCTGCAATAGACCTGCAAAGGATGGTTTATCTTTACAAAATACACAATGGCTCTCCTCCATCACATTTTATCTCCAATTAATACATGTTTACTTAGTATTTAATCTTCATCAGTTTTCTTGGCAGAGAAGCCTGATTTGCAGATCCTCCTTGTAGCCCTTCTAAAAAACTTGTGGGCTTCTTTTCAGCTTTGACCTGGTCTGGTGAAAGGTGCTCCTGCCTACAGCAGAAGGGTTGAAACCAGATGATCCTTGAGATTCCTTCCAACCCAAATTATTCTATTTTTCCTCAACTGTATGATCCCTTTTGTGCCTTCGACTAGCTTAGTTCACGTAAGAATCTGTAGTCCATTATGTTTATATTTGAATTAATTTTGAATCTTTTTTCAAGTGTTTTGTGACCACTGTTTACTCCCGGGGATTTATTGCTATTTATTTTATATTAAGAAAAAGAATTTGACTGATTCTTTCATTTAATACCATCCTTCCATTTAAAATATTACACAGTAGGGTCAACTGAAGTTCTCCCTAGAGAAAACTGATGCAAAGAACAAATTTCACTTTATGGCTATGACTTATCTTCTTGACAGACATTGATAATCCATGTCTTGTCTGGCAGGAATAGAGCTTTCAAGATGCCTGAAAAAGATGAAGTGTAGATCCTCCTTTGCATTTCCTAAGATGATCACTATCCTTTTTAAGTAATCAGTAAACTGCTCTAATGGTCTTCATATGTGTGGATGGAATTTCAATCCCTGAAAAAGTTTATGCTACTTCTTGACAAGGTCTGCCTACTTACTCTGTCTTACATACAATTTATAACTTTTTATCACACTATTCCACTCACTTCTGCCAGGAATTTTCATAAATGCCCAAAATGTCAGTAACACAAAGAGAAATGAAACATCCTATCAAATCATTTTTGGATTTTAGATGTTTGGTATTAGCATATAATGTATATAAATTACATCTTTATTTATCCACTTTTCTCTTGCTGGAAGGTTAAGATAACCCACAGTGGCCAGAGAAGGCCTGAAGCTAAGTTGCAAACACTTGGGTTGCAGTGCATCTAATGAAGACAGAACTGGCCCTCACACAGGAAGAACCAGAGATCCACTTGGCCTCGGAATCACTTGCCATGGCTCATGTAATCATGGATGAGATCAATCAAGAGGACTGTGTCCTGAGTCTCCCAGTTTTTGTACATATCAAAGCAGTCTTCCAGCTAGGTAACAACCTAACCATGCCTGGAGAGCAAATTTCAACCTGTCTGCTCATATTTCTGCTTTCAGATTAGTCTTGGTGCCAAGCATATATGGCCAACATTAGCTAGAGAGGTTTAAGTGAAAGAATTTTTTTATTTCTAGTTTCATGCCACAAGGTGTTTTTATGAAAGACAGGCAGTGAAGTTGGCTGCATGATTTGGAATAAATAGTGAGAAAAAGAATTTTGGCAAAAATAACACCAGAAAACAGTTTTCATGGGGTATAAGTCTCATTTCTGAAATAACAGAAATTTTCTGGTTCTGTGGTTGCATGGACAAAAACATTCACAATGGTAATGCATACACTAGAAAAAAAGAGACACAGGGTAACAGACATATTCTTCTAAGAGACTCCGACATAAAAATACCATGTAACACTAGAGTGCTTAATACTCCTATTATAACTTCTTTTCACTAAGTTAAGAAAGTTATGTACAGCTGTAAAAGCCAACAGCAAGCATTTTTTTCCTCATTCATTCCACTTCAGAGGAATCCTTTAATTGGTCTGCTCACTTATTTAGTTTTGGAGAGGAAAATCATGCTATATTTTTCGAAAATACATGCTACAAACTAGACAGAAATTATGCAAAGAAATTTAAAATTTAAAGCAATGCAGTTAAATTACTTAGGGATTTTTCATCTGTTTTGTTTTTTAAGAGTGCTCTAAAGGATATTGACATTTTTGTTACAAACTTGTCATGCTTATCTTCAGGAGCTGGAAAAGTCTGCAAATCCTTCTCAAGCTGTTCAAGTTGCTTCTCCATATGCTTGAGGCTCTTCTCCAGGTTTTCTGCTGAGACTAAAATACAGAACATTCATTCTGTTAACACAGTAAACAAAAACCATTGTTTTCAAGATGCAAGAGTTAAAACCTTAACCAAGTCAGCATACTACATTGCTAATTCTGAAATAAAAGCAAACTGAACAAATTACAATGCAAGATGAAGAGGTCACTCTACAATGTTCAGGTCTCCTCACTTATGAAGATTCCTTATTCTCACTAGATGTATGCTGTTTGAATGTTGTATTTTCTTTTGTTTCTATGCCCAAAGTTTTGCATTGCAACTACTGCTCTGTTTTAAGTAACCTGAGATATACATATGCCAGTCTGTCTCTTCTGATAAATCAAAGGACAAGTTTTCAATGTATTCTAAGAACCACAAAGCTTTTCTCCATCTCATTAAAACAGAAAATACAAACATCTTTATGAAAGATCATGAAGAAAACAAGATTCTCAAACACAGAAAATGAGGCTATTAAACATCTAAGCATGAAACCTAAACCTCAATTCTCTAGTTTAAAAACACTATATGTGGTAAAAAACACAGCAGAATTTGTTGGAGCAAAAGTGCTTGCCAAGCATTTGCGAGGGTACAACACAGCAACACAGGGACTTAGGAAAAAGAAAGGAGTGGAGCTGAAACATCAGGGATTTATAGAAGGATAAAGAAAAATCTAAGTTTTCTTTGCCAGGAGAAGAGAGATAAAACTTTCATCCATTTGAAGCAATGCATGTAAAGTTGAATGCTTGATCTGTAAATAGTTGATTGAAATATCAAGATGACCAGAGTAATCTGAGGATAATTAGCATTTACCCTATCTTAGATCTGTATTATTGCCATTGGTTAAAAATTATTTTTGATTATTTATGAAGCCAACATTTATTTACATTTGATAGGAGAAATAGATAAAGATGTGAGAACATACTGTGGATTTTAGTCTAATGACTTTTTTTTTCTTTTTAATTATTTATTGCATTCATAATACTGTCAATGTCTGTAAAGGTATAGCTACCTTAATCATCATCTTTAAAAAACTTCCTTGGAGAACATCTGTGTCCCTATGATGTTACTAGGATGTGTAGTGGATCCATAATTTCATCTACCAAATAGTTAGGTGAGAAAAAACATAAAATACATAGAATAAACACATNACATAAAATACATAGAATAAACACATCCTTCTCTGATAAAAGCCTGACCGGGTCCCCAAATGACCAGAGTAAAATACTGAACAGCAACTACAATCCCATTCATAGCAGAAAGGTTAAGACAACTATAAAATGATCCATGGCAATGAGATAAATTACTTTATAATCACCATTTTTAAAAGCCTCTGGTTACTCAAAAAACAATTTCTCAATTGTATGTTAGACTTGCACATTGACTCAGCCACTGGGAAGCCGAAATCATCGCCAGTTAGGTCAGTTGGTTTCAGTAGTTAAAAAACTGCTTTGTTTGGGGAGCATAGCTAAAATCAGAAGCTGACAACATTTACTTAGACATATTTCAGTCTTCACTGGCCTCAGAAACAAATCTGATTTTAATAGAGTGTCATACTTCTGCTGTCACGAGAAGCATCTGAGGGTAAGGCATACAGCATTTTAAGTTACTGGTTTACTTAGAAAGATGCTAAGAAACACAGAATACAACAACTTGTGCCTAATCTATTGATTGGACTCTTCACAGGACCATTTATCTTGCATAGAGAGCTCGTAGTACAAATTAGTGGGACATATACACATAGCATATATAGTACATAATGTCAAAATTGAGAGCTGGCAAGGAACACTGATTTAAAAACAATATAAAAGCCCTACCCACCAAAAAATCCTCTACACCAATTGCAGGTAGCCCCTCAGTAACAGCTACAATCTTTTGCCCAGATGAGAAACTCAGCAAAATAACTCAGTGCATAGAGCTGATTAACAGTTTACAATACTCTTTACAAAACAGTTTACAATATGCTGCTATTAAGTTTGGTACTACTGTCTTTGCAGCTTTCAATTTAGTGAAAACAGATTAAAAACAAAAATCAAACCTCTAAAGATAACCAGCTCTTCCAAAGAAAGATCATATAAAATAATTGCCAACCTTTTTTTGTGTGCCTCAGAAAAACATGGTATAAAATGTGAAGGGACATAGAAGAATTGCAGAAAATCAAAAAAACTCCTTAACTTTAAACCCTAATCCTGGAAGGATTCAGAATGAAACCCAAACCAAATTGAACTACACAACTCACAGGCTAGTTAAAAAACAAAGTCAAACCCTGGGGTTTTGAATGTTAGTGAGCCCACAAAGCCAAGTTGTTTGATGAATACAACGCATGTGTGCCCAAACAATCTCCTACTTACACCTGCTCATACCCCCTAAGCTCTCACAGCCTTCTTCCAAAATGGCTCCTACCACTTTTAATTAGACTTCCCACCATCTGCTTTTCATGGTTAAAACAACATCATTCTTAGGGTTTCCTCTTCTCAATTTGGTTTTCTAATATCATAATTATTCCGGAAGCCTCTTCACCTGCTTCTGCTTTCAAATATTTCTGCACAGTGTTTTAGGTGA
>VWYP01013897.1:3459-13810 GCA_013400435.1 Pycnonotus jocosus
GCGGAGCCCTGGGCAAGGGCGGGCAGTGTCACCGCCCCGGGCCGCGCTCCCCGCCCGCTGTCCCGGGACGGCCTCCGCCCCCATCCCCTCCTTCCCGCCCTCCTCACAGCGCAGCCCCTGCGCCGGCCCGCCCCCTTTCCCGGAGCCCCGGCCTGGGATGGTTCTTTTGCCCAGCCAACGCAGTTTAGTGTGTGCTTCGGGTGGGATTTGCCCTCATTTGGGTTACAGCTGTTGTCCGTAGTTCACGCACTGCACACCTTCTGTCTCCATGGCCTGCCTGTCGCAGTGGGAGGCTGCTCTGAGGTACCCCAAATTTTCCCATCTCCTGGCTGGTGCATCTCCATCCCTCAGAGTGTTTTCATGCTGTCCATAAAGAAACACAACTTCCTGCTTTAGAGAAGAAACTGGTTACAGGTAGACCAAACAATAGTTTCAGAAATTGAGATGATCACAGAATCAATTAGGCTGGAAAAGACCTCTGAAACCCAGTCCAACCTGTTGAGCAAACACCATCATTTCAACTCTACCATGCCACTGAGTGCCACATCCAGCCTTTCCTTAAATATCTTCACCTCCACCATCTCCCTGGACATCCCATTCCTCTGTCTCATCACCCTTTCTGTAAAGAAATTCCTCCTAATGTCCACCCTGAACTTCACTGGCACAACTCAAGATCGTGTCCTCTCATCATGTTTCCTGACCCCCACCTGGCTACAACATCCTCCAAGCTAGTTACAGTGATATGGTCTCATTATAACAAATACAAGTCCTAAATTAGAAAAAATATGCAGTTCACACCTCCTCACTGGTGTCTTGTGCTTAAAACTACAAAGTGTCAGCTTAGAAAATGTTTTCAAAGAGCGCATTTGACCCAGTCATTTATAAGCCTTTACTGCACTTAATTCAAATATGCAGACATGCCTTGAGTTAAGGCATCCATGCCAGGAAGAGCCTTGCAGTCATAAATTTTTCTGCAATTTTATCAGCTGGCAGAGTGCATTGCAATGTGTCTCAACATGTCAGTAATTTTTTTGTTACTCCCTTACACATAGGACTGGAATCTGACCTGAAATCTGACACTAAGCAAGCAGAATAAGTAACTGAGATACCAAAACTGAAAAAAAAGAAGAAAAATTGTCATGGCATGAAGATCTTTTCTGGGTCAGCTGTCTAGTCGTTCTCTTCCTTTGAGGTTTGCAATCATCATTTAGTCTAGATTTTCCTTAGAAATTTTTGGCAGGCTTTTTTATCTTTACATTTTTATAATAATGTATGTGACAGCAGGGAGAATCTGCGCCCAAATGGAAATCATGGGGAGGGATCTTCCCCTAAATATCACTTTAAAACTTTATTAAAGATCTCAAAGGAAGAGGCCTAATAAACTTCATTCACTTCAGACTAGCACTCAAAGAAGATTTGTGAAAACCTGGAGAAGGTATTGCAAAACGGCATCTATAAAAGATGTGAACAAGAAGGTCAAAAAGAGGATTTAATGGGGAATAACATTTTATAGCATGACTGATATGAAACGCAGATCTCCAGATGTGCATCAACAAACTGCTGTGCTGCAGCAGGGAAGCCTGGGGAAAAGTTTTGCCTTTGCATCATTCATGAGTTACACAAGTCTCACTTAACATATCTGTACCCTATGCAGAGAAGTTTGCAGGGAAAGTCCTTGGATTATACCTCAGAAGGGACAGCATCCTTGCACTATGGGCCTTGAGAAGTAGGAGTCAAAAATACTGCAGAAAGTATTTTGAATACTTGCTTGAATGAAGGGCACAAGGTAGGTAAAGGAGTATCCCATAAGTGAGATGGGTTGTGGGGCAAAGACAGTGTGATAGGGAGTACAAGAGCCCTGGTATCATATGCATACCTGGTGAGGCACATTCAGGAGGACACTGTACAAGCAAGGGCACATCTGTGCTGGGCCAGATTACCGCTGGAGATCTGAGTACAGGGAAGGGAAAATAAATAAGCAATGTCACTAGAGGTATCACACTGGATGCTGAGCTACCAAAACTTTGTGAAAAAGAATGAGCAATATTTTTTTAAATACCTCATGATTCATGGTAGAGGATGAAATTTGGATATATGATGCGGTTATTTTAGGTAATCTATTTTATTTTATAGCTACCAGTACAGTCACAAAAATGTAGTCAGTCTCTAGTGAGTAATGGCAGGAATCACTAAACTAATATTTTCTTTAAACTTTGGGATTTTTTTGTATGGTCATATCAAAATTGCCTTTTTTCCAAAGAAAGGCAGTTGACTCTGAGGCCAGAGAAGGGACTGACAGAGCTGGGATTGTTCAGCCCAGAGAAGAGGAGGTTCAGGGCAATCTAATCAATGATTTTATCAGTGTTTATGAACAGGTGGTGGAAGCATGTGAAAAAGAGGGAGTAGGACTTGTTACAGGTGTCCAGGGAAAGGACAAGCACAATTAAGCCCAAACTGAAATAAATTGCATTTAAATCCAAAAAACCTTCCTCTTGGGATAAAGTAGTAGAACAGGCAGGGTCTCTATCTTTGTTCATACTCAAAACATGAGAGGGCAGAGCGCTGAGCAACCAGCTGGCAATGGCTCTACTTTGAACAGAGGGGTCTGGAGAGGCTCCAGAGATACCTGCCCACCTCAACTGTTCTGTGGTGCTGTGACTCAGAAATCTTATGGACATTTAAAACAAACATTGAAACTTCTGAAAAGAAAAAGGCCACATCTTGAAAAAATACCTACATGGCTGTAACTGTAAGGACATTTTCTGAAGTCGTTCAGGATTTTTCAGCCATGGGTCCAAAGGTTTCTGAAGAAATGTGTTAAAGATTTCAATGTTAAGCATCATCAATCTAGTTCCTCTTTTATTTCTGCATTTCCCATAGGTCTTTGATTTGGGGGAGGGTAAATTTTTTCCTTCCTTTTTATAATCTTAGGCATATATTATTGAAGGATTTATTATGTCATAAAATCATGGCAGGATTTGTTGCCTACAAAAAAATCCAGTCATGGAATGGCTCCTGTATGCCAGCTGCATATCCAGTAGATGATGTCATTGCTGAATAGTTCTGTGCAAAAGTGAAAAATCATGCAACTAGTTGACAGACTCTTTCCTAATAATAATGGAGATCTCCTTGTTGCATCTGACAGCCTATCAGTATAACAGTTTCTTTTTATTTTATTTGGTTGGGAAAAAATTCCACTGAGAAGACAGGATTTTTATGTGGTATTAGAAACCACTTTAAAGATTAGTTCCTATTTAATTTTCAGCTGACAATACTCTTTGCAAATTGCTGCTGCAGACAAGATTTCCCTAGAGTTCCCATAGGCTTTCAGACAATTAGGGGGAAAAAATACAATACCAAAAACAAACAAACAAAAATTATTTAGGTAGGAAGACTCAGTACGAAAGACATAGACAGCAACATTCATCTAAAGATCTTGATGGCTTGTGTTCACCAGGGACTGCTTGTAAAACAAGAAATATGCATTTAGGTCCTGAGAAATCACAGCTGACAGTGGGGTTCATCTGCAATGTCTTTCAGTGCAAAGTTTTAAAAGGAAGAGAATTAGTTTCTCCTTCCAGAGAAGCTTTGCTGGTCATCTCAGATCTACGTAGTGCTGTTGCTGATGCTGCAGGCATTACTTTTCTCTTCGCCAGTTTAAAAATAGCAGATCTCATCTGGGCAGGCTACCTCCATGCTTTCCCACTGTAGTACTTGGGGTACTACAAGCACTAGCAAAACTTGGACTCTTGTTGAAGACTAGGTGTAGTGATGTGGTGGTTGAAAGTAGTAGCTGGGCTTGGTGACCTACCTTTGCTGAACCATGGCATCATATGAGTGTGTCTGAGTTGGCTCTGACAGCAAAAATAGGGCCAGGTATGTGAAGTGGCAGTATTGCTTGCCAGATAATATCCAGGCTGCCTCAGACTTCTTTAAAGATATGTCCACTCCACAGGGGGTTTCAAAGTAGAAATTCTTCACTGCAGCATCACTGGAGTGAAAAGGAAACAGAGATGAGTTGCTTCAAAACAGAGGTAGCCTGGATTCTGTTGGTCAGTCCAACTTCTGTCTGGGAGACTTAGAAAGGACTGTGGGAGGTGGATAAAGAAGACAAACCAAGGAATGTTGGCAGAAAAGGAAAAAAAATGTGCAAAGGAAAGAGAAGGGAAAGTTCCCTTGCTGTCTGCTCTGCAGGTGGTAGGTATGTGACTGAGATAGAGATACTAGAAAGAAGAATGTCATAACGAATTACAGAAGAGGTTTCACTGACCATTTATTTTTACAGTCTGTCAGTGTTTCCCCTAAAGCTAGGATAATCCAGTGANGGTCTCAGTATATTTTGAAACAACTGCTATCCTATTTTTTTGAATTTGATTAAATGATGCTGCAATTGGCAGTTGTGGGTAAGTGACAAACACCCATCCAGCATGCCTGTATAAATCTAATAGGAATGATTGAACACTGGCTACATTGTGTGAGATGGCAAATACTGAAGTTAGATTTCCTGAATGGAGGTGCAGAGTAGTGGACCAAATCTTCTTAATATCACAGATAAAAGTAGATGTCCATGTATGCTCTGTTGTCTCATCAAAAGCAAGCAAACTTTCAGTGGTCCATAAAGATTCCATATGGAATGACACTAGAGGGAGTCCTGATGCTGCAAGAAAATATTTTTCTTGTAACAATTGCTTAACTAAATAGTGCCTTATAAATGAAAATGTTGAAATAGAGCTTCTGGGAAAAATGAAGGAGCTGTTAATTTAGATGAGATCAAACAGTATTTAGCTTTTAAATCCTAAGCTTGCAACAATTCATTAATAGAAGTGAATTTTTTAAAGGGCATTTTTAATAAGAGCTTTATTTTTTTCAGCAAAGAGTCTATTTAAAGACAGCGTTCAAAATTAATCTCTCACATTATTGTTCTGGTAATTTAAATTACAAGAGACCTGTTCTACAAAGCTATTCTCTTCTCATAATACCTAACTGAAGACTTAAGATCAATAGGCTCTAAGTTTTCAAGTTAGACTACAGAATTTTACAAAGTCAGTGTCAGTTGTCAGCTCTCATCATCAGATTTGCAATAAAAATAGGTTTCCTAAAGTTCCTTGGTGCATCCAAGTTACTGCGGCATACTGGTCCATGTATGTTCCTAAACCACATTAACAATTTTGAAAATTGTAGGTATCTGAAAGAGAAATTCACGTGCATGCAGGACTGGAAGTCCTCATTATCTCACAATCATAATTTATCCTGTGCCTCTGGGATTGGGAATATTTATTGTGATGTGGGAGATCCTAAGGAGTAGATCTAAAGCAAGGCAAAGCTCTATGCTCAGAATGAAGCAGGAGGAAGACATAGGCGTTCACTAGGGATCAAAATGCTTTATTTCTTCCCCGTGCCTCAAACCAGTACCTCTTAGCCTGCTTCAGGTATTCACCATATTCTTGTCCCTTTCAGGATCTCACAGAATGAGTGCTCACCTCTTGCTCTTCTCCTGATATTGAGTGAGCAATACTGGGGAGCTCTGATATTGACTCAGGCATAGGCCATCAAGGAAAATAAAATCCTCTTTTGTCTGCTACAATGGCATAGGCTGAGAGTGCAGGAGGTTTCAGCTGCTACTGACAAGAAGAAGTTTGTAGAATCCGGAGAAGAAATTGGTGGAAGGATCCTGGTGGGTAGTGATTCCCTTTTCCTGCATGGCAGTACTGTGCCTTTGAGATCAGGCTGCTAAGTGCCCAGCCCAATGGAGATCCCTACTGTAGCAATGTTACCAGGGCAAGAGAAAAATCACAACCATGTAAGGAAGGCTATATAGCAGACTTTTCTCTCTTAGGCTATTCTTGGGGTAAAGGTTTGCTCATCCTCCTTTTTTCCTCTGTGGGTGGTAAGGCTCAGTTACATCAGTTTGCAGCTATGCACATCTTCAGCTGTGAAGTAGAGGATCTGCTGTCCTCACTTGCTGTCCTCATATTCATGCTTGAATTGTCATGGCTGTTCAATTACACTAATAAAGGCTGCTCTTTCTGCTATAGCGATAGAGTTTTAGAAGAGACATGCCACAAAGACATATATGAGATGCTCTCATGGCAGTCTGCCTTATTACCTGTGGGTTAAGTGCTAGCAAACACAGGACACTCGCCCTGTGATTTCTCCTAGTCACAGATCAAGCTGTCATTATTTTCTAGCAATACAATTACTTAATCTACAGAATATAATAACTAGTATTGTAGCTTGTATACTAAGTATTATTGAAATCAATCTATTATTTTTTAAAACAAATTAGGGAAGTGCAGTAAACAGTGCAGAAACCCTAACTTGCATTATTTTTGCTTGCTTGTTCTGCTTCACTATGTGGAAAATGTGTTTCTTTATCCCAGGTGTTTACTGATTTACATATATGAAAGAATCTGGATTTTTACACTGGCCTTAAAAGGAACCTTCCTTTGTCCCTAGTTCAGTATTAGGTGTTGCAGTTTAGTGTCCTCTCTCCTGAAAATCTGTACAAAAGTCTCAGGTCATTTTTTTTTTCTTGGGTGCCTACTTAAAACATCCAACTGCGAAAGAGATAATCTTTCCTCTGAGATAGTCTTCCAGAATTGAGAGTCTTGAAACAGATCTTCACTCCTATCTGCCAAAGCAAAGCAACTGTCAGTCAGCCAAAAGTCCAGCAAAGAAAAAACAGAAACAGAACTACAGCAAAACTATGCAAGTTATCTTTGCACAGGGAGGAGACTAGAATTCAGCTTTTGTACAGGTCAAAGGAGGCAGAGGAACTCAAAGGGATGCTGCTAAAGAAAATGCTTTCATGCCCCTGCCTTCAGTACACTGAAAGAGATAAAGCAACTCCCTGGAGAGGGTTTCACTTCTAGGGCGGTTGTGTATGGTATTTCTCAAGATATTTGAAGAATTTACGTTCTTGGGTTTTAGTGAAAAATAGCACTTCATTCCATTAAATGGCTGAGTTAGAGACTGTATAGGGATCAGAGAGTGAGAAGGCTCATTTATAAGCCGTATGTCAGAATGCGGAATAAAAGTAGTTGAATAGAAAAAAATCCCACTTTCCTACAGTTTTGAGTTTGAGGGCTTTTTTTGGCTGCACTGGTTTATGCAGTTCACTAATACTTTCTGTCTTTAGCAGTTTTTTATGCCACTCCGGCAGATCAGAACCTTCAAGAGTGTTGTTTGTAACTCAGTATCCTTTGGTTAGACACTTTTTCTTTAGGAAAACCGTTTCTATTTCTCCACACAAATCTGTTTTTCTCAATTCCCTGTGCAAATGCTTTGGATTCTTCCGATAAAAGTAATTCATCCTAGATCAGTGAGAGCTGTCCTCAGTGTCACTGTTATTGTTCTGGTGGAGGATCTCATACTTTTTCATGCTTTTAACATCACTAGAAGTCAGTGGTGTCTTTATAGCCCTCTGGCACTGATACTCACATGGCTCTCATTCCTCCTAGCTGTATTAAAAAGTGCATTTGCAAATGTATTTTGTATGGCTTTGCTTTTTGGATTACTTATGAAATTGCAGCTGTAGTAAGCTTATACCATTGCTATGCAGAAAACTGTCTCTTTGTTTAAATCAATACCCTCCGTTGATATCTGGATGGGATTCCTGTCTCACATCAATCTTACAGAGATGCTGCTGCACTGGCTAAATAACCTCTGGCTCATGCTAGCTATTTTCACAGCCTTTGCAATTTCGACTGTTTTGCTCTTATTGAAGCATTCACTTTAGGAGTAATGTGATCCTGACTTTTTTTGCGTTAGCCATGGTTACGGAACAATGTTGGCTGTGAGTGCATAATAACATAGGATGTAGGGAACCACCTGTATCATTAAATGAGACCTTCCAGCTACTGCAAACATTACCTCATATAATAATCAGTGTTATTCATTTATTAAACTCTATCTTAAAAGCATTCAGATGGCTTGGACTCATCTCAGTCCTTTACCTAATTCTATTTTTGCTAAACCACCCCTGAACATGATTGGAAACTACTGGTTTTCAGCTGAAGTTCTTTATGGGCAGCTGATATCTCATGTGCCAACACTACTTTTGAATCAAAATAGTAAGCAAACTCTATGTGCTGAGCATTTTCCTCAGTGTATTTGTAGCTGGCACTCTTTTTCCCATTAGCCCTGGCTGAAGAAGCCTGCCTTTTCTGTCTAGCCTCCTCTCACAAATTAAAATAGCCTCACTGTTGTTTTCAGCATTCTCACCCTCCCTTGCTGGTTTCAAATCACATTTCAGAAACAGAGATCAACAGAATAATACACAGCGACTCAGACTTGGTCACAGAAAGGCTTTGTCTCTCACTTTCCTCACATTGCTTCAGGTTGTCTGGCCTTGCTTTAGACTGGGGACCAGACTGTCAAATTGAAGAAAAACTCATTCACCTCAAACCTAGCAAAGGAGGGGACAGCTACAACATCTGACACAGGAGCTGGCTATCACCATGCTGCTCTCCAGAGGCTCCAGATTTCTCTGGTTTTGCTTTCTGATAGCAATCTCTCAATGGAAACATTGGATTAATACCTATGCTCCCCATGCCACCTGTGAGGAGCACAGCTGGCATTGGCATTGGCCTTGTGTCTCAGCAGGGTTTACCAGTTATCCCAACCTGGAGCCTGTGTATACAGTGTATTAGATTCACTATTGTCACTATCTTTAACCCCTCTAATTTGAATGTTATTGATTTCATGCACCTTTTAGAACTTATTTTCTTTTGATTTTCTCATATTTAAACAAGTTGCCTCTTTGAAGCCTTTCTTGAGAACTCACTGCCAGTTCTCTTTTGCTGCACCATTGTAGATTATTTGTCTGGGGTAATAGAAGTGTTGTACTACTCCCTGCATGGACAGTTTAAAAACAGTCACAGCCCAATAGTTTAGGAAAGGGGTCTGACAAATAACAAAGAAAAAGTGAAAAGGTGGACCTAGGTGTGATGTGGTGACCAGAACCACAAAGGCAACATTTGAATACTTTGTTATAATGTTTTTGTAATGGTTAATAGAGTTAATATTTTATATATAGTGTAAATTTTGCCACAGAGTTTAGAAGAATAGGATTTGAAGGCTAGGGTATTGGCTTGGTGCTCTGGTGCCTGAGAGCATTGCAACAGATAAGAGTACCTGAAAAAGTACAGGAGAGATTTTGAGTGAAGAGAATATCAAAAAAACCATCAAAGCTACTGTCCTTGATGAAGCAGATGACACAAATTCAGTGACAGAAAGACAAATTATATCACTGACCTAAAGGCCTGCTAATGCTATCAAAAATATTTTCATCGAGCTTCACAGGGCTGGGATTTAATTTTAAAAAATTAATCTAATACTCATAGAAACATGGAGATGTGGGAGGCCTCAGAGTGACTTGGTCATCAGTAAAAGTGTATTCCTAATGGCTACAATTATTGCAGGCAGCCATTCTGGCATATCTTCAGTTTTTGTTGCTCTGTGGACAGTGTGGCTTTGAAATGCAATGTCTTAACACTTTGGACATGTTTAACTCACCCGGTCTGACTGACCTCTCAGTCAGTTTGCCACAACAAACCTGATGTGAACACTTTGTTCTGGTGTGTGGTATTTCAACTCTGAGATTACATTTTGGAAACAGTCCTGTATCCCACTCCATTGTCCAAACCAACTGAACTGGAGCCAGTTCACTGTGCTGTTACTACCAAAGAATGTTTCAGGTGTTTGGGTGCCTCTGTGGCAGCTGTGAGAGAGAAAGACCTCCCCAGCTGCAAATGGTGTCCGTGGTACCTACTCCATTTTATCAAGTGTCTTCACTACTCCAGGTCGTATGCTTGTAGACCACTATACGGGAGCTACTGGACTTCTACTCCCTTCCCTACCTGGTGTATAGTAAATCCATTAAAATGACCATTGCCCACCGACTGGCACTGCACATAGTCCCACAGTTCATTGCACATGTACCCAGACATCCCTTCAGACAGGCGCTCTAATATTGGTAACCCAGTCACTCTGTGTTTTTTTCCAGATGTCAGACCATGTGCTAATCCTGTATACCTCTTTTAGACTGATCACTGATAAAAGTTTGTTTCCTTGGTTTTATTTAGGTAGGAAGACTCAGTACGAAAGACATAGACAGCAACATTCATCTAAAGATCTTGATGGCTTGTGTTCACCAGGGACTGCTTGTAAAACAAGAAATATGCATTTAGGTCCTGAGAAATCACAGCTGACAGTGGGGTTCATCTGCAATGTCTTTCAGTGCAAAGTTTTAAAAGGAAGAGAATTAGTTTCTCCTTCCAGAGAAGCTTTGCTGGTCATCTCAGATCTACGTAGTGCTGTTGCTGATGCTGCAGGCATTACTTTTCTCTTC
>VWYP01013897.1:14264-79435 GCA_013400435.1 Pycnonotus jocosus
CTTTATAGGCAGATCCCCAAGCTGCAAATTGCAGTCATGTTCCTCTTCAAAAGAGAGATCCTCTCCCCTTTTTTATATTCACAATGAAGTGTGATTTTCCAAGGTTCTCCATTTGTATTCTTTGCACAGAACAATACTTTTATTGTTACATACTCTGGCCATGGTTCTTCTGCAAACACTTTAGCTTTTAAACACAACATGTCTTGTTTATTTTGGCTTCCTTTCTCATTTTACCCAACACATTAGAAAAACAGACATGTATCTCCATTGCATTCTGTGTTCACAGCACACTGATCTGTGCCATTTTGCATCTTCTTCCACTGTTGATCTCATGCTATTATTGAGAACCCATTATGGCAGACATTGACAAAAACACTCTGAAACTACAAAAGCTTTGTTTTCCCAGTACTATCCCAATTTTCTTCATTAAGAGGGGCAGAGCCAAATCTAATTCAATTCATGCAACGAGATCTCAGACCTAAGCAATTATATAGTTGTTTTCTGAAGAGCAGCCTGCCTGCAGAGACTCCTGCTCCATCCTCAGTCCTAGTGATGTGACACCACTGAATCCAGTTGAAGTCCAGTGTTTGAAAATTTCTTACAATAAGAGCATCATCAGACCCACCTAACTGTGTGTGTTTTACATGTGTCTGTAATTTCTTCCATGTCATTCCTGACATTGTTTTCAGGTCTGTACCACTGATGCTCATAAAGGATAATGCTTGATAGGTCAATATAAATCTTTTTGTTGTAGTAGTTATTAAAGAATTTAAAGTTCTGAAAGAAAGCAGTCAGTTGCCTTCCTTTATGTGAATACTGTTTTTCACATAGAAAAAAACAGGATTAGTCATTTTATGGCTGATACTTGAGTTGTGTTATGTTGCACCCTTTTTCCCTTAAACACAATGCTACACAAATACCTGTTGCTCTGACAATCAAAATCCATCTATTGTAAAAATGTCCTTAACATTCGAGTTTGCTTGCAGAGGTAGCTTTAATCCTCTGTCTGAGAGTCAAACAGGAATTTTTCTGGTATGGGTAAGCCTAGGAACTGTATTTCGCAGCTGCTCAGCATTCTTTGAATGCAGTATGAGTTCAGGAATAGACCCATTGAGAGCACTACATTCCCTGATATTTAATCTTCTTTATGGAATACACACACACACACACACACACCCGTCTGTGTAGCAGTCATCAAAAGGGAAGTAACAAAGGGAGAAATTTACTTCTTCTGTTATTCTCCTTCTTTGACAGAATCACAATGCAGGGAGTGCATGGCTGAGCCCTCCATCTGCCTGCAGAAAGAATTTCCTTTGTGATTCCAGTCGTCTTACCTGAAAGTGTTGAGCATTCAGCATCTCCTTCCAGTTCCAAGACAAACTGCTTCTTGGCCAGTTTTCAAAAAACTGACATCTTGTTCACCTGTCTAGAAAATGGAGTTAGGAGTTGTACACCTCTTAACCAATGGACTTAACATCTTGTCACTGTCTTGAAACTTAATATTCCCCAGTTGCTGCTGTTTTGGATGATGAAACTAAATGTTTAACACTTCCTTCATTGTATTCATTTTCAGTGGAAAGACTCACAATTAAACATCAGTGTTGCCAGAGAAACCACAAAGTCACTGGTTATTTCTGTCTGTGAAATCACAGAGTAACCGTATAATCTTTCCTTTACTGGCTAATGAGGATAGGCATATGCTAGCACCAATGTGACAGACACCTCTGCAGTATCAGGCAGAGAAAACTTCTGAATTGTGAAAGAAGATACGCTGGAGACCATTGAGACTTTGGAATAGATGTCCATTAATTAATCACTGGAATTTGAACATTACAGTAATTTGCTTTTCCGCAGAGAACTTGTGAAAACTTGTAACAGACTAACTGGATCCCAAGTCCAGCTGAGATAGAAATTGCCTCTGTTCTGCTTCAGTGATTGTAGCAATGATGATTTATACCATCTGAGCATTTGAGTTCATGTTGCTGTTTGTAACCATAGTGAGAAAGGTATATTCCAGTGAGTTGAGTAACACAGCATGCTGGAGTTTACTTATTTTTTTGTTTCTAGTTCCTCACTTTCTCTTTGTCTTATTAATGTTATAAACAATAGCAAAAGTAATATGAAAAATATACAAAAATTCAGATACAACATTTTATAAGTAGCTTTTACAAACTTCACTTGCTGAAATAGGGACAAAGTAAGTTGGTAAATTTATTTGTCTGCAAATATTTTGTTAAATTTGGAAATATTACCCACTCTTCTTGTCAAGAGATCAAAATCTTAGATTCATTTTCCAGTGTGAATGTGATTCATTCCTGATATTTCTGATGACTCATCCCCTGTTCTTACCTTGTCTTCTTCAAATGTGAATGGGAAAACATGTGCAGCCTCTGTCTAATTCTCAGACTTGTATTGGTACCTAGATAAAACTCACTATGTGTTTTAAGAAATTCTTAAGAAGCAGTAAGGCAGTCATACTGCTTGTGCAACAATGGAGAATAATGTTTAGGTTAAAGTTATGGCATCTTTCTTGGTTATCAATTTTCTGGACACACTGAAAATAGTCAAATAAGCAGTTAACTCTGAAGTATCTGAGTCTTAGTTATGTTCTTGTAGGATGGTGAGAATGATTTTGTATTTTGATTAGGGAGCTAACTTATGTGGAATATTTTGGATCTACTTTGGGAAAGAAAAGTGCTGAAAATGTGGTGAAATTAAGTATTTTATTAGATCCATTAACATAACATTTATTTCATTTTCAGCAGTGCTGGAAAGCAAGCAGAGTTTGCTTGCATATAGGCATGTGCAAATGAGTTTGCCCATTTTATCATAACTGATTTCTTCTTTGTCAAGGCATAGCAAGGAAAAGAAGCATCCTTACAACTTTTTTAATTGCATTTAGCTGAGCTTCGTCTTAAGTACATCTTTTAACCTTGGTTTTTAATCCTAGTGATCAATTGAATGAATATCTTTAAGAAGTTGTCAGCCAAAAATAGCAGCTCTATTGCCAAGACCACCTCCCCTTCCCATCCAACTCTGGCAAATGTTTCCCTTCCTCTCTTTCTCTTCTTATCCAGCCATGTCATCCAACAGAACCAGAGGCTGGGATCTGAGAGTATACAGGAAGGCAGCTGGAGAGAGAGGAGATAAAAGCTTGGAGAGGACAGGGATGTTTTCTCTTGTTCCTTATATACTTTCTAAGCATCCTGTCTGACTTATAGGAAAGAGACATTCTATCTGCCAACTAGCTTAAGGTCTTTTAAAGATTAATATCCTTTTAATATCCTTTTCTTAATCTGGTATTTGGAAAACAGTAATAACACTTGATAGTCCTGAAGTGTCATTTCAAAAGAACATTTGAGACAGTCAGATTTGGAAACTTTAGAATTACATGCCTTGAGTTTTCTAGAAATAAGTAAATGGTCTCCTTTTTCTTACGTTGAAACTGTTTACACCAACCTGACCTGTACTGCAATCTCCATCCAACCTCAGAAGTGACTTTTTTTAACCAACTCAATGCCTGTGGCCTGCTCTAGTGCTTTGTGAGATCCCAAATATCATCTGCCACCTGCCAGCCACTGACATACATCTCGATAAACAGTGTTTTCCATTTCATGTGAACTGGGTTGTTTTTGTTTACACCCGGCAGTATAAAACAGCTCCTATTGTCCATTGTTCCCTTCTGTACTCTGAGAAAACCTATTTATTTCTGGCAGCCTTCTCTTCAAGGAATGTGATGTAGAGTACAGATAAAAGTGCAGGCATCTGTTAAGATGACTGGCATTATTCTGACAACAGTGTAGACATCATCTGCTTGGGAAGGCAGGCAGGCACAGCCAAACAAAATCAACTGTGCCTTCAATCTGCAGTGCATATGATAAAACATATGCTCTAATTCCAAGAGAATTAAAGCATCTGTGCAAAGCCTGCTGCTTATTTCCTAGGCTTCCTATTCATGGCAGGAATGTATACACTGATTCCTTCAGCAGGAGCTGACATTTACACAGATCCTAAGCTCCAGCATACTGTTATAAGGAAAATAGTCTAAATAAAGGCAAAAACCCCCCAGAGTTCTTCAAATATTAATTGTTCTTGGAAGCTTTAAGGAATGCTTGCAATCCTAGAAGCTGGTACCTGACAGACATTGTGTTGATGCTATATTTTAGCCCTGAGAGATAGAAGAAAGTCTCTCCAGTCATCAGTGCTATTTCAGGCAACACTAAGAAAATTCTTGATGTTTTCCAGTTCAAGCTTTGACCTGACCTGACCCTGCTTTAATTTTAAAATCTGACCAGCAGGGTCTGAATTATCTTTTCTGTATCTAAGGACTGAATGCATATTTAAGTGCTTTAGGCCTCTAGTATCAATATTGGTCCTCTGATCAAAGATAAATTGTTCTAGTTGACTTTTACACAGCTAATTTTGTCTTGGCAGCTCTAGAAAATATTTCTGAAGGAAAAAATTACTTAAATCTGAGATCCTATGGGGTTTTTTTTGTTTCTCACTAAAATGTATTTTTAATAAGGACCTAAGAATCTTCTGTGGTGTCTGCTGAAAAGCCCTTCTTTGCTTCTCCAATGATTTTTTTCTCATTATTGCTGACTGGATTCAACAAAATAATGTTCTAGAAAGAGACCAGCTATTACTCTTCCTTCCATTCTATCCTTCTCTTGTTTATTTTCAGTTTTTATTATGCAAAATGGAAGAAATCTTTTTAGCTGCTTTCAGCAAATGCAAGTGTCAAACACCCTAAACACCAGAAAGAAAAAGAGCCATAGATAATCTTCTGCAAAATCCCAGCACTTTCATAAAACAATCAAAATGAGACAACTGGCATCCAAACCAGGGAAAGACTCTCTCCTGTCACTGATGTTTCTCTGAGCTGCACAGGGATATCAGGTTGATACTTTGATAGATTGCAATCTGTTTTCAGCAGCTGACCCAGACATAACATCATCATTTCCTGATTATATTGATATGTGTTTCTATTATTTGCTTATTTTGCGCCTTGAGAAACAATTCCTTTTTGTTGTTAAACTGTAAACAGCATAGCAAGGCCTCATATTAAATCATAATTATTTACCATGTTGTTCACGCACCTTTGTCCCTGGGGAATGTGGTGACGTGAATTTACAGGAAGATCGGGGTATTTCTCACCAACAGTTTCCTGTTATTGATATGCTTTTGTTTAGTTGTGATCTTTTTTTTACTCTTTCAGGTTCTCAGAGGAAAAATAAACAGGCACATGACATTAATCACAGTCTTTGGGTATCGTATTGGAAGTCTCACAAGTACTTTCGATGTGGAATTATGAACTAGGTTTGGAAAATACCAGTGACAGTTTATTGTTTGCTAGTACTTACTCTCCTATTCTGATAAATTATTCCAATAATTCTTTAAAATTCTTTTGTGGTTGTGTTCCTTTTTAGATGCCAGAAGGGTTCAAAAGTTTATGAAGACAACCTCGAATAGTTTGCATCTGTGTGGCAGATTTGCATAATTGGGCTAAGTTTTCATTTGAGAGAAAATATAGATCACATAAGAGATACAGAGGTTATTCAAAAATCCAGAGTCCTTTCAGCAAATACTATCAAACATGGCCAAAAATGTTTTCTTTGAGATAGTTTGCCAAGTTCTTTTCTTTAAGAATATATGAAGCCTATATTCTTCCTGGGGGAAAACAAATTATTATATCAATTGTATTTACCAGTGTGTTGAAAGTCACCAGTATAATTACCAGGGTAGTTATCTAACATATCTAAGATGTAGCTCCTAAATCTTTTTCAGTGGTTTTGGCTATCCTACTTTTATGTCTGTCTCTATGGATATGTGGTACTCTCCTAGCCAAAAACCTTTGCAAAATATCTTGATTTTGCAATAAGGGATTACAGTAGAACAACCAAAAAATTTAATAACAAACCAAACTTTGGGAGGTTTAGATATTTTTCTTCCAAAGCATTGTAGAAATACTGTGGTTGTAGGCAAAATGACATTGTGTCCTAGAGACCCCACACCAAGGAAGGCCACCGAGGGATTGAGCTGTTGGCTAAAACATATCATTAAAGTAACTCACAAGTAATGTAGTAGCTGAGATTACCAAATTCTCAGGGTTTAATACTTTTGTTTCATCATTGTAAATAGCACCTTTCTTAGCATCTGCACTTTAAGATATAGAGAAAACTCGGAGTCGAACCTACATGTCCACAACCTATTTGTGGCTGCAGATTTATTGTACTTGGTACATAGTACCTCAGTGCTGCATTGAGTGTGTGACACTGTTGTTGTCTTTTATTTTTGTTGCTAGTATTAAGGACTAAATAAGCTCACAAAAGCTGTATGTGATATAATATTAATAAAAATCATAGGATCATAGAATGGCTTCAGTTGGGAGGAACCTTAGAGGTCATCCAGCTCTAACTCCCCTGCCGTGGACAGAGACATCTTCCACTATCTCAGGTTGCACAGAGCTCCATCCAGCCTAATATCTAATCTAAACCTTCTTTCAGTTGGAATCCATTCCCCCTTGTTCTGTCAGCACATGCTCTTGTAAACAGTCTCTCTCCATGTCATATAACTTCATACTGAGGTTTTTAACTACCCTCTCCTCCTGAAATATTGAACTTCTGGATAATATGTAGATGTTCTATGATTTCTTAAAATACTCATTTGTTCCTTTCCAGGAAGGTCATGTAATCTAAATGGCTCTGTAAAAAGTTTTTCAGTCCTGCTTTCTACTGATTTCTGTGAATTTGTCTTCATCTGTAAGCTTAGCCAAATGAGATCTGGCTGCTTTTCAGATGAGGAAATTCTAAGAAATCTCAGGTTATTAGGTTGTTCTAGTTGTGACTTTTTATCCTCTGGACTTCCATACCTTGAAAGCAAATTGCTGGTTCCATTACTGAATCAGATGTATTTCCTCCCAAAGCTATCAGTTTAAGAATTCAAAAACTTGGGAAAATACCTTTCTCTTTGTGGGGAAAAAGAAGTTACAAAACCCACAAATTATTTATTAGGCAGGCTGTAACAAAGTTTCCTATCTGATTTTTTTTCATTAAATGCAAGTTTCCTTCAAATAATAAAAGTGTGCAGTACCCCCAAGTCTTTTCCATTCCAAGTGAAACTCAAGACTAACAGATGAAGTCCCCAGCACAACAGCAAGCTCATCTCCCACTCTCTGATATCACCCTTCAAGACCTTGGGTGGTAGGTTCTCTCCCAGCACACAATCTTCTAGAATCCATAAAGCCCTGAAGTCCCTTCAGGTTTTTTCCACCACGTTGCCTTTTTAGCATTCCCTGTTGGGGTCTCAGCTCCAAGTTGTGCAATGGTGCTCTGTGTCCTGCCTGTGCCTCAGCAATTGTGTGGCCTGAATTAAACTGTGGCTTAATTTTTCGGTCATACAGCTGATGTATTCTTTAACCTGCTGCCAGACCCAGCTGACCTGGTGAAGATGAACTCAGATAAAATGATTTGGGAATTTAGGAAATGCCTAATTCCCTAGTCATATCCACAGCTACACTTTGAATGCACAGTTTTAACACAGTTCTTCCTTCCTCAGTAAGGGTTTAAGATATTTATCTGGATCTTCTATTTAAGTACCACACAGGACGGAAAGTAGTCAGAATTACATTTTATCCAAAATATTTCAGATTCTTTACTCCTACTGGTTTGATACTTGGGATCACTTCTCAGGAGACAGGAAAAAAAAGTGTCTGTAATTTTTCTGAGTCATTGAATATTTTGTTGTGATTGTTTCTCCGTAGTTCTTGCTTTCTGGTAACTACCTCAAGAGCCATTTCCAGCAAGATGGTGAGATGCTTGTACTTTGTTATGTCTCTCTGAAACCTCAATAAGTGATCTTGATATGTTTAACATCTCTCTCAAGATATTTCTATTATTATTCTTTCATTCCACACGAAAAAGTTATTTCTGTTAAGTGCCTTTGAAAACAGAGATGTCCGTCATGATCATTACAGAATTATGACACAAAATCAGAATTCCTTTCCCTCTGCATGGATGCTTTTGGCCACTTTGATTTGTTTTATGTTTGACTAACAGATTGCTTTCGTATTTGTTACAGTTAGGAGGAGAAATGTTCAAGATAACAGTCAAAACTAGATATTCAGAGGTCAATGTTAGGTAGAAAAGTTTATTCCTGAACCCTGCCCTGCTTCCAAAAATACCCAAGTTCTAGAAAGCTAAACTTTCTCAAAAGTTCATAAGTCTCTCCTGTTTCAAGAGTGCAATGTCTTAGTGGAAAATTTTATTTTCACACAGAATGTGCACTTATCTATCCAATCAGCAGCGATTTTACGTATTCCTCTACTTCCCTCATGACAATTCTGTTTTCTTCTTATTACTTCCTACTGATCAAATAACAATTAAAAGGTCTTTGATTTTCCTGCCACTGCATTGTAGGTTTGGGTGAGATGGTTTTTATAGGTCTCTTCCTGAACTGAAACAGTCTCTTCCATTCCATCCCATTCCATTCCATTCCATTCCATTCCATTCCATTCCCTCCTAACTTTCCCTCACCATCTGCCAGATAATGTACTTCCTTTGTACTGTGTTATGGTTCACTATATCTAATAAATATGTAGCTGTAAATACTATTTTGACACAGGGTCCAGAAGAATACTGTGGTATTTATCTCAGCTGAAAGACTGAGGTAGTGTTCACCTCGCTTAACTCGTGCAAGTGCAGTGCAGAAAACTACTGAGTTTTTTTGCGGGTGCCTTCCAACCCTGAATATTTTGTGATTCTGTGACTCTGTGATCTGCTCTCTGTAGATTCCCCAAATAAATTTATAAGGAATAATAAATTCTTTGAGAGAATTCCTCTCACCCTCTAGAAAACACCAAGAGTGGGCCAGACATGTACAGTTGTTGGGAATGACCTGGGTTTACAATTGTAGAGGTTTAGATGGAATGCAAACCACTCTACAGCTGTATGAGCATTTTAAATAAGAATTGTGTAGGCAGGTGGTAGTTAGAGCAGACACTGGAGGGCTGGAGACCAACCTGCCCCTCCAGGCAAGGCTGCATGAGGTCAACCACAGCTTTGTGGCTGACAACACAGCCCTATGTCATCTTAGCACCAGCACACACTAATTGCCCACACTGTTAAGCTCTCTTAGTCCAGACTCGTGGTGTTTGCAGCATATCTCCTTTTGATGTGGTGAGCCCTGCTCAGAACCCTTGTACTGCATGCACATCCTCTTCTCACCTCGGCAGCTTTTGATGTTTTCAGGGTGTTTTAGCACTGTTCATTGTCTAGGTGTGATTACTAGTGAACTCAAGCTCACAGAGGCACCCACACCCAGCGGGAAAGCAGTTTGTCACCAGGTTGAGCTTTGAGGGCTCAGCCACTGTTTCAAGGAAGGGCAGATACATTCTGCCTTTGAAAGAGAGGATGCAAACACAGGTTAGTCTTAGGTAGGCTAATACATTGTCCTAGATTCTAAAGAAGATACCAGTTTTTCAATTAAAATGTATATTTTTTTACTTGAGAAGTCAATTACACAGGTGGGATTTTAGTCATGCAAATGCCTATGGATGAAATGTGCACATCTCCGGCCTGAAGTTTTGTTTGCAAACAGAAAGCAGCATCCCTTACTGTGAAAATCTGATTGATTTGAAGATAAATTTAGGCTGAGATAAGTGTAAATACTTGAGTTACCATCTTGCTGGCCAAGGCAGTCTTAGATTTTGTCTAACGTCACCCTGGAGGCAGCGTGGCCTCATTGAGACATTGCTCAAACCCAACACATAAAGAGAGAACAGGAACTCCAATGACAGAATCAAAAGTTCCCAGAAATGTCTCCAGGAGACCTGGTTGCCTTGAGTGTTTAAATAGCATTTCCAAACAGTTTTGATCTACCTGTTTGCTAAGAAAATGTAACACAGTCGTAGAAGAATCTAGGTCCTGAGGATATTTCAGCTGTGATGATGTCTTCTGATGACATACTTGGCTAATGAGAGCTGAGTCACAGCAATCAGGAGTCTGACAAGAAATGGGAGTGATTGTATGCAGAGAGCCTCTGCATTTATTCCATACAGAATACAGAATACAGGTTACAGAATCCCATGAATCTCACTTCCATCTCATGTAGGGAGCGTTTTAAAAACTGCACAATGGAACAGAGCTTACAGTGTTTCTTATATTCCTGAATTTAAATACACCGGTCAAAAAGCTGAACTCATGGGAGAACTGAGCTCACAGACAGTGAGGTCTACCACAGAGAGTACATTTTTAAAACACAAAACCCTGCTATCTTTCCTCTTGAAAAATATTTATTCTTTCTTTTCCTAAGCTATGTTTTTTTCTGGCATTTTTCAGATATTGGCACCAATGTAATTTTACAATTTTTGGCTCAGAACACAACATATTTAGCTCTTCCTTTCCATACAAAACAAACAAATGAAAAGAGAAACAGAAAAGTCTTTATTTGTTGTCTTTTTTTTCCACCAGAATTAAATAGTTATCCATTGTTATAATAACCAAAAATCACTCATTAATGTTACCAACAACATTCTGGAGCAAATGAAGAATAATAGAGATGTCACTCAATACTTCTTAGTTTTAAAAAATGCCAACAACATAATATGTTATCATAACAATTTTACTTATAGATTTTACTCATGATTTTTGATGTGTAATTAAGTAATGATTTTACTTAAAGAACTTCATTTTAAAGTACAAAGTGCTTATTTGCAGTTGTAGTCAATTATGGGATCATACCAGGCTGTAAGTTTTTCATTATTTTTTATCTGGATTTTACATAAAATTTACCAAGCTACAATTTAAAACAAATATTAATTAATATCCAAACCTTCAATGTTCCCAAAGCACTTTGCTACTGCTTTAAGGAAAAAAACCCAACACAGTAACTCTTACAAATTTCCAAGTTGCATCATTTGTCAATTCTTTGTTTGATTCCACCTGCCTTCTTGCACTGCAATTTTAACTCCTCAGATTCCATCCAGTAAAATCATATTTCAATGAGAGATTTAAATCATCAAGAGCTGAGCAACAATTTTTCAGCCATTGGTAAAATTTTCAGGTGGTTGACTGCAAGCACAATGCCCAATAAAGTTTACACAGGTGGAGAAATAATTTCTTTCTTAACAAGAAGTGAACAAGAGCACTTGATTCTTTCCCTTGCAATCAGGGTTCTTTGACATTATGATTTGAGCAAATTGCCACTCCACGGCAGGCTGGTGCATCATGGTAGTGTTGGCTGTGACTCTGAAGAAAATTGCCAAGAAAAGCCTTAGTGGCTATGAATTTATTCCAGAAAAAGTCTCCTGTCAGAGGAGTTTCTTCCACTCTGAACTGGTTTAGACAGCGCCAACAAAAGTACTCTCTTTCTCAGGTGAAGAGGTGTTGCCAGTATTGCTAGAACAGAGTCTTTTGCATGCAGACAGCCCAAGAGTGTGGGCACACCATGCACTGCTGGTGCTGCACAGCTGCCAAGGTGATGGGTGAGCCCCGCTTGTCCCTCAGTGCCTGCTTTGTCTAAAGAAATTGGTTCAGATTGGCAGCAAGAGGAACAGACTTCAGAAGGAATTGCCAGCCGGCTGCCAGGCTGCTTCCACGGATCCTCGATCCCTTCATCTTTACATGCAAAAGTGTTACTGGTTATGCTCATGTTGGCCCTTAGAGGTGGCATGTCCAGCCAAGGAAGGACCACAGCTGCAGGCCTGTACTGCCAGGTCTCATGGGTAACCTCCACACTGCCCATGTGGCTCTACCCAAAGCATTTTCAGGAGGGCTGTGAGTGAGATGGCTGGAAAAGGCATAGGAAGTATGTAGCACTCAGCAAGAAATGTGCCTGAGATGAGGGAGATACAGCCAGGGAGTGGATGTGCAGAGAGCCAAGCACTACAGGAGAAGTCACACCTTGGGGAATGAAAGAAAAAAAGAAAACCAAGGTGGAGAGAAGTAATGAGACAGACAGGATCTGAGTAGGGCACAATCTGATAGTCCAAGATGAGCCACTGCTTTGCAGTAAGCTTTGCTGAGTGTAGGTTTATGGTTTTCTCTTTCCTTTTGATTTATGTTTTCTTGCTTTTATTTCTCCCTAGAAGTTTGAGTGTCTGTGTGAATTAAATGGCAAGGCCCCTTCTCCCAAACTCAGAAATACTCTCTGGTATTTGGAATTTAGAAATCCAGCCTGCAAGGTACAAAGAAAGTTCTTTTCTGTTGCCTCATTTTAATAAAAAAAAAGTAGTAAATAAAATTCTCAAGCATAAAGAGAGATTTCCTATACCACTGGTAATGAGTGCCTGAGTTTAAAGAAGATTTCTGGCTTTTTTTGAAACATACATTATCAGTAATAGACTATTTCTCAAATATAACTTTTGACTGAATCATTCCTTTCAAGCAAGAAGATAGCACCCTGTGGCTGATGAAAACATTTGAAAGTGCTAAGTGTACAGATCAGAAAGGAAAATATTTACCTTTCATGAGGACATGATAGCAAGGAAAAATTCTGAAGACATTTAAAGCTGCTGCTTGAAAACTTGGCACTATAGTCAAGGGATTAATTCTTGTAGTCTTTACACCCCATGTATGAAATCACACTTGTCCTTCTCTAGGCACTTATTGGGGAGGCACTTCAGAAACGGAACATCTATCCTCATGGGAAAAATCCTAAGGCATGAGCTTAGATTGTAGAATGACAAATGATTTTCGATACCACCAGGATTAGCAGGAGACCTGAGCCTGTTTCCACCTCTCCCTGTCTGGTGGGTAACCCTGGCTATATTACATCGGTACACTGGGTCTCACTTTCTTCCTTTTTAAACAGGAAAGGGAAATGTGCTTTAGAGATAAGGATGTGATCATTATACAAGGAATAAATATGGCTATTTTTTTTAATCACAAGTATGGAACATAGTCATTACACTATAGTGGTAAAAGCTTCACAGCTCTCAACACTGGCTCAATATTTCTTCCGTGTTTTTCTGTTTTCTTTCTTGTATGTTCCAGATCATGGAAGGAAACTTACCGTTCCAAGAAGAACTGGACAGAAATAGTATAAAGAAGTAAATATTATAAGGATATTGAAGGAAATTATTTAAACCTGTTGCGTGGGAAAAGAAATAGGTAACAGGTTTTAGAATGAGAAGTAATTTTTGTCTTACAGAGTTGGAGGAGAATGAAACATGCCTTGTTTGAAAAATAACTTTTAACTGCAACCTGGAAAAATATCTGTGGTGATAAAAATATATAGAAGAACTTTTTATAATTAGAAAAAAAATACAGTCAGAGAGAAACAAATTAGTAATGAGGCTGAATATGGTTTAGACTAGCAAGAGTCAAGAAGAGAACACTAAATAGAAGCTTAAAGAGCTACTTTAATGGAGACAGCAGTGTTATATAGCATATCACAGAATTACAGAATGGTTTTGTTTGAAGGCAACCTAAGGATGATGTATTTCAAAGCCCCATACGAGGTGGTCTTGGACACTTCCAGGGGCACAGCATCCACAGCTTCTCTGGACGACCGGCATATTGTCCATATACAAAGTTATACCGCTTGTCTGATTCTCCTTCTGTGTAAATTAAGCCTTAGGATCATAGAGGAAATACCAGGGATACTGAACTGATGTTGTGAGTTACAGGTGTGATACATCACTGTGCATGTTAACCATAGCCAGCATTTGAAGCTGAGGTTTTTGCACATGTGCATCCTTAGCCGCCTGGCTCTATATGTGTGTAGATTTCCCAAAGCAGTGTGGGGTTGCACAGTCCCACACAGTAGTGGGACTTCTTTGTACTTTACTTTGTGTAAGCTCACAGGAAGACATGGTCTTTGTCCCAGAGCATTTTAATGTCTACCTAGAAACAATGGCATGAAACAAAAGGAGGGAAGCAGAGAGGGAAAGGGACAATGAGGTCTCAAAGTTACGTGAGTCAACTCCACATACAATGGAATTGACCTGAATCCTCTGAAAGGCTCCTGGGGTAAATAGTTTTGCTGTCCTGGTATGTGTCCGGGCAGCTGGTGCTTTTACAGCTTTAATGATAAGTCTATTTAGTTTCATTCTGATGTGGAGGATGTTGTTTGCATTGTAAGAGAAGGCCTGGTTTTGAGGAGGGAAGCAGGACTTCCACATTTAAATGCCATTGAAATAAGTTTGGAAAATAAAATAAAACCTAGGACATACGGTGTTTTTTACAGCATGTCTGAGAACTATAACAGGAACTGATACTGGTGTTATCTGTCCTTCTGGACTTCTTTGCTTCTACAGTCCCAGCAGGTTCAGGAGGGTATGTGGTGGGGGCTATGGAGAGGATCTTCCTATGGTTTAATTTATATTCCTTGAGAAACTAATAAAATTTAATTGCAGATGACAGTCAGTCAGTATTGTATGTGCACCATCTGTCTTACATACAAACATACTTGTGTGGAAAAATGCTGGTTCCCAAAATCCCTGTGTGAATGAAAATATTTTCACATGAGTCTTTCTAGAGAAACGGTTGCAAAGATGCACAAACCTGCTGGAAGCAAACATTTATCCAGAGAGGGAGAAACCATTCATGACTGTTTAACAAACTTGCAGATCTCTGATGAGTAAATAAATTGTAGCAGTCTCATACTCAGAGCTTCTTCATTAAAATTGTTAGGCTCAAAGATAGAGAAAAGGTACACACTCTGAATCATAATCGAGTTTTCCCATACCAAATTATAGCAACAAGAAATCAAGCTAATTTACATTCCTCTTCGTATTAAACCATAGGATACCTGAAGGTGTGCCTTCAGCAAATGTTTAGAAAGCACTTCATTAAAGAAGATGATACAATAGATAAATCACGGCTCTGGTATGCGCAACCGCTGGTGAGAGCCCCTGCTTTGGCACAGAGTACCAGTGGGGTCCTGGGTGGGAACCTTGGCCTCCTCTTCCCTCTATTTGCTGCTTTCATGTTGTGGAGCCTTTCTGTCTGTGAGTGTGGCCATGGGAACACACTTAGGACTGCAGGATACTTGTGAAACAGAGGAGGAAGCAACACATAGTGGCAAAAAGTTCTTGTAACACACAGGGTTCCCTGTTATTGTTTTCAGGAGAAAAATATTCCTACCTGCATAGCACAGGTTCACCTAAGTTCCTACAGACTGAGCTTTTCAGAGCACAAATCTACAGGTAGCTCATCTGCTATTTCTCCATGTGAGTACTGCCAGCTGAATTCTCAATGCCTCTGTCTCCTCTCTTACTAAGGGTGCTATTTTTAGCTCCTCTGGCTGCATTCCACCTGAAGGTCAGATTGTTTACAGGGAGTGAGGATATATTGTGTTTTTTAAATAGAGAACACATATTTTGATTCATTAAAAAGAACACCAGCTCTTTTCCCTGCACAAGATAATGGACAGACCTTACTCCTTACTCACAACAAAGACCTGGCTGCAAATCCAAAGCATTCCAGAGAGCAGAGATGGATGAAAAATTGGGAAAGTTCAGTAAGGGTTTTCACATGCATACAGGAAAGTAAAGAATATCCAACTAATAAACACAAACAAATACAAATGAATGCAATGGCATTTCTGTCCATTCAATGCCTAACCCTGATTTTATGTTTGTTTTCCTTGCAGTGACTCCTGCTCTGCTACTAAACAGCATATGAAGCTTCATATTTTCCTGCACAATTTCATACTATATAGGCATGCTATGGCTCCTTTTATTTTCCAATAAGAGAATTCTTTATTCTTTTCTTCATTGAAAGCAGGATTGGCTCACAAATTTTTGGGCTCTACAAACACAAACAGAAAAAGAAAATGGCAGATACTACGCAAAAGTAAAATGTATTGTATCCTTTTTTTTCCTCCAAGTTCTGAGTGTAATATAAACATACTTCATGTCCTGGTGAAACAAATATGTCCCTGAATATGACATACTGTGGTTCTCACCTTTCTTCACTACTCTTTAGTTCTTCTCCTTGTCTCAATATAACAAGAGGGGAAATGTCACAAAGATAAGAACTGATCTCTCCATTCAAATACTGAAAAACATAAATAAAGAAATGAGCCATTCTAGAGCTTTTAGAGATCAGTCTTTTGCAGCATAAAAGCACATGGAACAGGCAGAAACTTGCACGTGGACCCAGGTAATTCACATCACTCAGCAAAGAGAGCTATTTTTGGCAATTAGAAAATTAGGTGTCCTGAGAAAGAAATCTTATCCAGTGTATGGTAAAAGAGGAGAGTGTATGGCCAGTGAGCTGATTATAGGCTCAGGCTTAGTTGGAGAAATGAGGTCTTCAGCCTCTCCTCTCCTGCTAATTCCAGCCACTGCCATGTCACGTGTGTTTGCAGCAGTACAGCCTGCTTCTGAAATGCAATCTTTCAACAGACCTTTAAGTCTGATCTCCTCCTTCCATTACTGAGACTACTGCAAAGTTAAGAGCCTAAGGAACAGGAAAAAATGTTTAAAAAAATTTGTTTAAATGTAACTGATTGGAAAGTGTTGTTTCTTACCTACCACCCTATGAAGGCATCCAGGGAGCTGGGGTTGGAGCAGGGTGGGTACTACCCTGGCTGAGGTCTGTCCAAGAACATGGCAATGGAGGCAACTCCTTTCAGTACATGGAGGGAGCATGAAAGCTTTCCAGTACCTGAAGGAAAAACTACAAGAAAGATGGAGACAGGCTTTTTGAAGGGCATGTAGTGACAGGACAGAGGTGAGGTGCTTTAAACTGAAACAAAGTAGGTTTGGATTGGATACTAGGAAGAAATTTTTACTGTGACAATGGTTAGGCATGGGGACAAGTTGCTCTGAGAAGATGTGGATGCCCCATCCCTGCAAGTATTCAAGGCCAGGTAAGATGGGGCTGTGAGCAACATGGTCTACTGTAAGGTGGGATTGGAATTGTCTTTAAGCTTCCTTTCACCCCAAACCATTCTATGACTCTATGTAAAGAGAAGATGCAAACTCCACAGATGAATTTGTTAATGTGCTGTGAACAGCTGGGAGGCTCACATGGCTCAAGTCAGATAATGAACCCTGTGGGCCCAGTTTGGATGATGCTTCTTAAAAATTGCTTGATATAATAGAAAACCATGAGTGTCAAAGAATCCATCTAATTTCAGACTAAAAGAAACTGGAAGCTGCACATGGACGACAAGTTCAAGTCACTATGAACTTGGGTCTGCCCAACAGCTCTGTTCACAGATGAGCCTTTCAGCAGAGCACAGATATCTCTGCTGCTGGCATGGTTAGAAGTACAGAAGAACAGTCTTCTTGTTATTATAGACTTGGTCACTAGAAGGAGATGCCTGATGTCAAGGAAGTCCTTAGAAAAAGACTGACAGTTTGATGGCTACTATGAAGAACATATTGGACTAGGAGAATTTTCAGACTAAACCAATGTGGCTTTTCTAGCTTCTAATTCTTTCTGTGGCACTGGATGATGACTCTATTTTATCACTCTGTCTTATGCAAGGGTTGAGATCATCAGGTTCCAGGTGTCCCAGTATTTGCAGACTTGAATCAGCTGAGGCTGATCTCACCTTGTACTTTTTATGTGTCCACCCTGGAGATCAATAGAAAAGAGCCACCATACAATGATTTTCTTCTTAGCTACTTATCCAAGACAAAGAAAACACCTTCAGGAACAGGTGAACACCTTCAGGACCAGGGAGAGATCTGGACCCAAGTATAGTTCATGTTGCTGCATTGCTTTTGTGTGGCTGTATTGCTTTTGGTAGAGTGGAATGGCTATAAGAGTGGCTTTTGTGAGAAGTTGACAGAGGCTTCCCCAGAGTCCGACACAGCCAATGCCAGCTGGGCACAGATTGGACCCACCACTGGCCAAGGCTAAGCATGCCAGAGACGATAATAACACCTCATTAACATACTGAAAAAGTAACTTATTTAAGAAGGAAAAAAACTGTTATTGTGCAGATGTAATTGTACTCACAAAAGAGCAGAGTGAAAATAGGTGAGAGGAACAACCCTACAGACACCAAGGTCATTGCAGAAGAGGGGACAGGAGGTGCTCCAGGCACCAGAGCTGAGGTTCCCCTGCAACCCGTGGTGCAGCCCATGGCGAGGCAGCTGTGCCCCTGCAGCCCATGGAGATCCTGGCGATGCAGAGATCCACCTGCAGCCCCTGGAGGAGACCCAGGCCAGAGCAGTGGATGCCTGAGAGGGGGCTGTGACATTGTAGGTGGCCTGTGCTCGAGCAGGGTCCTGGCAGGGACCTGCCCACCCATGGAGAGAGGAGCCCTTGCTGGAGCAGGTTTCCTGGTAGGAGTTGTGACCTTGCAGCTAACCCACTCCAAGCAGGCTGTGCCTGAAGGACAGCGTGTTGTGGGAAGAGACCCACGCTGGAATAGTTCCTGAAGAGCTGTACCCCATGGGAAGGACTCAGGCTGAAGGAGTTCATGGGAGGGACCCCACACTGGAGCAGGGAGAGGACTCCTCTCCTTAAGCAGTGGCAGGAACTACGTGTGATAAACTTAGCAGAAGCTCCACTCCCTGTCTCTGTGCACCACTGCAGAGAGGCGGCAGCACCCAGGAAGGAGAGAGAGGTGGAGACAAGGTGGATTTTTAAGATTTGCTTTATATTTTGTTATCCTGTTCTGATTTTTTATTGGTAGTAAATTGTAATAATTTCCCCATGTCAACTCTGGTTTGCTTACGACAGTATTCAGTGAGAGACCTCTCCCTGTCCTTTACTCACGAGCCTTTTGTTATATTTTCTCTCCACTGCCCAGTTGTGGAAGAGACTGACAGAACATCTTTGGTGGGCAGCTAGTATGCTGGTAATTATTGGTAAAGCCTTGGAAATTATTCAAGATATTTTATGACAACCTTATTAATTAATGCCCAGGGCATTCGTGCATAGTTTTCATCAAACATTGCTTTATTGGTTGTTTTAAGCCACTTGTGGTGGTGGTAAAGTGTTGTGGATGGCAGTGCCAGCCTACATATTGGCCAGAGGAAGCCAGAGGCTGCTGCTTGACATGGCCACAGCCAAATTTCAACAGTTTGAAGAGGCTGTATAGAGAAGTGAGAGAATTAGGGAAGGGAAACTGATGCTTTGCTGTTCACTGTGTTTGGTTGTGTACTTTCTGTTGGACAATGTCAGTATTGCCAGCCCCAAACTCACAGCCTCAGTGGGGAGCCAAGTTCCAAGAAACCACGACATCTGTTTCAATGTGCTAAAAGATTTAGTTTGGGTTTTTTAACACCATACCTTAGTGTTAAATCACATGGCTGCTGATTTCTGAGTCTCTGAGTGCACACACACAAGGAAGTGCATTCCTCTGTAGAGTTTATTGTGGGGTAAACAAAAATTTTCCACAAAAATCTTTGTGTGTTTCTAAACATCAGATGAGGTTCCTAATTAATTCTTTGCAGATAGGTCTTAGGCTACTAGAAAAGCATTCAGTCATTACACAAAACTTGTGGTACATTTTTAACAGGTGAAAATATCCTCTGTTCTGTAGAGTTACTTAACTCTACAAGATTACACATACTTCAATACTTTAACAAAGGGAAGAACATTTTAACATTTTAATTAAATACCAGACTGGAAAGTTGAGGTGAGACTGGGTAGTGGTAGTTTCCCAGGTGGAAAGATCAGGACGTACTTGCCTACTGAACAGGCTTGAGCTTTCTTTGTGTACTGCTCTTTTCTTATGTTTATGAAGCCTGAGTATGTTAAAAGCTGAAAACTACCGAGGTAAATTTCCTAAATGCTTTTAGAAAACCAAGAACTCAGCCTCTGCCAAGAGAAACATGACTTCCTGAAACTGGACAGCACTGCTTGGGTTTCCTTTGAAGAAAAAAAAAAAAAAAAGAAAAGGAGGAAAAAAAGGAGAGCGAGCCAAATGCCTAAAATATGTAAGACAGAGCAATACCGGAGTTAAGGGGAAGCTACATAGGAAGCAAAGCAAAGCCCAAATAAAGAGCAGGAATGGAAAACTAAAAATAACAAACAGGAAAGTGTGACACAGCTGCAAGGGCTCTGGTGCATTCTCCCCCAGCATTGTACCTTTTTTTTCAGGAACATACTAATATTGTGTTTGGATTTCAATGGCATTCCAAACCATTATTTGTTCTTCAAAAATAGATGTTTCTCTTGTGAGAAAGAAAGATATTTTCAAGTAATGTTCATAGGATTTCAGTTGTTTCAGTTTGTCAAAAAACACTAGTTAGGCTCAGTGTTTGCAGAGCTGAAAAACTGCATTGATTATGTAATTTTTTGAAAAATCAGTCTGTGTCTCCTTAGAATAGTGAAGATAAGCTCATGCATAATAAACTTGCCTTTAATTTCAGTTGAGTTTTTACTTGATAGCTTCCAAGAGTAGGAAGGGAGCAAGCACATGAATCTGAGGTGCAATCACTTTGGAAGCACAGTGAATGGAAGGGGATCAGGGAGGATTAGGAGCACCATGTACTAATAAAGTTAAGGAAATCTCTGTCTTTTTCTTCATCCAAACACAAGTTTGTTTGTTTACACAGAGCATTTTGCAGGACCAGGAAGGCAGCTCAGGGGACATGGGGCTGCCAGGACTGTGGCTGGATCCCAGCTGGCGCCTGCAGAAAAGCCAGGCTCTCCAGGCGTGGGTGCCACGCAACCACCCATGACTGAGGCACTCAGGACGTGTACAGGGGTCACTGGCAGCTGCTCCAAAGGAGCAGGGAAGGAATACTTCAGCATGTGGATGTCTTGCTATTTTAAAACCTGTTTGATTGCTAAACTCGTCTATCCTGAAATAATTAGGCCAAGTAGTTGAGTTGTGCGTGGTCTCTGGCCACCCAGAAGATAGATGGTGCCACTTTTGGAAGAGAAAAAAGGCTGAACACACCAGTTTGTTAGCCTTAGTTTCCCTAGACACTCACAAATCCTAGCAAAAACCACATTAAGATGGGACAAAATGAAGATCATGATGTCTGTGAAGTTAACTGTCCAATTTGTGAAATTCCTATTTTTGGCAGACACAACAAGAACAGGAAATATTTACTAATTTTCCAGGTGTCAGGAAATATTTTCAAAGTGCTGCTGTGACCTGATAGTTCATTTAAATAGATAGCAAGCATGTACAGAGGTGATAATAAATGTATTTTAATTAAAATTATGTACTTCAATGTGTTTGCTCCAATATCTGTGTCCTAACAGGTCAGAGCAGCAAATTCATATTGTTAATCACACTATAGTGATTAGGCAGTGATAAATCTCATACAAGTGTGAATGTTTTATATAATGGAATCACATGTTAGATGTTTCTCAGAGTTGATGTTGATAAACCTGTTTTTCATTAAAAGTTGATCCATACTGGAAATATATTTCTTACATATTATTTGAATTGTGGGTGAAATACATCTGAATATATTTCAGGCATCTCTGTCTGTGTATTTCAGACGTTGCTCTAAAACATTTGATTATATATTGTTTGAATTGTAATGGTGTCTGCAACACCCTAGAATACAGACTGTAATACGAACTGCATTAAAGCACAGTTCTTATTAGTGTCATCACACATTAAATAAAAAATGAGAGTCATTGCATATATTGCATGGCTTACAATTCAGTAGCTGAGAAAGTAACAGCTACCTTCCAGAGATGATGTCTATTTGCCAAACACATTCATACTGGAAGTAATATATGACCCCATTAAAAACAAATTAAATCCTAGATGATAGGACCACGTTCTGTGATGAACCATCTCATGGCCTTTACTTCAGGAGTAGTAGTGGATTTGGCAGTGTCAGGTTAACAGTTGGACTCAAATGATTTTAAAGGTCTTTTCCAACCTAAACAATTCCACTATGCTGTGATCTATGCTCTATGATCATTTGCATTATTTCTTATCCTGGTGTAGTCCAATTGTCACTGGTAGCAACAGATAAATGTTTCAATGGATAAAGGATAAAACAAAAGCATGAAATACTGTAATTTCATCCTGAAATCTATTCTGTGTGCAACAAGCTATCACTGGAGCAGCTGAAGAGATGCAAAAGGAATTTTTAAAATTTTATGAAAAAGAGTAAAAATCACCCAAAATGTTTTCAAGGCATGCCTCTCCATCTCCTCCTTTCTCCTGACTTGCCAGTTGTGGATTCATGGATTACTCCTTTATGATAAATGAAAGGGTATCAAGGAGCTGCAGGCTCTGCTCCACAGCTAAATAGTCCCTGGCCTGGTGATGGCCAGGTCAACAAGAAGAGACAACTTTTAAATCCTTCCTGTCCTGGGATTGGCCAACAGCTGTTCCAAGTAGGCAGCTATGATCCAACCACCTTGTTTTGAAGATGAAGGTGGTTGGAATGGTGCAGACACAAATCTTTCTGCATGTGGGACACCACTCATTTTCTGCAATCGTGAATGGTTCCAGCAATTTGCTGAAATAGATGCAGATGTTGTGAAACTGTTTATGTGGATTTGAAGCAAAAGCATACCTAATCTGGATGCACTATGGCTGTACCATCACCAGCAGCTTAACTCTGTCATTAATAGATAGACACAACAGACAGGAATGCTTTCAGTTGTTGTTTTTTTATTGAACAATAATAATATTACACTCTTTAAAACCAACTGACTTATTAGATTTACATTCAAGAACTTGTAATGTCATTTATGACACTGTTGCAAAATATTAATAATGTGTGCAGTATTTACTACATTCTTTAAATATTTCTTATCAGTCTGCTGGAAGACTATGGATTTGATCCTGCTCTCACTGAAATCAAGAAAAAAAAAACAACTTTTGATATCAGTAGATTAGAATCAATTCACTTGCTAGTAAATAGCCCAAGATAACATTATTCTGTCTCAGACCCTAACATTCAATACAGGTTAAAATGTGGTATTGTGCTAGTTTGAGATTTATGTTTGTATGTCTCTAATTTTCATGGCAAGAGAACCTGCACTTTCATCCTGACATTTGGATGTCTTCTGCTATCATCATCCTCTTGTTGCAGATCAGCATGATTCATGTCTGCATTCCCAGGTGAAAGCATCTTCCTTTCACAGAGGTTGACTTTGGATCTCTTTAAGGGCATTAGAGTTTCTGTTGTTCATAGTTTCAAAAGTATGCTTTCAGATCCTGAACTAAACTCTGGCTGCTGTACTGTGTGTTTCCTCTTTCACTGCAGTCATTGTCAAAGCTCAGGCTGATTTCAAAGGAAATGTTAAAACCAAGCCACACTTCCAATGAGAGTGTTCTGTGTTACAAGGCTGTTCCTAAACTCATGGCATTCAGGTTCACTCTGACACAGCAACATCAATTTTCTTTATCTATGGATGTGGTTGTTTTCAAACATATTAGCAAGCCCTTCTCAGTGGTGATTTTAGACTTACACGTGTATCATCCAGCTTAGACTGAATGACGGACTGCCCGTTCCTGCAACACTCTAACACATACAAATATTTCTCCTGGCTGAAATGGGACTTCTTGCTCATGAAATTGAGAAACAAAGGACTGAGTACCAAAGTACTGTAGTCTATGGCTGCACTATCACTTGCTGAGGGTCCAAGTCTTCCCCGGGTCAAATAAACTCCCTGTGAGTCACATCTGGGCCATAGCCAGCAGTGAAGATGGAAAGCATGAAAGTCCCTTTGCTGGCCTCTTACCACTAACACAGATATCACAATAATGACACCAACTAGCTGGTTTATAGAAACATATATATTTAAATAATGATAAGCAGCTTCTTTTGTTTCAGATCCCCTTCTACAAATCGGTAGAATTTACCAATCTGCTGTTTCTCTGTACAAAATTTTACTTTAGAAATTCAACTAAATACAATATATGTCTGCAGTGTCTTGCCTAAGTTATTCACAATGTATAAACTGAAATGCTGGGTGTTTTCTCTCTGAAGAAAGGCATATTTATCTCTGATGCATTGTCACCAAACTTCCAAAAACTAGAAAATTGTTAACAACTAATGTTGGTTTATTTAATTTACACTGTTGTGCTTTTGTTGTTATTATAGTTATTAAACAGAGATGTTCCTTCCATCTGGGGTGTTTTTAATGTGTATTTCTTTCATGATGGTTCCACTTCAATAGTACTACTCACCCAAACTGTCCCCCTCATTCAGTGAGAGCTTTTCCAGCCTCAGATTGGCAAGAGTCAGCCTCTGGCATTATTAAAATGATCATGTTGGGTTTTCAGTATTACCATACATTCAAAAAGCCACAATACATTTCTCTGTTCAGATACTTATCAAAACAAATATCAAAAGTCATATACACTGTACAATCTATTTTTAAGTAAACATTTTCCTCATCAGAAATGGGTCACATTTCAAAGATTACATATTCATACATTATAGATCTACTTTGTTCTTAAAGTGTGTTGTTGCATATTCAATAATCTGAGAAATGCATTCACTTGAAAGTCTTACAAGTGTAAGTAAATATCAGCGAGGATTTAGCCATTTCATGACTGGAGAGCGAATAACTTTCTCTTTGACAAATTCTTCTTTTACAGAATTTCCGTCCCCTGATGCCATGTCATTGTCTGAAAAAAACCACAAAAATAAAGGTAGATTTCATGAATGTGAGAGCTGTAAAATTTTGTCCTGCAACAATGTCCCTAGTTTTAGGAATACTTTGGAAAATCCTGACATGATCGCAGAAAACTCACTAAATTACTACCAATTACCTAGTTGCAAAATTTCTACCAAATTAAGGCATAAGTCATATCTGGTTTTTAATAGTTTAAGCATAAGGCTGATGATTTGACTTCAGTTTCCAGTTCTGACTGTAACACTCACTCCAGTGTGACATGGGACCAAGCAATACATCCTCAGTAACTACAGCAGTAAATTAAACTCCCCTGCAGCTATTCTCTGGCTGAGGCCAGCTGGCAATGGAATAGCCTGGTGCATGCCACTAAACTCTCTTACTCTCCAAAAATAGGTAAAAGATATTCAGTTTGTCAACTGGAAACTGTCCCTGGCTGAGGCTGATTCCTGAGCTGTAACTGAGGTTGTTTGGCACAGCTAGCTGGCCTGGGACAAAGTGTTCTGCCCACTGCCCTACTGTTTGACTGAGAAAGGAGTCAAATTGCAGTGTACAGGACCATGCTCTGACACCTTTAATGTGCTGGGGTGTATGTAGGCATAGTGGTCTTTATAAAGCATATGGGTCAGAACCTTTCCTGTATAAAACACAGAAGGATTTACAGCTGTCTTAATTTGCTGAAGATCATTTAGGCACTGTAGCTACTTCTGAAGACCACTTTTAAATGTGGTCCCTGTGTGACCACCCCATGGAGTACTACTTGTAGTGTCCCTGATCTGCTGACAGTGACAGACCTCTGAGGACAGAAGTCATTGGGCAAAGTTTTGCAAGGGTGAAGAAACACTGGTTTTTTCCATGCAGTGCATATCTCACCTGGCTGGAAGAAGTTGAGCTGTTAAACACTGAGGCAGCAAAAAGTTTCAGACCAAAGGCAAGTGGGAAAGAGAAAAAGGGAGGAGGAATTGATGCAAACAGGCTGTCTGGTAAGGTTTGGAATATAGGCTAGATACAGAAAAAGCAAGAATCCTCATTATTTTGGCACTCTCAGATATAAATGGAACAAGGAAAGGCAGAGAGCACAATCATGTACAAAAATACAAAAATATCACGGCTGATTGATCTTGTGAGAGTTTTTTTTGAGATTATCTTAAATGTGATACAAGCATAAGCTGCAGAAGTTTGCTTCAATCTAACTTTCTTAAGTAGAGAATGCAAGAAAGATAAATCTTGTATCAAGACAACAAACTCCGTACAGCTTAGTGTAACAGAAGAAAATTTGAAATTGCACACAAACTGCAGTTGAAGAAGAAATGAAATCCAAAGACCTTTAGGTGAAAGCCTATAAAAGACACCAGTAGGCCTAGGATTAAATCTCTGATTTTTTTTTCTTTTTTGACTTCTACACTTTTTTATTTATTCGTTTGGTTTGTGTTCATATTTAGAGTAAACATCATCCAGTCAAACATACCTCAGTATCCTCAGGTGGGAAAAAAAGGGGAAAAATTTTAATCCCACCTCTAAAAACTTCAGTGATATTTCCTTGGTGCATCAAAAACACTCCAGCTTGTCACACTCTTTTTTTTTTTTTTTAATTTTATTTTAAATTTAATTCTGGACAGATCTATTACAAGCTTCAGACATAAATGTAAAGGAAATAACTTATTCCAGAGATACTGTGACAAGTGACAACAATNAACACTCCAGCTTTTCACCCTTTTTTTTTTTTTTTTTTTAATTTTATTTTAAATTTAATTCTGGACAGATCTATTACAAGCTTCAGACATAAATGTAAAGGAAATAACTTATTCCAGAGATACTGTGACAAGTGACAACAATAAAACATTTAATAAAACAATTCACCAACAACTGAAAACAGATAATGCTCTATCCTCATGGGAAAAAAAAAAAAAAAAAGAAAGGTTTTTTTTACTATGTGTTAGCTAACAGTAGTAAATGCAATGTAGTGAAATCCTGAACTGACTGATGCAAACCCTAGCACAGCCTCCCACTGCACAGGTGATGTACTGCTAGCACATGATGCAAAGTATTTCAAAGTGTTTCTACCATGTGTTGCAGCTTACCTAATTCCTTGCCACATGTTGAGGAAGCTGCCAATAACAACAATAAACCTACTCTGTGTTGTTAATATTTTGCACAGCTCCACCAAAGTACCCACCACTCACACACAGAGTGGTAGTAGATCATGTGCAAAGTGTTTTCTGCTAAAATCAACTGTCCCACAAAGTCTTACCTGTGTGTGAAGATATTTTTCGTCGGTTCGGAGGCTTTGAAGCAGACAGTTGGAAAAACGGGAACTTCAGACACTTCCCTGTTACTCTGTCACAGATGCCAGAGGGGCAGTTGCAGGTTTTCCTGCATTCCATTCCATAGCTACCGTAGGGACACTCTGGAAAAAAAATATAGCAAAGCGGTTCTCAGTGATCCAGGTCAGATACTGTCTTAGTAGCTGGTCTGGTTGAAAGGAGAAAACCTTTGAGTGAAGGTGAGCTAGACCTTAGCTACAGGATTTCAGCATGCTGACTGCTTTTTTATAAGTATTTTCCAGTATTAACAAACCTTGATGCACTTCACATACATAATTTCATTTCCTGTGACTTATTTACAATGTGCTACTGGTAATTTTTCTCTGAAACACCCTTAGATTTAAATGCACTCTTACATTAAATTGCCTTAGTTAAAGGCAATATGGATATGTAAGTATACAATTAGAGAAGGTTTAGTTAAGGGACTAGCATTGAATTTAGAAAGGAAGATGACTCCAGAAATTCCCTGAATTCACTATATGGTTCACTGTGATATTATCTGACTTTCATGACTGTTGAGATTTCGAGCTGCAATCTGATGCTGGTGCAGGGCTGCTGAGGCCAGAGCCAGCAGTCTGGGGGGATGCAGCCTGACCCTGAGGAGCTATCCAGCAAACTCACCCTCCACCTGGAGATGCTTCTGCGGGGCAGCCTCCCTGCCCCAACACTTTCTCAAACAGTAAAGTTCTGCCTTCCCGTGGCAGTCAGCTCACCTGCATCTCCAGCCTAAAGAGTGAGTATGCCCTGAAGGGATCTCTGGCACTAAGGCAACTCCCTGGTATGCTGCATCTGGTCACAGAATGCCCCAATTCAAACCTCACATCTCTGAGGAAGCTTGTGGAAAAGCACTACAAAGCAACTCCTAGGTTGGGAACAAATGTCTTCTAAACAAAATTAAGTCAGGTACAGGAGATTTGCCCTATCCCACAGCTGACACATATTGCATGCTGGGTCATATAACTTCCCCGAGGGTTTAAACTAGGGCCTGCAGCCCTTGTCTTCCTCTGCCTTGCTATTGAACAAGATACCTTCCCAAAGCCATTGCTAAAGGGACAGAGACTGGGAAAATTCATGTCTGACGCATCCTTTCCAAGCACACAACCAGCTGATCATTTCCAGGAAAGGTTTGAGATATCCCAGGGGAAAGGCCTTTATCTTCAGACTATCCTTGCTAACCCAAGGTACATGGCCACCTTAAATGGCAAGGTCTGATTCACCTCCTAAGAGCGGGTGAATGACTATCCAGAGCTGGACCAAGGAACCACCTAGCACAGGCTTCGACGAAATACTTAAGAAAGGTGACCACAGCAAGCACAAATGATACCTCTCTCCTCATTTTGTCTCTCCTTTTCAGCTATGGGACCTCCTGATTCAGACATAGCTTCTGTGCATATAAGACCCTACAATAAAATTATCCTTTTCAGTTTGTCCAGTCTCCTCTTGAATGAATGCAAACTTTCAGCTTTGCCATACAGCCTAGGCAGTATGAAAATCAAGCTAGTGCACTGGAGTGTAGCCAACATTTTACAATTCTCTGTGTATCAAATGGATAGATGAAAAGCCCCAGAAGATCAATCAGTTCCCTGAAATGGACTGCACAGTGAATCACTCCAGTGTGATTACAAAGCCTCAGCACACCCCCCTTCCTAAGAAGGACACTCTTGGATCTGCTGCTTGTCCACATAAAACAAAATCCTGCCCAAGTAAAACTGTTCTTGTGTGCACATCCTTCCAGGAAGACAAGCAAAGAACACACACTACATGGAGCATCAATCTGCCTGCTGCAGGTGCTCAGCCTGGAGAGGTGGGATGCAAACCTGTGCACGACAATACAGGAACAAGTCTGAACCCAAAGCACTTGGCTCTGTGTGGAATAATCCTGGCATTGATGTAACTCTTCAGATTTCATGAAACTGAGATCTGAGTAAATTTTTCTTTTAGAAGGTTTTAGTTCAACAAGATCCTGCTCCTAAATAAATTGCAGATAGCTCTCAGTGGTTTAATGGAAGCAAAGGCACCAAAAAGTATTTTTGTTCCAGCCGTAATGACATTGCTATTGATAAGAGTATGATGCACTCTTCTAATAATGACAGTACCCCAAAACATTGTTCTGGAATATATGTTGCCCACTTTAGAAATAAGAAATTGAAGAACAGAGAGCTCAGATAATTTTTTTCCAGAACTTCGATGTAAACTGGTAACAGGAAGCCAGAGAGAATTTAACCATCCTGCATCTGTCAGTTATTACAAACATGGAAGTTATTAAAATGAGTGAATGACCTGGTATCATAGCTGCAAATGGATATGTAAAATAACAGTATCTGACCCCAGAGAGAGATTATGCTATCTCAGAGCTGAGATGAAGAAAGAAAAAGAATTCAAAATTACATCTATAATATGTAGTAGGAAATAAATATATGGGGAATAGAAGCTTTAAACACCAGTCTACAATATTAAGTCAAGATATGGCTTTATTGAAATTAATGAGAGTTTATCCACTGACTGATTGGGAAAAAACGCAAACATTTTACTTCACATTTTCTACAGAGCATCCAAAATTCAGCTATGCAGATTCAGATCTCAAGTCCCGTAATATTTCTTTTTTTCCATTCAAAGGGTGATATTGCAAAGAAACTCCTATGAGTAAAGTGAAAAGTACAGACTAATTCAAAAGAATTGTTAATGGAATTATAGGCAGTATCTTGCATTATGGTAATTTTTAATAAACTGAAGATCAGTCAATTATCTCAGTAAAATAAAATTCCTGGTGAGTGCACCAAAGATATAATCTTTATGTGTAAGTTCTACTCTTTTGCAATAAAGTACTATTTTGGGTTTCACACTAAACCATGCACATGAGTTTATTTTAAATAAGGTAAATAAGTGTGTGCTGTATGTGAATCAGCCTAAGATATTTTTGCAGCATCAGATCCTAAGTCCTTACTTCAACTGAGTTTATTAATACTCCTGATATTTAACTTCCAAGATATTCTCACCTTTAAGGAAGTTATTCTAAGGCTTATCTGTATTTACTTAATGAAGTGGTACACAAATACAGCAAAACCCACTGCATTCATGCTTTGCAAACTCCTTTTTTAAAATAGTTTATTTTTAAAAAATTCACCCTACTTCTTACAAATATAGTATCTTGCCATATTTTAAAGATTTCCCTGTTTAAATGGAGTGAGAATAGCTCCTAAATGAAAAAAGTGATTATAGCTTCTGACTAAAGAAATCAGCATGCAACATACCTGGAATGAACTGAAAGCAGAGCCAGGCTGCTCATCTCACAGTCAGCTTCAGTTCTGTTATTGCCATCTTTCAAGCAAGGGGGTTTCTGTTTGCCTCCCCTGACCACATCCCTAGGATGACTGAGCACCTCAAAAGCAGGACTAAATTAAACAGGACAAAGTCTCCAGGCACTCAGGCAGTGTTGCATTCTCCATCCCCCAGACCCCAGAGCGAGCATCTGGTCCCTGGGCAGGCAGCCAGCAGTGCCAGAGGGAGCATCACCCCCAGGAGCGTGCAGCTGCGACAGGGACTCTGTAACAAGATTGGGCTTGCAAGATCAAAGTCTTTATAATATGTATAAAGCCACCCACCAAATCAACAGAAAGAACAGGACTAGTGTCTGAGTTTCTCAAGCCCCAGTCAAAAATCTCATCTCCAAGCACACCCTGTCTGTATTTCCTCACGCATGTCCACAGGTGTAAACAATATCATCACATTAATAAACCTGCCCCACTACATGTAATGCCTTCCAATGACAGCAAGTATTTTTTTCCTTTTTTCTTGGCTAAGGGCTGAACTGGAAAAATCCCATTTTACACCTTTCAAGCAAGAGGCAAATTCTGCATGTATGTTGCTGTCAAATTGCTACAGTGGGTGTATACAAAGTGAATATCATTACCTTTGCAGATACCAAATTCATCACCAAAGTCATCCTCCTCAGTGTAAAACTGGCACTTCAGCCCAGGACCACACTTGACACCATCCATACCCGAGACAGTGCGGTAGCAAGTCTCCCCCAGAGCAGCTGCACACACTCTGCAGCAGCCACAGTCGTCCAGCACCGTCCGCTTACAGCGTGCGGTGCTTTTGCATGCGTTGCTGTCACAGGGGTCGGGGCAATCTACTGCGTATTTCGCACTCCAGGCAGCTCCAGCCTGCACGGGCATCAGGAGGAGTATGAGGAACAGGAAGCCCTTCATCTCTTGCAGGAGTAAATGCTCCATCCCAGAGAGCAGGTCTCAGCGCTCAGCCTGCTGGTGCCTGTTGCCGAGGGAAGCGGCGGTACCGAATCCAAAGTGGTAGCTGCACACATCAGCCTACAAGTTTATGAGCTTTATAAAGTGTGTTGCCCACATGTTGCACAGTCGTCAGCTTCCTCAATCCGGCAGCGCTGCTCCTGCCAGCCTCCCTTGTTTCAGTTTATGAAATCCAGGATGAAGGTTGGATTAGCACTCTGCTGCCATCCAGGAATTGAAAAGCCTGAGCTGATGTAATCTGTTATGTTTAGTTGGTTGTTTTGCATGAGGACTAAAAACTCTCTCACATCCGTTTCAAATGCTCAAGGACGTCTGCCAAGAGTGAAAAAAAAAGGTAGAAAAACAATCAACCCCGAAGAGGTTGCATACCTTCCTGCAGGACAGGGATTGCTCTGACGCTGGGCACACTGCTGACAGGAGAGCTCTGCCTTGGTATCACAGCTTGCACGGCCAGAAGAAAATCACACTCAATCATCTTACTGCCAAAGGAATAATCTTTAACAGAATAAATCTTTGCCATACTCTTTTAGTGGATGTGGACAGTCATCCTGGGGAATTAAATGAGATCATGTCATTTAATAACGAAGCTCAGATTTTTCAGTAGGTTTTTTCTGCCTGCATTGAAATAATACTTTGTAATCAGTATTTAAGTGGAGATGAATAAAACATTTCATTCAAAGATTACTGCTAGAACTAAAAACTGATCAGAAAAAAGCCATCATTTTGTGGGATCTCCCACAGGAAGTTCAGGAGAATGAGCAATGAGCTGCCCCAACTTCACAACGAAAGGGGAAATCCCCATCCATCATCAGCACTGTCTGCACAGCATTAATGTATATCCAGGGGGTCGATTCTCTTCCTTTTACACCACTTCTATTCTGGCAAACTCTATGGGATGCTCTGATGTTGCTCTTCAATGTAATCAATGTAAATAAACAGAAAACAAATCTCAATTTCCCCTGTCTCCCCTCTTAGACTTTATTTATCCTGCCAGAGCCTTGACAAGAAACAGCAAACAAGTGGAGTCCAGTGAAACTGATGAGCCACTGGAGAGATGAAAACTTCTGCACTAAAATAAAATCTACAGAAAAGGAAAAAGGAAATAAAGCTAGCCATAAATAAACCTTTGAATACCAAAATTGTTGCCAGTGAAGTTAGTGGGAACCAAAGCAAGCTGAACTGTGTGTGACCAGCTTGTCACTTGAGAATCCTGTGTCTCAAGTGGGTTTAGGATACTGCCGGTAGGCTGCCAAATAAAATGAAGGACTAGACTAGAAACACAGGAGAGCAGGAAAGCCTTTTCTTCATGAATGCACATGTGAATTGATAAACCCAAGACCAAAATGCTTAACTCTTCTATGTTGTGAAGATGGATGAAATCAACATACTGTATGTTGCATTTGGGTAAGGTGCTCTTATACTTAGGGGAGAGGAGGGGAGGGGAAGAACTAGCATGCTTAACACTTGTCAAAAGTAAATGTAAAAAAAAAAAGTAAAAAAATTAAAGTGTTAGGTTGAGGTCTCCTATAAACCAAGGAATTACTATTGGTAAGCATGAGCTGAAAGAAATTAGCTCAATTAGTAACAGACAGTTTTATCTCCAAAATACAAAGCAACGATCCTCTAAGAAGTGGAAGGAGTAAGATGGAAATGAAAATTGCAGCTAAACCAGAAGAGGAACACAAGTCTAAAGTTATAATGAGGAGATTAATTAGAAGTTGATGTCCTACTCCTGACCCCATCACAACTAAAATACTGCAAAAGTCTGTTTTTTTAAAAAAAAACAACAACCCAATATTTCTTCCATAGTTCTCAGGTCAGCAGAATAATGTAAACTACTGCCCATGTATGCTGGCATAGCATCAACTAAAGTTGATATTGGTTTATATTAATAGGTCAGGCTGTAACCTGTGGGGCTGAGAGCCAGTCTAAATCCCACTGGGCAGTCCCTCATTGGGAGAGAGATGCTGAGTTCAATCAGAGAAACAGAGAGCACAGCTAAGACCAGTAACCCTCTCAATACTCAGGCCAGATTTGCTCCTAAGGGTAAAATAACCAAAAAAAGAGCTTTGCACACTTGGTGCATGAGACTTCACTGGTCTGCAGCAGGGAGGCTCACCATTAAGTTAATTCACACCTCATACCTGCTTGCTCACTCAGAGGAGATAACAGATGATGTATAATGTGCAGACTCATCCACCCATATACTTATTTATGCCTGGTAGTAACTACCAGCAGGTAAAATCATATTCTGTAAATATTTATAGGAAATGCTCCTTGTCTAAAACACCAAACAATATCTGAAAGGGCTACGTTTCACATTTGGGTTTCTCACAGGAAAAAATGTCCTAGAGAAATGATAAATAAAAAAATTACCCACAGATGTGGTGAGGAAAAGAAAACGTAAAAGGAATCAGCACACTCCCCTAGCAACTGGCCAATATTATTTGGCATAAGATGGAAACTGTATCCTATGCTTGGAGCTAGAAGCCAAAGTAAATTATTACAATGGATTAAAAAAATACATGTAATGGAAGAAAACAATATTAATAGATAAATGTCTGGATTATGCATGACTATCATGGAGGAAATAAGGATACTATGATCTTCCACACTGTCCATTGATTAAAAAGTAAAATAAATCTAATGTCACTCTCCTTGCTTTTAATGTTTCTCTGTTGTTTTACCTGTTCAATCCATTAAGCTTTCCTTTACAGTGAAAAGTTTAATCCTGTAAAATCCTGAACTAAACTCTTCCATGAAAATTGATGCAATGGGAATTAATGAAGTTTCCTCAGGTATCAACAGCAGAAAATTTGCCACCATTATTTAACTTGTGGTATAAATATAATTCAAATGTGGAAGAGCTTCTGGATCACATCAGATCTATTTTTTTTCCAAATTTATAGCATAAATTGTCTTCTTGCCAGATTACATCATAATTACATCACCATATATAATGTTTGGCACTCCTTCTAGCAGCAGAAAATGTTTCAACCCTTGGGTTCCATGCTTTACAGGGAACCAACCATCTAATATCAGAGGGTTGTGCTTCCAGCTGAATACTTCTGAGAATCATTTTTCCAGATCTTTTGTAAATAACCTATTTCTCAAGCCTGTGGGATGGTCTTGAGGTTGTATTTATGCCCTCTGAAAAGTCTGACCCCATCTGTTAAAAATCACCATGAAATGGCAAATTTCATTATACATGATTAGTCTGCGCTGGTCTATGGGCACAGTGTCCTCGCCAGGTTAATAGGCTTGGTTCATTTTACTCTTTAGATAAAGAAATATTCACCTCCACTCTTCTGAACTTAAGCATTCTGGCCACAGTTGCTATCCAGTCTTTTGAATCCATAAAGTCAGGATAAGCAGGAAGTACTAATATCTCTTTAAACTTAAGAAAATATTTGATGCATGACCCTTGTTGTTCATTTCCAAAAGACAGTCCCTAAACTAAAAATATGTTACCACACATTCCTGAACAATCCAACCTTTCCCCAGGCTTCCTTTTCAAAAAGCCATAAGCACAATGCTATATGAAAAGCAAAAATTCAAAGGGAAACACCGAAAGGAAGCTGAGCTGCAAAGTCCAAAATGAAAAGCCAGAAATAGGAAGTAAGAGATAAGAATCAGGAAAGTGAGATAGCGGCAAGGACTCCCCTTTGTATGATTTCTTTTCTTGTATCTTTTCAATGAATTGCTAATTACTCTTTGTTTCAGCTGTAACATAGCAACTCCACTCTGGTAAAAATAGATGCTTTGGGACATTTCCTACTTGCTGAAGGCAAGAGATGTTTACATGCTTTCTCCAGGCAGACCAGGTGCTATGCAGAGAACTGGGTAGGCACAAACTGCAGGAGCTGTGGGAGATCAGACTGCTGCAGAAGCTGAACTGGGTAGCACCACAGACATTGTGGCCCTGGTACGGTGAAAGCTGAGGGAAAGATAAACTCAAGGCAAGAATAGAAATGAAGACAGCATGTCTGGTCACTCTGACCATTCTGATGAAGGAAGATGCAACAAGAACTTTGTTTCCAAACATTTCTTTTTCTGTCAATGTTCACAGCAGCTACCATAGAAATGACTGGATATGCTGGGTTACCTGCAGAGAGCCTCAGGATTAAGAGCCACAGCTTCCCTGGAGCACAGCAAAAATATACTTGCCCATATGCCCACATACAAATATATGCCATGTGCAGCCTGGGAGCTGCTAGCCAAACCTACTGCACAGGATTTATGCACTGAGTTTGCCATTGAAATGGAGCTGAACCCTGTCAGGTCTCCGATGCTTACAGAGCCCGTGTGGCACGGTCCTGCTCTTCCATGGGCTCCCTGGGCTGGCTCTGATTGCAGAACCTCTGTCTTGTGTCACCTCATCACAGAACAGGTATTCCCAGTGACTTTACAATCACAGTAATAATCTGCATGGCAGAAATATCTGTCTTTCTCTCAATTCATTTATGAATAGTCAAATAATTCTTCTATGCTGGGAGACAGTGTCCAAGAGGCAAAAAAGTCACAGAGTGATGTAAAAGCTCTACTATGTGGCAGCAAGGATCAATATTTTCCAAGGTGGGTAAGTCTGGGTTTGTTATACACAATAAATACGTAGTTGATCTAAATGGGAAAAGAGGATGAAAAAACATGTTGTGATTCTGTTATGCTGAAAACTTTTTAAATGTTTTCAAGACATCTACGTTTCCAGAGGAAGAAAAGTGTTTCAGTGCCCAAGACCTCCAAGATCCACACCAGAGGATTTCTGAACAGTACAAGAAAGTCACATATCTTTTCTATACTTCAGAAAATTTGCTTCTCTGAATACAATGTCTGGTCACTCACAGCCCAAAACTCTGCCTTCACACACACTCATCTTATCAATACTTCTGTCAGGAGTTGCTTCTTTTGTGACAGTTCTTTGTTCTAGCAATCTAAATCACTCCAGATAAGTCATATGTACACCTACAGAGAAGTAAAGCCTGTCCATATAAAAAAAAAACATATTTTCAGGGCTGATCTTCAAATATTCTGTTTCTTTATCAGTAAGAGAAACAAAGATGTGAATGATGATTCTTTGCATGTTCTGCTTAGAGGGTCAGGTGTCCATATGGTAAACAGCTTTAATGCTGAAATTATGTGGCTATTTTGTCCTTCACTGTTTTACATAGTCAACTGATGTAGAAACACACAATCATTTCTCTGTTGTCATCAAGCCTCTGCTCCCTGTACTTCTCTGCAGAACTAGAATAAAATAAATTAGATTTGAAAAACCATTTTCGTCAGTTTTTTTCCAGATATAAACAATAACACAACAGTTAGTAAAATTAAAAATACCATACGGATTTTATCTTTTCTCCATGCAATCCAAATGGTAATTATACTCTGATTCTATCAGTCCTTGATAACTAAGTCAATTTCCCATCAAATAAATATTTTTTGCTCAGTACCTGTGCAGAATCTGAAAGTGCACTGTTTGGTTTTCCACTCCTAGGTATAGATATTGGAATCAGATCTTTTAGGATTAGTGCAAAGTATACTTTTGCTTGCTCAAGTTGAGCAAGCAAACTTTTTGCCAACTCAAGTTGATTTTGATCTCTGTTTTTTAAGATTAAAAAAAGAGATAACTCCATAAAACCTTATGGGAATAGGACCATATCTTAAGTATTAATGTGATTTCTACTTTTCTGTACTAAAACATGTCTTTTGAAACTTTGTTGCAGATCAGTGGTGCTATTGTCTCACATTTCTGCAAATGTTTTAGCCATGCTTTATATATAGTTTAGACTTGACTAAGTAGCTGCTTCCTGTAATGAAAGACAAACCTATTAAAAGCTTGTTATCTTCTTGTCCTCCATGTGTTGCTAATGAGCAAATCTGTAGTCATATGTGTGAAACGTTGAGGTGTTTAAGTTAGGGTTAGGTCTCTTCATTAGCTAATGCTTCCCTGTATTCTTTGCAATATAGCCAGTTTGAAGAGAAAAGCCAGTTTGAAGTAATTAACTTAGATAAGCAAGCATATCAAATTTATATCAATCATCCTTTTTCTTTAAGAAGAAATCTCTCCCTTTTGTAAATACTTATCTTTGAAATATAGAAGTTTTCTAGAATAATTAGGTGATCCCAGAAAGGCCAGAGGAGGACTTCTACGTTTCCTAAGTAGCACAACTTCAGGGAAGAGCCAGACAAAGTCTGAAAGGAGTAAAGACACCAATGGGAACTATTTTTCAGAGGTTTTTCCAGTGTTACACATACTATCTTTCCTTGGGATGAGTGGTTGTTTTATTTTTACTCTCTCTGCCACACAATCTCTCTGGCTTAGCCTTAGTCCTCATTATACTGTTTTTCTCCTTTATTATACTGTACTTTCTCTCTGACCTACGTGCAAGTGTACTTATGCCACACACAAAAAGCACAGTAAAAATAAGAGCTCAGCAGACTATATTTCTTTATTCCATCTTTATTGCTTTCTCTTGTTCACAGTCCTCACGCTCCACCCATCTTGTCCATCCCAGCTTAAGCCTCTGAGACTTTGGATTAACTGGAGCAAAGCCTCATTAAAGAAGACTTTTGGTGGCTGGTCCTCAGGCCTTTCTGTGCTATAAGAATTGGTATCTACTTCAGTGAACAGGTTTGGAAACAAACGGAACTAATATCTTGGCTTCCATGAAAAGAGAGCAGTGAGGGTTTCCAAGAACAATGCAGTTGCAGGGACCTAACACAGGACCATTTGTTTTCCCAGTGTGGCAAAATGATTTTCACACACATGCTCCCTACATCCTTTTTCCTTTGCTCCATAAATCATATGGCTCTGTTTGCTTTTTTTTTTTTCTTTCCCAGGGGCACACATATTGTGGGTGAATGCTGACTCCAATGACATAAGTGCTGTGTCACTCATTTCAGCAGGGTCAGGATTTCACATGATACTTTCGATGTTTTATGATCTCTGCTGTGTGTTTTTTACTCAAAATATGGAAAGGAATGTTTGCAAACAAACTTTACTCAGAAAGCAATGAGGAGTAACAGCTGCATATTGCCTGTGACAAATTTGGTCTCATTAAGAAACAAATCTGATAGAAAGCTTAAAATTTATAAGCTATAAACCTACAAAGAGCCTAATCACTTCCAAATCTATTTTAGCTTGTAAAATGAAATAATATTTCATTATTTTCAGCTTTCTTAATACATTCCTAAAAGAGGTGTAATAAATGGCAATTACAAGTGCAGAACACAACCTTGCATTTTTACTGAGAATAATTTATATGCACTTATTTATTTGCACTTACATACACTCAGCATATATGAGAGAATAAAATAAAATAAAAATGTAGTCCTTTTTAAATTTTATTCATCAATCAACCTTAGTTATTTGATCAAAACTTGATGGCAATTTTCAGTCATCTAACCAAATGCCCAGAAGATTTATTCTTAAAGAAAACCACCTGGGAAATGAAAATATGAGTGAAATATACAAAGCTGCAGCTATCTTTCCAAGTTGTGAATCTGACTGACTGAATACATGATTTCTCCATAACGGCACATTATTCTTCTCTTTTACTTGATCTTCTGAATTGTCATAGACTGAACATGAGTTATTTTAGATGTTTCCTGACCATGATAGTATAAGTTTTTTAAACCAAAAATATTTCTGAAATGGTTCACCATCAGATGCACTTTCTTAGATGATTTATTTAAAACCAGATAGCTGCTACTCAATCCTATGTTTTAATTGTCCCCCCTGTTATGGATCCTCTTCCCTGTGCCAGGGGTTGCCCTATAAAGTTTTGGACAACGAACACTGGCTGGGTGCTGGGCAAATATCTCACCCCCACTGTTAAGCAGCTGCAAAGAGAATGGAGAGGAAGGTCAGCTGCAGATAGTTGTCGATAGTAGGAAACAGCCCCCAAAGCTGTGGTGTACAAGATGTTCCCTCATGTGGATCCCATGAGGCCACTTGGGCCAGAACTGGGCAGAGTACCTTCAGTGCTGGCTATAGTGGCTTTTTCTGTTTTATAAAACAAGAAATGTTTGGGTTTTTAATTTATAAAGCATTGGATGTAAAAATAAAAGGTCCGTTTTCAACAATCAGCATAAAGGGAAAGGTTTTTTTCGGTTTTCTATTGCCTAAGAGAAGTGCCTGGAACAGGATTTGGAAACCACTGACTGTGCAGATGGAAACCCTTTCAAAGTCACCAGAAGTGTTTGTCTGGGCAGTCTGGCTTCCCAGGATGGCTAAACTGCAACCAAGCATCATGAGGAGGGAAAAACCCAACCCAGCACTGCTGGTGGAATAACAAACCCTTCTGAAATTCCTGTCCCAAATATGAGAACCAAAACTTGTAACCATTACTGTGGCCCTGATTTCAGTAAATGGATGCAAGAAAAACAAGGGACGAAAGAGGTCTGGAAGCAAAACAATTGAAATATTTCTCTAGAATTTAGTCTAGCTTTTGGGTTTTCTTACCAGCAGCAGTTCTCTAACTTTGTTCGGATACTCTCAATATTTCTGCTCAGTGAGGCCAAGACCGCTCAATAAAATAAACATCATTGTTCATAAAACAGAGTAGTCTGTTAGAAAATAAGGTGTTTTTTAATAAATCAGGGCTCTAATGTGCAGTCCGTCTCAAATCTCACTGTGGCACTCCCTGGCTGACCGTTGCTGCAGCAGAGTCTCATTTCACAGGGCAAGTTAACTCCAATGACCCATTCCTACACTTGGAGGAGCACAAACAGCACTCTACTGTGAATATGAATATGATAGCCTCTGAAGTACCTAGAATCATGAGCACCACAGCATCCTTTTCAGCACCCTCACCTCATGTTCTCACCTACCTGCATTTTATTATAGAGCTGCACCAAGGAAACTAGATTAGAACCCATCTAATATTGCAGAAAGAAAATGAACAACACTTTAGTATCAGCAACTTTCTCCTCTGTCTCTGTCTGTGCAATACCTTCAGTGATGCAGGTGTTATTGCTGCCTCCACAGTATTCTCTTCATTATGATGGGGTTTATCCCCCATAGGAGGGATTTGTTGGCGAGGTCTGGCTGGACCACTTTGAAAGACAGGGCCTCTCACAACCACTAGTGAAATGGAGAAGTGCAAGTTTTTCTGCAGTCCTCCATCAGCATGCCCAAAGTTCTGAGGAAAATTGTGCACTCAGTGCAAATATTTGTTACCTGAACTCTCCTAAGACCAGTATCCAGACAGGACTGTGGCTTTTGGCAAGGGATATATGTATGCCCAAGATTTTAACCAGTGAAAGCCATGTCACTGTCGATGCGGTCCATTACCATTTGAATAGGTCACAAGTTTTGCACACATACTAGTCCAAAGTCCACCCTATTTTCATGCATCTGTTTTCAAAGCATTTTTGCTTTTTTCTGGTATCAATTTTCTGGTATTCTTTCTGAGCTGAAATAATATTTGTCATAGTTTTGGTTGTAACAGCTTGAGACAGACTGACCAGTGCATCCTAATAGTCAACATCCTCTACATTGTTTCAAGATAACCTCAACAAACAGCCATGTACCATTTTCCCATTTAAATGGAAATCATAGAATCATTTGGATTGGAAGAGGCCTTAAATATCATCTGTTCCAACTCCTCTGCCACGGACAGGGGCACCTTCCACTAGATCACATTGCTCAAAGCCCCAAGCAACCTGGACTTGAACAACTCCAGGGACAGGGCAACCACAACTTCTGGGCAACCAGTTCCAGATCCAGTCACTGCCCTGTGAGTAAAGAATTTCTTCCCAACATCTCATGTAAACCTACTGTCTCTCAGATTGAAGCCATTCTTTCTTGTCCTGTCACTACAAGCTCTTGTCACAACTCCCTCCCGTCTTTCTTGGAGGCTTCCTTCAGGTACTGGAAGGCAGCAATTAGGTAACTCCAAAGCCTTCTCTTCTCCAGGATGAACAATCCCAGTTGTCTCAGTGTTTCTTCACAGGAGAAGTGCTCCATCCCTCTAATGATCTTCATGGTTCTTCTCTGTTAGTAGTTAATAAAATACTCATAGCTATTACTCTTTAGTACAGAACAGATCAAGAATTATTAAAGTAATATTTAATTTTTTATTTACTGATATTGCTACTGTTCTAATTATTCCTGTCTTGATTTTCTATGTGATTTCAGAGAGGCTTGGTTTTTTAATTGAAATAAAGGTGTTAACATGGCAAAGTTTCTTGCTTTTTACAAAAAATGTATTAATAATTCATATGAATGAATTCTCTGAAACTCTATTGTTTATATATTAAATCTAACATATGCCTTTATGAGTAGCTAAGGTATCTAAGTTCCTATTGGATCATTATATAAGGGCTTTTTTAAAATAAAGGCTTTTTGGCTCATCTTTCTGTGGTTACTTGCTTTGAAAAAACCTGTGCCACCTTGAAGTGAATTAAATTAAATTAAACCTACTTGTAATCTGTTAGACATTAGTTATGAAATGCGTAAGTCAATCCAAAAAGAGCTTGTTCACATGATTGTGGGGTTATAAGCATACTGGATAGAAGTGTCTTAACCAGCTGCCAGGTCACTAATGAGATTATGGTACACTTAATCTGTAATTAAAAGATGTAGGAGACATATGAAAATGACTTGTTGTAATTTGTCTCACTATGATGACCTGACTAATTCAGAGTTGGAAAGAGTCTTCCGAGTTTATTTCTTTTTGGCAAGTATTCAAGATTATTTTGAAAATCCGATGGCTTGTTTTGTTTTAATTCTGTTTTCTAAATGTTTTTTCCTGATGCCAGATTGCATTGCCCAAAAGGAAGGTTACTTTTACAGCTTGCTAGATAGCAGGCAGCTCTGTAGTCAGGAGATAAAACAAAGACTTTGACTAGAAACTCTAGAGGCATTCCATGCTTCAAACATACCACCACGCTTTCAGGAAACAACAGTTGTTGACAATAGATAATGACACCCTCTGTACTGGAAAATAGAAGCTTGTTTTTAAAAAATAATTAATATAAATAATTAACAAAAAATTGAACATGCAGTGCAGAGGTACAGCCGAAACTAGTACGAAACATCAGGCACTACGCTCAGCACAAGAGCAGTATGAACCTAAGAACTAAACCTGACTGGCATCTGCACTCCAGTGTGATGTGTATGAGGTGTCAGTCCCCTCTCATGGACAGAGGCAAGAGCTGTGTGTCAGCACTGTGTGCTCTGCTCACTGCCATACATCACATATCAGTGCCATTTATCAGCTCTTTGCACAGCGTGGTCAGCCTTAGGGGCTGCTCTCTGTGCCCAATCATGACTATGTGGCAGGCAACAAACAAGTCAGACCTCTCAGAAAATAATCTTTAAGAAATATTACTTACCTGGGAGACCTCAGTCAAAACAGGTACAGAGGCAAAAGTGTGACAGAGAAGTCAGCTCTGCCTGCTTCTCTGGACGAAGCTGAGCAGTGTGAGCACAGACAGGAGCATATGCTTGGCCAAGGGTAGAAGGATTCCCGAGGCAGAATCCCTTAATCCACTCACAAATTTCCAGTAAAGATAAAAATAGCACAGGAGAGCTGGTCTGGTAGAAGAAGCCAATGTTTAGGAACTGGGAGGTACTGCACAAAGGGACACTCCACAAGCGCTTAGAGATTAGTGTTAGGGCATATCGGGTTAAAAGACACAAGACTAAACTTCTGTCACTGAGTGAAAGTGGAATTGCAAATGCTATGTTAGTATGTTTAGTAAACTAAGCTGCTGAAAATTAGCTCTTCTCAATCTGGTGAAGAGTGTGTTTCCAGCTTAATTTTTTCAGGCTTTGTTGGTGTCTGTCATTGCAGAACTGTAACACACACGGAGCTACTTCTCTGAGGCCTTCCTGTTTTGATCTCAGTTCTGAACCAGCCCAGCATTGCTTTTAGCAGTGAATGACACCAGTGGTCACCTCCTTTTCCTGGAACTTTCTTCTGCCCATCTCTGGCTGCAGAACCAGTTATCCTTCCTTTGACCATGTGTTTTCAGAGGTGCCAACAAAATGCAGAATTATGGGACACTTTGCAGGGCTCCTGCCACTCTCCCTGGCCCAAAGTGCCCCTCCTCACATGGAGAGGTGGGAGGGCAGGCACCCTCTCAAGACACTGGTATTTCAAAGCTAGCAGAGACTTCCCTCCTTTTACACAGGGAAGGAATAAAGCCTCAGGGCGGGCAGAAATTGAGTCAAAGCTGGTGCTTGCTAACTGTTGCTGGGTGAGGGCTATTGGCCCTGGGGGCTGAGATGGGTTCTGGTAATTGGGTGGGTGGAGGGGGGAGACAAAGGGGCTGGGCAGGGGCAGTCAGGCCTAGCAGCAACCCTCCCACACACTCCATTACCCATAAATAGAAAAAAGATGATGTGAATGAGGTAACTGCAGGAGATCACACACGGGAAGCCCAGCATCTGAACTGTAGCAGACATGTTGGGTTATGGCTCCCAGATTTAATCACTCACTCTTTTCCATCACTCTTTTCCAGCCACTGTTCATGTGAGTGGGGGAGTGAACCAACGGGTGGCCATTGGCCTGCATGGTGTGAAAATTCTCCTGTCATTTACATCACAAAGTTAAAAGGGACCAATTTGTGTTGCAACATCCTCTGAAACTCCCAGCTGTAAAGCAAGAACAAGGGTACATTATTCTTTCCACTTTTATATATCTTTTCCTTTTCCCCCTCAGTTTTTCCCAGTTCTCTCTGTATTCCAGTACTGAGCCAAATCCCACTGATGTCTTCTAAGCTCTTCCTTCTCACAGCCTTGAACAAGAACTGAGTCTAAGCCCCCACACATCACAGCGGCAGGTTTTATTGCACTATGGCCAATGACCAATCCAATTTTTGTGGTGTCTGGTTCCTTCTTTCCTACATATATATCCTTTATGAGTTTGTTCTGCTCTGCTCAGAATTGTGACATGGCTCCTGGTCAATAATCAACGCCAGTAGATTGTTGTGCTGGAGTTTCCATGCCTCTGCAACATCCCAAAGTTTGCAGTACTTGGTATGTGTTAGTGCAATAAGCACAGAAGCAGAGAAACCCTGCAGATGGTCACTTCAAAATTGTTAGTTAGAAAAGGCACAGAAAATAGTTGAAAAGTAATGGAGTACAGCAAGCTAACTACAGATTTCTTCACAAACACGCCAGGCCCTTCTGTTACTAGAAGTCTGATGACATCCATAGCCAGAGTCCTGTTTGTTTTGACAGATGTTAGATAGGAGCTGTGTTAAAGAACCATGATTACATTTATTACAATCAGTATTTATAATTTTTGAGCAACCTATTAACTGAAAGAGTGACATTATGAACCAAGCTAGTTTATTTGATCAACAAAACAAAACCCAAACAAACAAAAAAACCCCAAAACACCACACCCAACACCCCCCAAAAAGAACACATGCACAACTCTCCAACTCCAAAAACAAACAAACAAATGTCCAACAAAACAAACAAACAAAAAACCAAACAAAAGAGAGGAAAAAAATCTTTCATTTTTATCTCTATATTTGTATTTTTATAATGAAGATTAATTGGAAAACTGTTTCTCTCTGTTTAATATTTTAACTCTTTGAAATTGAATATAGACAACTAAGTACTCAATAGTAAGTGTTATGAAAGTAAAATGAAGTATTTGAAGTTTAATAACATCACAGATAAATATTTGAACATTTTATGCTTTTGTCCCATTTTTTCTCATTCAGCAGACATCTCATTCATTATCATTCTGAAACTGAATTTTTGTGTAATTACACATTAACAAATGTTGCTTTATCCCAGGTGCAATGAATACTTTCCCATCCCAGTAAGAAGTAGAGTGGAGTCCAACACAAATTATGTTTTCTAAATGGCAGTTTCCTACTAAAGGTGTTATCTGTACAAATGTGGATATTTTGTATTGTTCTCATAAAGCTGTGGTGGTGTCAGCAAAGCTGTAAAGCTGGGAGGTACATTTCAAAGATGCTGCATTAAAACAGCAGCATCCAGCTCTAATGTACAGCACAGTGTCTATCAAAATGCTCTTGACTGTTTCATGGATCTGTGTCACTGGAAATGGTTCTTTCTATCTAGCCAATACATTCTTCAGTCAGCCACATACAAACTCCAGGTATGCTTGTATTTTCACATTCTTCTCCAGAAGAAACAATCCCATTATTCTGACCAGCACAGATTAATTGCCCGCCCGAATCTCCCTGGAAGACAAATCCGAAGCAGCTGTCAGTGTGTCCATTTCTCTCCAGAGGAGCACGCAGTGCCACCTGCAGTGCACAAGCATGTCTGGAAATGTTGCCTCGAACCTTTTCCAGCCTATGAAATGGAGCTGCTGGCTTACATCGTTTCATGTGATGAAAGAGAGGCTGCTTTTCAAACTTGACGGAGCCTTTGATGCAAACTCTCTGGACCAGCTATCATAATTCTATTTCAAAATATATTTTTTATTGTTGGTACAAAATCATTCTCATGTCTTTATCAATTGTCTCTTCCGGATTCAGCATCAAAAGCAAGATCCATACAGTCCTTTTGGGTATACAGTTAATTCTCAACTATTCAGGCGTTCTCTACTTCTGGAAAGGATCAGATAATTGAGACCACGATAGCTCTGCTTTTTCTCCCATAACTACAGGTGGTGTCTAGGGAGAGCACCATAGCTAAAGAAATATACCTGAAATTGACAGATAATCACAGGCTGAAATTCTCGTACTCTTGATCCTGACTGGCACACTGACAGCCACACTGATCTAAACCAAACAAAGTTTTAACATGTCTTTTTTACAGCAATAAAGTCTCTCACACATGTAATTAAAATCACTTTAAAAAAAAGATGAGCCTCTTAAGATGTCTAACACTGCTTTGTTCCCCGTGAAAAAGGAATTATTGTTAAATAGTTGTCCCCCACTTGTAACTTTGCTTCTTACCTCGCAAGTATCGCTCAGATATAATTTACTTTTCCCTGTAGCACACAAGGTATTGCTGGTTATTTTAGAGTCATTGGCATAATGTTTGTCACAGCTTTTTCTATTGATAATTTTAAGTGTAGTCTTCTGGAGATATTTCAATGGCTTTCCTGGTGTCTCCCCAGCCAGCCACCTGGCAGAGTGTGCCAGGTTCAAAATCTTCAAAAGAGTCAGGCAGAGGCAAAAGTTGCACATATTTATTCAGCTTTGCAATATAATTCAGCTAAAAAGGAAAAAAGAAAGAAGGAAAAACAAGGGAAAACTAGATTTCTTATGCACGGAGGAAGGGTAGTATCATCTAGTTTCAAATAACATTTAGTCTCATTTTACCAATACTTCCCTTTAAAATCACTTTTCACTATTTAGGAACTGATCCTGAGCTTAATTGCCCCTTTGAAAATTCAAAAGACTTTCCACAGTAGCAGTGGAAAACAATTTCCTATCTATGGCAGCAGTAGTGAATTCAAGCCCAGCTTTCATTGGATACAGTGGGAAATGTAAAACCTACATAGGAGTTAGGTTGTTGGATCTATGTCCTGTTCACAAACCTAACTTACCACTGAACTTCAGTGTTGAAATCAGGTTCTGGTGCTTGACTGACAGAAAAATCTCAAAGCACAGTGTGATGTGCCCATGAACAAAGATGAAAACAAAATCTATAAGCAATTAGACATGAAAGCAGCAACATAATTGAGGAAAAATCAGGGCTCAGTCTATTCAGACTGCCAATTTTTGCTCTGAGATGACTCAAACTGTCTATATATTTTGTTTGCCTTTGCCTGACAGATCCATTCTTCAGCAGAGGCCAGTTTAAGCTTGCAAATGAAAACACAGCCAAACCTGGATATATATCCTCAGTGTGCTTGGTAAGGGCTCACAGATACTGAACAGACATTTTCGGTCTTATGATCACTGCACCACGATTAATTTCACAGAGTGCTGTATGGTTCTCAGCTAAACAATTCTGGCTTTATAACATTCAAAAAATGCACTCCAGCAAATGAAAAATGTATTTTAAAAAATCTTTGCAGTTATTCTTGCCATTGCTGCTGGAAAGTTCCAAAGCTTATTTCAAACCATTTAATACTCCATTACTGGAGAAGTGTAGAGATGGGAGGTAATCTCCAGTACTATCCCTGTGTCAAATTCAAAGGATGTTATGGTATCCATATCATTCTGGAACAGAGTTGTGATTTTTAGCTCTAGAAATATTACTTCCTAGTGATCCAGTTTGGTTTGTGTTCAGAGATACCCTGGTCCTCCTGGCAAGTGACCATGGGAGAAGCCAGTGAGATGTGCTTGGTCTGCGCTGACAGTGAAGCAGATGTAGAATGCTCACTAACATCTGAGGGAAGGAGCTCCTCAGAGATGGGCTGTGATCAGGTGCTCGAGACACAGATGCCTGTAAGTGTTCCAGCAAGCACAGAAGGGGTCATGGCTACCTTCCTCCCTGTGTCACTGTCATGGCAAACTAGTGAGGCCATCTAAATACTAAAAACCAGGTTCCAGTCATAGAATGGAATGTTACTGTTGGAAGGGACCTTAAAGATCATCTAGTTCCAACTAATGTTGACAAGGATATTTCCCATGCTTCATTCTGCAGTGTCCTGAGCCTCCTCCACTTTGTGACCACTGTGCTCCTAGAGTTGAACCTGTATGTCCTGTGTTAGCCACACTTTCACTTGACCTAGTTACTCCAGACAATTAACAGTAAGTTTCATCTCTATTTTTACTTAGTCCAGCACAAGATATAACCCTGGGATAGAGATGTGAGGCCAGATTCCACTGCATACATCCCTTCAGCAATGCTTTAGAAAGATTACTGAAGAATGTACTTTGTGGTTTGGAGGGGTTGCTACAGTGAATGGATTAAAAAGGGAGTTTTAGAGCACAGAATGGGCTTGAAATATCATCCCTGCTCACAGAGCAGGTGATCCTCTAACTTCATCAAGATTAACACAATCGAAAGTAGACTGTTCCGTAATATTGTTAAGCTATCTAAATGTACTCTTCAATATCAAAGAGTAGCCAAAATGATCATCAGCAAAATTCCTTTCAGGAAAATACAGCATTAATTAAAATAGTACCTTGAGGAGCATTATATCATTATCAAAGGGAGGCCAATGAAACTGACAGTGAGGAAATTTTTCCATAACCCCAGGTATCTGCTTCTCTCCAAGCAATGAATGCATGATGAGCTCCAAGGACAACTCTGTCTTCCAATTTATCTATTCTGTCATTTATAGAAAATATAGGAAGAGAAAGTCACTACAGGAACTGAGCAACTTCTCTGAGGATAATCAAAAGACATGTAACACAATATCATTTCATTTCACAACAACGTGGTTAAAACATACAGCAGGAAATAATTTGTTTCAATGTTTTGACATGAGCTTCTTTTTTCTTCTATAAAGTAATGTTTCTTTACTGCAAATATAGTTTAGTGAAATAATTGTATAATAACTGACCTCCAGAGATTTTCAGAGTTTGGAATTAATTTCATGAAAGAGCCTCCTATCTTTATAAGCGGAGTTGCTTGAACAAGGTGATGATGCCTTTCATTAATCTCTGAAAGGTCTCCTTTGGATTTATAACCTAATCCTGCAAAGGAATGAAACTTTGCTGACATCAGTAACACCTCAGAACACACATCAATACTCAACACTTACCCTGAGCATTATGCATATGGGTAAATGCTCTGCAAAAGTGAGTATCTTTAATATTAATATTTTGTCCTTAATTTTCTAAACACAGGATTCAGCACATTAAGGAAGAAGGATGTGCGTTGCCGAACCCAAGAATCCCAATAATGAATATTAAAAAAAAGGGAGAATGCTAAAATTCAAAGACTTATGCATTCACTTCCTGCTCATACACATTAAGAGTTAAGCAACCAATAAATTCCACTCTGTTCCAAACTCTACAAGTATCATCAGGAATGTATTTATTAACATTTTTGTTTCTTCATTTTGTCCTGCTAAACTTAATGCAGCCCAATAATTTGACATTGCAGAGCACACACTGCTGGTTTGCTGTGCTTCATTTTCAGAACGTAATCTCACTATAAACAGGAAAATTTATTCAAGCCAGAAAAAAGAATTTATCAATACAAACTATAAAATAATTATTTTCTTCATTCAAGATGCATGTCTCACTGAAAGACAAAATTCATTTATTTATACATGAAGGTTTGTTTGTGAAAATAGCTGCAAAGTCAGTGCTGTAGTGCAAAAAATTCTCTTTTTATCTAAAAAGGACACTTCCTCAGAGAGAATGATACATCTCTCAAAACTCCATCTCTGTGACTCTAACAGGTGGTTCACAGGCCACACAGAGATTCATGTTGCTGAATTCATGCTGTTTTGTCTAAGAAAAAAATTATTTCAGACGTGATTAACACATGAGATCCATTAGTTAGGAAGTTTTACATGCACTGCAATTGCACCAGGCATAGAAGAAGCATTGGTGGGGTTTATGTGAGCATTGTCTCACAGCTTAGGAGGAAATCAGACTGATTCAGCTTGCCCCAGAGACAAAGACCTAAAGTCAGCCCAAAACGAATGCTGTGCTGTTAGAAACTCCACTCAGTGACCAGAGCACATTCTCCACAGGATCGGAGACAGACAATGCCCTTTCCACTGAACAGCTAATAAATCTGAATTTTAATAAGGGTACCTGACTGGCTGTCTCTGACATGTTGACTGAAAAATTATAGACTCCAGATCCCATTAAAAAAGCCTTTAATTCCAAAAAGGAAGACCTGATTTTGTTTTGTAAATTTGAAAAACAGAGAAAGCTAGCAATGAATATTTCTACCTTTACAACCAAACCCGATTCAGCTGAAAAATAGTGAATGTCAAGTTCACTCAGAAGGAGCTGTGTCCTCTGTTTCAGACTAACTCATAGAAGAAGGCTGGCCAACCTGCCCACACTGTGTTTGAGGAGGTCAGGTTGGCACAGGTTAGTTGCAACTGGTTTCCTTTCAGATAGTCAAAGTAAGAGGGAAAAATTGCAGAACTAAAATACAACTCAGGGGACAGTTTAAGAAAAACAGGGCATTTTACTTCCTAATGTGAACAGTAGATGTCCCCCTCACCTTGAGTCAGCTGTTCAACAGCAGGGCTGGCCTCTGGGCAGCCCACCTGGGGAAGAGGCGTTTCTGCGCACATTTAACTCGTCAAAAGGACAGGGTTCCTTGTCACAGTCATGAGTGACATTCTGGGTTTGTGAGCCCAGGTCACTCAAAATTAAAGGAATAATGTACCCATCTAACTCAACTTCATATCTCAGGGTATTTTGAGACTTAGTTCCAGGCACTAATCCAGGTAAAATATGTTTAAAAAACCTTGGGTCACATTCCCTTCTCTAAGACACTGCTGTTTCACATGCATAAATAATTAATTCAGTCTTTTAACAGCACAGTATTTATGCTGTAACTTTGGCAGGATCTGACTAACAAAGGTAATTCTGCAATGCAGGTCAGTAGTTTATAACAACTAAAACCAGAATGACAGGTTCTAGGATCATTTTAGTGAGAGAATTGCAGCTTTTAACAACTTCTTAAAAAATCAATACTCAACTTTCTTCACTTACAGGCTTGCATACCATGCCTCACTTCAATGAAGAATTAAAATTGCCCCATTTTAAGTCACTTATTCACAGTGTGCTGCTGTCAAAACCCATTGTTTTTCCACAAGAGTTCCTCCACAAAAAACACGTAAATTCTTGTCACAGATAGCAGCCATATAAGGCCAGGAATGAGGATGCACTTCATGTCCTCTGACAATGTCCATGCAGCCATCTGAAAATGCAACAGAAGTGCAATTATATTATGTATTATCCAGAGGAATTGGCAAACTGGATATTGGGAATTTTTACTCTTAGGTGAGTACTTGCATCTTGTCAGTAGGATAACAGCAATTTAAAAGAGCAGGAGAGCAGAAGAGCTTCCAGGTGTCACAGCTGCTGCTATTTGCTGACAGAAGCACTGTAAATTGTCATGCACTCTATTGTATTTAAATGTCTCCTACAGAAAATGGGGTTGAAAGTTTTTATTAATAGCTCCCTCTCTTGAAATTTCCCTTTACATCATTAATATTGTGTTATTTTATTTCAGATTGATTTTTCTAGATTCTCTCTTCCAGTTTCTTTAAAACCTGTTTGTTTCTTGAATCTCCTAATGAAACTCAAATAAGCCTGAATAACACCTAGATGTCTGAGGGTATTCAATGGACTTTTGACATAAGATAAGATAAAATAAAATAAAATAAAATAAAATAAAATAAAACATGATAAGAAGCTGGCCATTTTTAAGCTGGTGAAAAAAATAGGGGAATGAATGCAAGGGCCACCTGAAAGGGCTTCAGAGCACATCAGTATGAAGGAATAATCAGGGCATGTAGAGTTCAAAAGTTTTCCCTAAACTTTGGACTCCTAAATAAAGCCGGGGCACATAGAGTACAAAAGTCACTCCTGTGGACCAAGGTACATCAGTAGCCAGCAACGGCTCCACAGAATTCCACTGCCCAGGTAACATCTTCAGTTGAAAGAGTGAAAAATACTCCTATGTAAATTAACAAGAGCCACAGAGAACTGTCAATCATATGTTATTTTATAAGCTAAGGAATATGGGATATAAAAGACAAGCCAAGACCAGCCACACACATATAAGACAAAGCAATTTGTATTTTGTAAAAACAAATTTGGGGGGTACAGCTTTCCAGTGCAGAAAACCCTAGACCCTGAAAGTGCCAAATCAAAAACAAAACAAAACAAAACAAACAAACAAAAAAACCCCACCCCAAACTAATCTGAAGTCACACAAAAAAGATAAATTAGTGAGAAAAACATCTCTGTGCTGTGTCTGAGTGCATCTTTTGCACGCCTTGCTGGTAAACTACTACTACTACAAAAAAACAAAAAACAGTTTGCCCTTGTGTGAAGAAGTTACAAAACTTGCTACCATATTCAGTACCTTTAGAAAGAATCCAAAATATAACTTGCCCAATATAATTAGTTCTCATTTTTATTCAAGGACTACAGAATGGCAGCTCTCAGTCTCAATCTCATTGAATGAGATGGTAACATTGAAATGTTCATCTCTATGTCACAGAATCTTATTAGTTAGAACCCAGTCTGAAAACACGCACACAGTGCAGCACAGTGTAACACAATTCATGTTTCAGAAGACTTTTCCAAAGCTCTTTTAAAAGAAAACAAATGACAATTAGAATTCATCAGCTCTTAAAAGAGCCACTTCCAGTTCCTCCAGAGTCATTCTCCATCTAATCCCAGAATTATTCGCGCACTGGAGTTTAGCCACAGGTAATCCCTACAAGAGAGTCCTAAAGGCATAATTATGTTTGTCCTTTATGCCTTTGCCCTCCCAATAAATAGCTGGGTTGGAAAGCAGTTTTGGAGACAAAATAGGAAACAGATTCATGCTCTGGCCAAACAGGAGAAGGTTTGTGTTTCCAGAACATAATATCTAATGCTGGATTCTTTCTGCCAGGTACTGTCATGATCATAGAAGGAATGCTGATCTGCTGCAAGGCCTTGAGGACTTCCTGAGTTTACTACATCTATTTGTATTTCTGTGCTACTACATTTTCTGCCAATATCACATAGCAAATAAATGGAAACAGGGACACTGAATGAAAGCTGAGGCAGAAAAGGCAACCAGGTAATTATCATGAGGGCTGGCACCAAAGAAGGAAATAAAATAGGTATGCTCCAGCACATGTTCTGCCCTTTCCCCAGGAAGTCCCTGGGAATCTGTCTCCCAGCCATTAAGGGATGTGTCCAGACACACTGGAGTGGAATTGGGGATGGGATAGCCCAAGGAGAAGACAGGGAAAGTGTGGCAGCTCTGCCTTGCTGGCAGCTGCCAGCTCTGCACCACTGCTGTGCCCTCCCTTTCCAGCCCAAGGAAACAGCCCTGCAGCTGAGCTGGCACTGCCTGAACTCAGCACCAGCACACCTGGAAAGTTAGAGGCACAGTTTAAATTGTATAAATTGGTCTCCTGAACCAGTGTCCTAAAATCACATCTGATGCTCACCTCAGACACCAGAGAAAGTAGCATGAAGGAAAAGGAACACAGTCACTGCAGAAGGAAAATGGTCAAAAAAACAGAGTATAAGGTAAGGAATAGAAGCCTCAGCACAGTAATGGACAGAGTTGAAAGTGATCCACTGACCTATGGGCTTTATGAAACTTTCCCAAAGTCAAAGGCTGGAAATAGAATGGCATGTATTCCTTATTCTTTCCTCAGGCAGTGGCTTCTGCCAAGTGAGTGGTTCTGCTTTGTGAGTACAGTAGAGAGAAAGGATGGAGTGTTTTGTTTACAATACCTCACTCCTCTTGAAGACCAATTGAGTACGCAACAGAGGACCCAATAAAAGAATTTGACTTGAGAAGGAAGCTTTGCTTTGAGGTTTCCCTTTATCTGCAAAAGGCCAATAGAATCTAAATTTCACCATAAATTAACTTATTGCCATAACCAAAGGAGTCCAGCCAACTAATTACACACCTTAAAATTTTATGTCAAATTTTTATCCTCAACAATGTAAATTACAAGATGATGAGAACTCTCAGACAAAGCATTTGGGTACAAAATTAGTTCTGGTTATGTACATATCAATCTGATCTTTAATATCTGTGTCATCGGGGATTTTGTGGATAGTCAGAGAGGCCATTTAGGAGCTTGCACAGAAAGTCATCAATTGATACAGAATAGTTTAGACTGCATATTTCTAATTCTAATTATCAGTGTCAATGGATCTCTCAGAATTGGAGGGGATTTTTTAAGAGGCATAGATATGCTAGTACCTATGGAGTTTCAGAAAAAAACATCGTTAGAAGTAAGTATGATTTAGAAGTAAATAGAAGCTCAACTAGAAATTGAAAAAAGTATAAACAGGTTATAGAAGATTTTGGTTTAAATAGAAGGCATAGATTCACCTGTATCTATTTACCTGGAAAACATCTAGGAACATTTGCTAATGTTTTAATCCATATCTTTTAAATATATTTTCCTTGAAAATAGATCAGGCAAACACAGGATGATACATATCAAATCTCTTCTTTACTGGCCATTGCATCTCACATGGGACCATCCAAGGATGAATAATTGTAACACTACAAGTTTAAGCATGTCTAAGCATACAGGATTTTTGCTCGTAAGTGTCCATCCTGATCCCATCTATGTGTAGTCCGGACAGGAAACAGCTTCAATATGGTAAGAGTGCTAAACAAAATGTCATATAATCAGACTTTGTCAAATAAATGCGATTGACAAAAGAAAGAATTTTACCTATGATACCTGGTGATTTTGTGCTCAGAAGAACACTGTGAAAAAGAACACCAGTGCTACAAAGTGATTATAATTACAGGGGATGGGCTTGCTAATAATGAGGAGAAAAATTAAAGAAAATTAAATCTTGGTGAGCTTTAGCAGTGCATGGAGCTGTCACAATATTACATGGGTGACTGGTGTCTCAACAAAGACACATCGGTGACAAAGAGCTCCAGTCTCTAAAATTAGATCCGCACCTGCCTTCTTCAGAGAAATTGCCAAGTTATCCTCTGTCCCAGAAGAGAGAGCATCAGCAAATTTGAGTAAGATCTGCCCAAGGTCTTCTGCAGGTGAAACTCTCATGGTGCTAGGCCAACTGAGCCCAAGATATGATACAGCTAGAACTCAGATGTCAGCAAGCTTTTCATTCTGGGGCTCCTTTCTGCAGGTTGCCTGTTGTGAGGCTCAAGACTTCAAGAAACCTTCCAATCTGTGTGACTGTGACATTTCACTAGTTAGGTTATAGAATAATTGATACTCCAAATTATTTAATATTGATGCAAGTTATTTTTATTATTTGGGTATACATTTGGAAGGGAGAAACTGTGCCTTTACAAGGTTCTAGATAAGATTTACTAACAAAATTATAGAATATCCTGTGCTGGAAGAAACCCCACAAGGACCATTGAAGTTCTACTCCTGTCTCTGCACAGGACACCCAAGAACCACACCCTGTGCCTGGGAGCATTGTCTGAACACGTCTTGAGCTCTCTCAGGCTGGTGCTGTGACCACTGCCCTGGGGAGCCTGTGCCAGCCCCACCATCCTGAGTTTTCAGGACTCAATTCAGTTGCCTAAAACTCAGCATTTAGTCCCATTTGAAATAATATGGGCTTTCCAGACAAAGACACAGGGCAGGCAAATCTGACACAGCATCTTCAGAAGACTGATGGCCTTCTGCACCAGACTTAAAACACCTCAAGAAACTTAAAATACCATTATACCTTTAGCAATAAGCCATGAAATCACACTCAGCGCTGTATGAATGTTCAGCCAGTGCTAAGCTAATGAGGTAAGATCAGATCCTGAAATGAGAAAACATCAGATTCCTCGGCCCTGAGCAGAACAGATACTTCATTAATGGGGAATGGACTGGAATCAATGTGTGACTATACAACTTCACGTGGACAACTGAATCAGCCTAAATTCCTGAGAGCTGAGTCCCACTGTGTTTCACCCCCATATTCATACATCAGTTCTCTGCAAATGCTACAGAGAGAACACGAAGCAGGGCAGAGCCTGCCTTCACACCACAGCAGATGACGCAAATTCTCACTAACACTTCTGCTGTAAGGTACATCCTCAGGGAGGGTTTCTGTCTCAGTCGTGGTTACAGATATCAAACACCCTTAAGAGGAAAAGCAAAACCCACATCCTCTTCATTTATGTATATATGTATATAGATAGGTAGATAGAGGTATATTAAACAGTGAATAAGGAGGAACATCAGACAGAAATCATGGGTGCCCTCCTCCCTTGGTGCACATTTGTTGCTGTCATTCTCCTGGTAATTCATGGGGGTAAGTGTGCAATTTAATACTTTTGAAGGTAAGTGCTGATGCACAGAATTCTAGTTAAGCCAACATGTATTAATATAAAGGAAGTAGTCGCAATTATTATTTGAATTCTTTTAATTAGCTCCTCTCCACTGTCTGCATGTGTTTGATTTTTCACACAAACAAAACAATTTCTGAATGGGTAACCTTGATCAGAGCTGCACAAAGTCCGAGCTGTTTGGAGGACTTCTGAGTAGAGAACATAATGATTATCTGACCTTTCTCTCCAGAGCCATACACATACATTAACTGCTTGATTTTCTCTTTCTGAAAAACAGATTGATGTAATGTGGCTTACACTATATAGTCCAGTTTCTGTGCATAACATTTATGATATGGCAGATCTGAGGTTGTTACTCACAATGAAAGCTAAGAACTTAACCATATCAGTAATCTTCAAGAAAAGAAATCTGTGCAAAAGCAACAAAACTTTGGTTAGGTTTTTCACAAGCTCACCCCACCAATCTTGTTTAAGTATTGTTAAAATGTAATGAAATAATACTGCTGAGCAGGTTTAAAATTCTACCCTGAAGAGCATCATTGTGACATGTGTGAATACTTGTGTGTCTGCATGCTTTATAATTACAACAGCCATGTTTTCTAGGAGACTTGGAGTGTCTTACAGTATTTGTTAGCCCAGCTGTGTGTCTTGTGGCTTACTTTTTTAGGTTTGTGTGCGGATATCATTGGAGGATACGAAGTAAAACCACACTCGAGACCATTCATGGCCCTAATCAAGGGACCAAAAGGATCTATTTGTGGAGGAGCTTTAATCAAGGAAGACTGGGTGTTAACAGCTGCGCATTGTAACGTGTAAGCTCTTACTCTGATTCAGAGATTGTCCTTAATGAGCACCTGGTATCTCTGCTCAGGCAGGAGAGTTAGTATCTCTGGTAGTCTTATCCATTTATCATGGATCATGGATCATGTTCTGATTACTGTGCTTTATAGGTTCTATCAGCAAATTTGTTATAGTGAGTAAAAAAATATAACAAGGTATACTGATCCCTGAAGAGATATTTAAAAACTAGCTGCACACAAGCATAGAATAGCAACTTGGTATGTTGGCTTGCCGGCCATTCTTTCTTCCCCTGCCCAAATCAAGATGCAAATGGATATTTGGCTCTACTGAGTCCTTCAGCAAGGCAAGATGTGAGTTTTGAATTACACATCTCACCCGTACTTGCTTTTGTGGGCAGGACTGAAGCTGCTGCTGAGCCAGACCTCACACAGGCTCTGTCAACAGCCTGACAAAGACTATGAGCCACTGGACTCTGCAAACATCAGAGAAATGTATCCCTCTCTCCTGTCCTTGTCCAGAAGGGAGATATGTGGGACCTACTACAAAGAGAGCACTGGGCCCAAAAGCTGTGTATTAACACAAAGTAAAGAATGTTTCCAGTGAGATTGCCTTTAAGAGAAAATACAACTAATTAATAATGTAATAATGGCTCAGCCAACAGACAGTTCTCAACAGATGAAGGAAATGAGCCATCACTTTCCCAGGGCTGTGTTTTCCACAATAAGATAAGAATGAGGGCCAAGAGATACATTTGCTCCAAGAATATTCTCCCTTCAATGTGCGATGCATTGCTTGCCCAAAATCAGCTGTACCTGTGGTCAGTAATAATGCCTGCCTGGCTTGTTTGGCCAAGGACTAGGCTAGACTTCTGGTGTCTCTGTCAGAGTGCCACAGCAGGCACAACCCTGCCACCACTTCAGGAGTACAGGAAGTTGCAGAAAAGCCTAGAGAAGAGGAATGAGCTGTGTCTCACACAGATTCAGAAAACGGTGTTGAAATCTGCTAGAGCAAAGCAATGGTACATTTTGATACAGCCAGGATATCTCTGGATTAACAGTGCTGTGACCTATTTTCCTAAAGTTTCAGCACAAATTACGGATGGTGCAGTTGGTGAGACAAGTACCCACAGCAAATCTGGTGCATCCACCCCTCATTCAGCCCCCAAAAGGAAACAATAGGGATAGAAACAGATTCAAGTACCTGAAACCTTTCTGTGCTCCTATGAAGATGAAAATAAGATAGCATGACTTTTGATTCACTGAGCCATTTTTTCCTTTTAGCTGTTGTACAAACAGGGTTGTCTTTTAGATCTTTCTATATTCTTGTTGCTTTTCAGGCACAAGAAGAGAGACTGTAGCAGCTGGACATTATAGCACCACATTAACCAGCAAAAAACTTAAGAGTTACATCAAGGTGAATCTAAATAACTATGTGGTCCTCTCCTCAGGGAAAAAGGCGAAGTTGTTCTTGGAGCCCATTCACTGAAAAAAAAAGAAAAAGATAAGACTTTTCAAATTGCAAAATACATTCCTTATCCGTGCTATGACCCCACTACCAACGAAAATGACATTATGCTGCTGCAGGTACACACTTATATATCATTTGTGGAATATACATCTTCTACATTGAACTATTTTCTTCCTTCTTGTGAGGGAGATGAACCAGAGGAGTTTCTGGTGGCTTTTTCTCAGGGATTATATAGTCTGGTCTGCTAATCCAACAGCCTGGGGAATTGGGGATGCATTGGTAACTAAGGCAATCAACAATTCCTGTAAAGTTTGCTGTGACTAATAGACAAATTCTGGAGCTTGATCAAGATATTTCAGTTCCTGGCTTTTCCATAAAAGAATAAAGATTCAATGCAGATAAAACATTTGGTTAAAAGCACTAATGTTCTGTCTGAAAAACAGTTCTAATTAAAATTGCCTGACTTTTCTGATCCTCAACTTTGCCAGCATCAGTAATTACTGTTATTTTGTCTTCTAAATGGTCTGAGAGTCAGAGAAGTAAAATAAGATGTTTTTTAAACCTAATTAATCAGCAAAAGGTAAGTGGGCTTCCACGAGACAAAGAATGCTCATTTTCCTCATTCTTACATTGATGACATAAATACTGTCACAAAGAACTGAGGAATCTCAAAAAGGAATTGCATTAATTACCAGAATGGGAAAGATCCGGTGGTTAATATGAAAGTGCCTCTGTTAGACTCTGCCCCATAATACCTATTTTCCATATCTTTTACAGCTTCAGGGAAGAGCAAAACTTGACAAAACTGTGCAAACAATCCCCCTGCCTACCTCAGATGATGATCCCAAACCAGGAACAGTTTGCTTGGTAGCAGGATGGGGTAAAACTACCAATCGTCGGCAGAGATCTCTTCCTCCCCTGATGGAAGTCAATATCACTGTCATCAGCAGGGAAATCTGCAATGATAAAAAGCATTATAATGGCAAACCTGTCATAACAGAGAACATGATATGTGCAGGAGCTAAGAATGGAGGAAAGGACTCATGCAATGTAAGTATATTTACTATGACTGCAAAATTGCCTAATAAAAGTAAAGTATAATGTACCAGCATTATACATTTATAATCTCAGTCTCTCTTCAAATCAATGAAGAAGTTTATCAAATATCAGTGAATTTACCAAGGTTTGTTCTTCTAAGCCTTAAAATCAAAACTTAAGATGGGTAAATTCACCTTCACAGCCTTTTGATATAGCAGTTGTATCCAGTCATGGCAGATAGCTATCCTCATCTTCCATAAAGTGAATTTAATACTAAAATGTCCACAAAACAGCTTATGGGTCAATTCTCAAATATCTGCCTTCAGTGGAACAACTTTGATGTCAGAAGACTTTAAAACAGGTATTGCTGATAAAAAGCATTTTGACTGCATACCAAATCAAGTACACAACTGTGTAAGAACTATCACATTTTAAAATATTTAAATATTGCATTTAAAAAGTTATCCAAAAAAGGTATCAATTTTTTGGGAGTTACATTTCTATGAGGAAAGTTTTCAGCTTTTTTTTTTTTTTTGTCATTCTGAAAAAGACTAATCCTTCCTTAGCATTGTGCTAGATTCATTCCCCATTATGCACACTTGAAAGATTAGTTTGAAATCTACAAAGCCTTTCTTTTCATTTGTTTTGCTGTTGGAAATCTTGATTTCCAAAGAGGAAGAAATTATCCCTAATAACACTGGCTACATTTTTATTTTCTCCATCTAATGAGTGAAAATTTTATTTAAAGGAAACAGGGTTTTGCTTTTGCTAACTTGAATGACAACATTTTCCCTTTTTCTAGGGGGATTCTGGTGGACCTTTAAGATGTAAGAATGTGATGAAAGGCATCACTTCATTTGGGAAGCCAAAGAAGTGTGGTGACCCCAGTGGCCCCGGTGTCTACACTCGACTCACAAAGAGATACCTTGAGTGGATAAGGAAAACCATAGGGGGGGCCTAATAGATTGGGTTTGGCCATATGATGTGTGTAAGTGAAATGAGTTTCTAAAAACAGCTTCATTAGTCAGGCAAAAGAGGTATTCTCACACTGAATTTGGCAGCTTGGTGTAGTACTGCTATGACAGCGTTTATAGCTTATCCAGTCAGCCATGGAGTCATTGCAGGTGTTTGGGACTGAGGATTCCAGCATCCCTGTAGTGCATGTTCACATTGAGCTCTACATGGACTGGGATTTCAGATGAAGAATCTAATCCTTGTTTGAGTCCTCACTTCATTTTGAGTATGTACAGCACTCTTCTGTACCTGCACTTCTACAAATACCCTGAAAGTTAGTGGCATGCTAGGGAAGAGTACAGACACCTAAAAAACTTAGTTTTTCTCCAGCAAAGTTCCTGGGTTTATAGGTGTAGTGGACTGCTAAGCTTCAGAAAATTAACTTGCAGCAGCTGTGGGACATACATAAGTATTAATTTTCTAAGTATCTTGTATTTGAAATGTCTAGATTTTATCCCTTTATGTACTTTGCATTTAATAAAGAAATGGCAATAAAAATCTACTGCTCTCAGCTGTCAATTTATGTGGAAAGCTCTGTCTCTTACAGTACAGATAGTCTATGTGCTATCTGTAGGATCTGTTTATGATCTGTGTAATGTTCTGTACATGCTCTATGTTTGCAAAATATACCAAAATAAGCAGCATTTTGTTTAAAAAGTCATCTGAAACCCATGCTTCAGAGAAATGACAGAAACTGTTACAGTTCAATATGATAAAGCACTGTTGATAGTATAAGGCAATCTTAATTCCATGATGCCAGTACTGCTGTTTCAGACATGCAGTGCAATTTTTAAGTGCTTCGACAAGAATTTGTCAAGCAGCAAATAGACCTATTGTGAAAAACGTTTCTGCCTGCCTCTGTATTAACAGACTTGGGCATTTTCAATCCATGAGCACCTCAAAAAGGGCTTGGATTTTTTTTATGTTGCTTCAAGAGGTTTTTACTTGGAGGTAGGCATCAGCTAGGAGAAAGCAGGGAACATTCAAGGGTGGGGAAATTTTGCATTGACTTTAATTTAAAAATTGTTGCTCTGTCCATCCTGAGCATTTAAGCACCCCTTACAAACACCATGAGAAAGAACAAACTAAAACTTTTTTACACAACTGCCTTTACCTGATCTCATTAAGAAGAGACAGTAGTTTTCCCCCAGAGAAGTAAGGAAGGATGAAGAAGGCTTAAACTGCAGGGATCTCTACTGAAAGTTTCAATGATGAAAAAATCTCTTTTTTCCCTTTGTTACCAAACATTACGCAGTGAGAACTTTCCACATTCCTATTCATATTCCTAAATGTTTTTTCTCACTCTTGGGCTGAACACACAAAATGGACATACAAATAGACACACAAACATATAAGCAAAGCAGGAGCAGAAAAAAGATTCTCAGACAAATTAGACTGCATCAGTGAAATTGAGAAGACAATTTGACCCAATGGCTGCTACCAACACCCAAAGCAGTGACTTCATTCTGTCTTTAAACACACAGGAAATAAGTAAATTCAGACTTTTTTCTTCTTGCAAACTACCAAACCCCTGCTTAGACAAAAACTAGTTCTAAAAGCCTTCAGGAAACAAACATATCCTTATTAACCTGTAGCTCATGTAGGGCTATTTCTCCATTCCCATGCATTAGTCTTACATTTCTTTGCTCATATTTTCACTGTCTTTCTTTGATCTTGCTGTTGCATTATTTCATCATTCTGCTTCCTCTTTGGCCTGGTTTTTCTTCCTTCCCAAGAGTCACAAACTATACCCTTGTCAGTGGAAAAGCCCTCCAAAATCCTGTAATTCAGTATTTCTCCATTTTTCAGAAGGTGTTTCTGAACCAAGTGTTGGAGAACCTTAGAGATCAAGAAGGACAGGTTCTGACCAAGGAGAAGTTTGTAATGCATGAAGGAATGTGTAAGAGAAAAATGTGCAGCCTTCCTCTTCTACCTACCCCTAATTTAGGACCTACCCCAAAATACTTTAAAAATGAGGGGGTTTTGCATGGATTTTTTAGTGAATTGGGCAAAATAAGCCTGTGGAATTGGATTAACATGGTGAAACCAAAATTCCAGCCTCTGCCACTACTGCCAATAGTGTAAACCTGTAGAAAAAAGAAGAAGTGAGAGAGAACTGAATTTTCCTCTAGATGTGGAGTTCTCTGCTCAAGAGGTGTGATATGAACCAATTCACAAGAGAGTTCCACCGCTACGGAACGGAACCCACACTAGCTAAGAAAAGTGCAGTGATAATTTGATGCCATTGTTTTATTCTCAGTCTGGCTATATGAGATGATTGGAGGGAAGGAACAGGTACAAACTGCATTACACAAACTCACATAGCACCAAGTCAGATCATATAGGGGCAGAACAGGGCACAGTCTGCTAGACTTCATTCTTTTAGGTGTGTGAATGAATGGATTCCTTGGTCATTACACTCCAGACAATTGTTTTGTCATATTGATATACCTGAGAAGGAAGACACATGTCAGTGTGAACAGTGAAGTTTTGCTTCAGGCAAAGATTATTTTTGACCTGAAGTTTTGTATTCTATATGTTGTGCAGTGCCCAACCTTGGACAGGACTGTAGGGATGAAGATCTGATTTTAGTCAGCTTAGATTTTCTTGAACCTCTGTGCCACTCCTGGACACTCAGCCTTCAGTGCATACAGACCACAGATGCAGAACAAGTTGACCTCTTAGAGATGGGTTCTGATTTCTGTCTCATTCTGGGGCTGAACAATGTACCAGGCATGTACATAACTGGCAATGAGCTAAAAGAATGCCATATTCTACAGGGAGAAAGTCAGGATTTCAAAATTTGATCAAGACTTCATATGTTAAAACCTCTGCACTGGCAGAATGAGGCAGCTATGCAAGAGCATGGTCAGCTTTCAGCACTCTGCACATTCAGAAAAAAAGCACTACAGTATACATTCAATTTCACTCCAGGTTAGTTACAGTCTGGAATGCACTCTTAGATGTCTTCTCAGACATGGTCACATAACAGACCTACAGGTCACACAAACAAAGTCCTCTCCTAGTTATGAGCTTGTGAAATCAGTGGCTTCTCCCACTGTTAGATATTATACTAAAATACATCTGGGGCAATACAGTTTGACTAGTCAACAATGTCCAATAAGTAACTAAGATACAAGCAGTTCTTAGGCTGAGAAACATGTACTTTCTTATTTTGACACTTCAGTATCCAACAAAATATGCATGGTTTCAGTATTGGTCAGGTCCTTCCATGCTACATCCTCCCATCTTGTGTCATACACATCCTCCTATACTGGATATAAATGATAAGTACATCATATAGGTGCTGCCAAAAGAAAGAGAGAATTTCTCAGCAAATAAAAAAAATGCATGAGCAAAGGGACTAATTGTACTCATTTTGCCAAGATTCTAAATGCAGAAAAATGTATTTAATATTCCTAAAACCTTTAAAATTATTTAAAATACTATTTTGAGTATTTAAACCAGATTGTAATTATCTGATAAAATCTCCAGACACAAAGGTGTTTATATTAGAAGACAGGCACAGTGTAAGTTATTTCCCATATTTAGGCATCAGCTTCTTGGTAGCAATTTCTCAACTGACAACCAATATTACCATTTTCTAATCTGCTTTGAAGACCACATGGGATGAGGTGAGAACCCAGCAGCTGAGTAGCAGGTCTCTTACTAGGTAAAACAGCAATCTCTTACTAGGTAAAAAAGATGAGTGGTCTCAACCTTCCAGACCTAAAGTTAGCAACCACGACTTGTGAACAGCACAAGATGAGGTTTTAAAAACCATGAGAGCTAAAGACATGACAGTTTCACATTCATTTACAGAGATAACTTGTGCCCCTGCTTGTCTCTTTTCATGCGTTTGACCATAGTGTAATGCCGTGGACTGGCATTGCTCTACTCCCCTAATACCCTGTTCTTCCCCAGCTAAAGAAAATGTTCTAAAAAAATTTTCAGCTGTGAAAAAAAAAAAAAAAGGAAAAAAAAAAAGAAAATAATCCAAATAATACAAGTTTCTGAGCTCAGAGGGCTTTTGATATAAAAGTGCAAGAATGAATTCTTACCCCTTGCCCCAAATCATTCCTAACAATGAAAGCAAAGCTCTGAAGGTCTTTGTAGGCAGAACACACTGAATAGCACTACTGATCTCTATATCAATAGCTTCTGAGGAACAGCCCTGACATCCTTACTTAGGTGTTGGTAGTGTACAAGTCTTGCAAGGCAAACATATGTTAAAGTCCAAGCGGTTTTTTCCTTGTGAGCACTAAATAAAATTCACAATACAATGACAGCTGCACAGTTTCCTGGCAACCAGAACTGAACAGGCACCCTTAAGTAATGTACTAACAGTTGTGTTTGGCCTAAGCATCATGCTCCTTTGACTATGTCCATCTGAATTCTTAATTAGTTCATTACATAACTATGCATAATAATAGAATTACTATGCAATCGTTTGTATTTTTAATCATTGCCAAACATAGTGGGTGAGTTTAAGGAAAGGAAATAATTAAAAATCCAGTAAAGATGGTTTCCTAATTATGCTAGTTACCATTACCATTACCATTATGAAAACAATAATGAATTCCCTATAAATCATTTATATTTAGTTATATAATTAACCTAGTACTCTAAGAGTATCTAGACAGATTCCATATGACAATTTATGTGATATACAGAACAGTACAGACCCCTGAGTTGGTCTCTGCTCATAACAGTCTTTGAATGATCCAAGGCAATGTATATTAATTAGTATGTGGTTACAAATGGGGATGCTAAGACAGTGTAAAACTTATTGCAAGAATCAAAGCCAAAAGGAGGACCTAACACTTTATGCTGATGCTTTACATAGGTTGGATTCCTTCCATTTTTGCTAATTTAATGAAAATATACATAACATTATTCTTCAGAGTTAGAATATTTTTCCTTTAAGTAAGACAAG
>VWYP01013897.1:89253-117610 GCA_013400435.1 Pycnonotus jocosus
TCCCCATCATTAAAAAAAAAAAAAAAAAGGCCAGATCATTAGCATTTTGAATCATTTAATGCTAGATTTTTATGCATAAGAAATTATATTGCTAGAGTGTGCAGAGCAGGATGCTGAAGACTAACATTTTTGCAGTTTTCTCTGTGTTTTAATTTTCTTCTTCAAATTATTCTCCAGAGAGCAGTAATTACAATGAGTCTTAAAAGTTTCAAGGGCAGAAGAAGATACTTATCTCTACAGCTAACCACTCCTGTTCAAAAAAGAATTCAACACTGATAAAGTATTTGTACTTTGTAAATATACACATACACACCCCATATAAAATTTCAATGATGGTTGTGGAAAACTTACATCATACATCCTTTCCATACTCTGTCCTTAACCATCTCCCTATTCCAAAATTCAATTAGACAGACAGCAAATGTTTCCCCTCTCAGCTGTGGTATTCCCTCTCTCTGAAGGTGAGCAAGTAGATTACAGCAATTTTGTGGAGATAAACAATTAAGAAGGTTTGCAAGAATGACCTCAGATCTGCACAATGGCATTTGTAATATTGCATTCTAACCCCAAAAGGTCTAACATTACTAAAATGAGGCTTTGCAGTACAGAAAAAACTGTATTTTTAATATATAGATTTTTCATTACTTTTGAAAATTTTACAAAGTCTTTCTGAATCCCACCAAGTAAGATAATTCAAGAAACTTAAGGCACTTAATTGTAATATTCAATGAATGGCAACACTTCTGAAAGTCTGTATATAGTTTTCTTCTTTAATGTTGGTAGCTGGTACAATGGGACAGTAATAGAGGAAATCATCTCTAACTCATTTCAGGATTCTCTTCTCTTGTGAGTAATTCATCTACCCCAAACCATAGTGGTTACCCTGTCAGCTCTATTTGTCTACTTCATGGACACAATGAATCAATTTCATTGTGCCATTTTGTTATTTTGCCTGGGTACAAGTGAATATCACTGGCTTTACAATAAGATTTTGGCTCTCACATGCCTGTGTCAATTCTCAAAATAAGACTCAGGAAGTGACAAGCAGTCAGTACTGTCCCATCAAACTATATGATTAACAAGTAGGTGGGTGACATCAAATCCGGTATTCTTAAAGCCTATACTCATTTGTCATCAAGAGAAAAAAACCACTGTGATTTATCCCTATACTGTTGCTATTAACTGGTGTGAAATGAGGCTTATTTGCACTGAGGAAAGCAATATAAGAAAATGCAAATCTATCACATAAACCGCAGCTTCTTCTACAGGGGGTGAAATCCAGATTCATAAAGAGGAATAGATGGAGCACCAAAACAAATCATCTGTCCAAGACAGAAGACACCGAAATATTAGTCTGATATTTAATGAACTGTCTCACACTCAAATAAGTACAGAAATGCCTGCATAATTTCACAAGTTATCTCTTCAGGTCTCCCCTGTTTTCAAATCACTTTGTCATTCACACTCTCTAATGCTCATTAATTCATAGGATATTTTATGTAGTAAATTAATCAACTCCCCCACAGAAGAAACCAGCAGCAGTGCTAGGGACAGTCTGAACTTCCTCTGCAGGCAAGAACAACAAAACTCCACTGTCTCTGCATGCCCTGCACACTCATGTACCCAACAGTCCACATAACATATCCTCTGCCCATTCCACAGCACAACCCTGAACTGCCTGTAGCATTCTGAAACAGAAAAGCTGAAAGGAAATTAACATTTTAGGGTTACAAGTGCATCAGATGGGGGCCAAAGGAGAGCCAAGTAAAATACTAGGAGTTAACCACACTGAAAGAACTGGAATACTACCTGTTCAGAGGTTGTGAGAACTCTAGAAACAGCTCTGGGCAGTTAGCTCTCAGCCACTTTGTATTACTCTCTAATACTTACTGGAAGAGGTAGATGCACTTGCTTTTCCAGTGCAGATGCAGACTGTACTATCTTATTGTTCAGTGTGCCTGAAAATGCTATACTGAAACATACCTTACCAGATGAAACTTGTATTTCCCCAGACCTTCACATCACCACTTTCTGCAATGCTATATCCAAGCTCTGGGACCATTGGAAGCTAAGCGAAAGTGAAAATATGACTGAATCAAGAAGTCAGCTGAAAAACATAATAAATATCATGGATAACACCAATCCCATCAAAGGACTCAGTCATTACATCAAAGCCTCAAAACAGCCTGTCTCTGGGATGGGAAATGAATAACAAATACAGAATATTGAATCATGTCCAAATCATATCTCTCTAACTTGAGAGACTTGAGACATTTTTCCTTCCATAAAACACGGATCCACTGCTAATGGTCACACACAGAGTTTAACAAAGCAGTTTGAACAAGGCCACCTTAGCAGTGGGAGAAAGTCCAAACCTGTACATCTGGAGTTACTGCCTGGGTCACCTGTAGAACCTTAGTGACCTCTTGTCTTTTCTGAATTGGCATTTGGACTGATGTTATAGCTTGCAATGACATTTCCTGGATGCTGTCAGTAAGTCTGTCTGTGAGGGAAGAGCAATTATGTGCTGCATTCACTACAGGACCATTGATTACAGCATGGCACCCCCTGGATGTCAGAGCTCTCTCTCAAACCGGCTCACACAGGACAGGAATATCTTCATCAGCTCTTACTAATATGCATTTCTTCTCAATGGTCATTGAGATGAATGCTCTGACACCAATTTTCTGTTTGTTCTGTAATTCTTTATATATAGTAATGTGGAAATGCAGCAGATGTTTTTACCAGTCACTCAAGATTAGTGGACTCTTTCTCTGCAATGTCTGTGAAATCTGCCCTGCCATGCACAGTCTGTGTTACTCTTCTTCAAACCCTTCTGCAATCATGACAAGAAATGCCTTAGAAAAACATAACTGGAAAATAGAAATGTTTCTCTATATATTCCAGCTGTTCTACAGCAGGCCTTCGGCTTTGAGAGGCATTTTCTGTATGATTTATACAGACAACTTGGCAGAAAGCTAATCACATTGCTTGGATATATGTACCTCTAAGATTTGTGCAGATATTTCTGTGGAAAATTGATTGTGTATACAAAGAAGCAATATTTTGGCCCACAGAGAGACCACACACATTCACTGGTATGTGAGAAGATTCTATTCTCAACAGATCCCATTTCTTCACACTAACAGGCAGCACAAAGTAAATAGTCATTCCTTACTATATCTAAGAAGATAAGTAGATTTTCGTATGAGTTTAGCCAGGAATGACTTTCAAATGGTTTTAGGAAGAACTTAGGTTTTGGTCACACCACAGTGTATTGCAAACACCACAGTTCAGGAAATGGCTACAGTCCTGGATCTAGAACTCTGAATATATTTGCTCTAACTCAACTTCTACTTGTATAACTTACACTATAAATGTAGGTTTGCATAGAATCCACATGAACCTCATGAGGTTCAGTCAGGCCAAGTTCAAGGTGCTGCACAGGCTCAGGGCAACGTCCAAAATCAACACAGGCTGGGGGATGAGCAGATTGACAGCAGCTCTGCCCAGAAGGATTTGGGAGCACTGATGGATGAAGAGCTGGACATGAGCTAGAAATGGGCACTTATAGCCCAGAAAATTGTATCCTGGGCTGCACAAAAACCCTGTGGTCAGCAAATTAAGGGAGGCAATTCTGTCTCTCTGTTCCACTCTGATGAGATCCCACCTGGAATGCTGAGTCCAGCTCTGGGGCTTTCAACACAAGAAAGACCTGTTGGAGTGGGTCCAGAGCAGATCCACAAAAGTAATCAGAGGGCTGGAGCACTCTTCTCTGAGGACAGGCTGAAAGAGCTGTGGGTGTTCAGCCTGAAGCAGAGAAGGCTCTGGGGAGTCCTTATTGTAGCCTTTCAGTACTTACAGGGGGCTGATAAGAAAGAGAAGCACCAGCCTTCCAGCAGGGCTTGTTGTGGTGGGACAAGAGGTAATGGTTTTAAATCAAAGGAGGGAAGATTGATACTAGATATAAAAAAGAGATTTTTTACAATGAGGGTGGTGAAGCAGTGCAATATGTTGCATGAAGAGGTGGTGGATGCTCCATCCCTGAAAACATTCAAGGCCCAGTTAGACAGAGCTCTGACCAACTTGATCTAGTTGAAAATGTCCCTGGTCATTGCAGAGGGTTTGGACTAGATGATATTTAAGTGTCTCATCCAACCTAAATCATTCTGTGACTCCATTTGAAGAGAACAACATGTACTCATTTTCTAAAAGATGTTCCATTATAAGAAAAAAAAGTTTTCTGTACTACTTCATAGAAAGTGCTTATCATCTCACCAAAAAAGGAGCCATTACATTCAATTTCTCTGTTGGCTAGATTGACCTAGGACTATTAAAACAACTGAGTTGTTTATTTTAGGAGTTCTGAAATTTACTGGCTCTCCAATCAGTTATTGGAGCGGGGACAAAAAAAAAGAAAGCACTGTATCCTGTTGAAAGGAAGATTTCAAGACTAGTTTGTTTATTAAGACAATTAAGTGATTGTCCCAAGAATCAGGTTTCCCAGAATGTTATAAAAGCATGGTCTCTTTCCACTGTCGAGATGTTCAAGAGTACCATTATTACAAAGCATGAGACAACAAGCCTAATTAGTCCATCAATGCTGACATTGCCCCCTTTTGTTAAAAGCTCAGTTTAATACCCTCACAGAAATTTCTCAATAATATAAATTGAGGATTATAAAATGCTGTAAAAAAGATGTTTGGTATGCATTTCTGAAGCAAACTTCCTCAATAGTTATGGTCAAAAGAGTAATTATGTGAAAATAGCTATTAACATCTTCATATCAACTTTGGAAATGGTGCAATCCAGGGAAGGACAGAACAGGAGAAACTGTAATCACTGACTAAAAAGTTCCAACTTAATATATGAACAGTTACAAGGAGAAAGCAGTAAAGTAGAGAAGAGGTTTTGAGTGTCCTATTATGGTAATAGATTTTGTAACATAAGTACCAATGCTTCACATAAGAAGACAATTTTCTAGTGAAGAGAAACTTCTTCAGTAATGAAAGTGTGTGGCTGAAGCATAGATTTATGGTGCAGAAAAGAATGGATAATGCTTTAAAAAGAAGAAGGAAAAAAAAAAAGGTGTGCCAGTGTTCGCTATGAAGAATAAACTGATAAAATGTACAGCAATAGAAAATAACACTTATACAGGAAGTGTTCTGAAGTCTTTGTTTCTCTTGTTAAGCAGATTCCTTGTGTTCTTTCAACCTTGACCAAAATCTACTGATTTTCACAGCAATATTCTCAGAAAGGCACTTTGTGGTGACACTTTTTGGTAATTTTTTTCATATCACCTCATTCTGTCTGCATGACAAAATCAACAGCTACATTCTGAAGTACTGAAGTAATCATCTTCTTCACACAGAGCTTATTAAAGCAAGTGGAAAGCCAAGTCATTCATGTCTTTCATGCATATTTCTTGAAATATATTCTTTCCCTCAGAGGTAACAAACCCATCCTGGGGGCTTCATTAGTTTAATTTCCATTTTAGTTTGCAGGACCATAGCCTAGGGAAAGAGGAGAAAAGCTGAATCAAGTAAATGACAAAAAAGTTACTCCTGACTTTTCTCCTGCAGACATTTCCTACATGGGCCTTCTCGTGATACTGTTATGCATATAAATAAGGTAGTATCCTCATAACTGAGTCTAGGCCAAAGACAAAGTAAAAAAACACATCAGAAAAGCAAATATCCTGTCTGTGTATTTGAACAAGACATAACTCACCTATTACTTTTCTGTTTCAGCTCCCTTGTTATTCCTTCCTTCCAAACCTGTTGCAGCTTAACTGCTAGGTAGAGTAGTTTTCGTGATGGAGAGTTTCTTAGGCATATAAGGTGTTACTGGAAACACAGTTTTAATGGAAAAATCCTTTTAAAAACATGCATGGGAATATCTGTCAAGTACTTTTTAGAATAGCTCTGATTGTGTAAGAGCAGTACTTGGAAAGCAGATCTGCCCACTAAGTGGGACAGTGCAAATATTGACATTTGGAGCAGTCATTCTGCTTTCTTTTTGTCAGTGAAGAAAAAGATATTTCTATAGCACTATTAATCTTATCCTAAAAGAGATGTCTAAACAAGATCAGATTGATCATTCCCTTTATAAAGAATGCCTGTTTACTCCTGCAGCTCGTGTTCAGCCTTAGGTTTATTGAATAGTTACAGAGAATCCTGCTTATTGAAAAATCAACATCTGATTTCCCAGGACCATACAGGCTTTCACCACTGCTTGTAGAGGCAGCACGCAGAACTTTCTGTTCTAGAAAGTGAAGATGGAAAGAATTCAGATTATTTTAGAGCCAGAGTTTCCTAGACCTGAGTATGCATTACTGAAAAGCTATGGTAATCTCCTCAGGAGAAAACAGAATTGTACTTTCTAACCAGAATCATAGGAATATATCCAGAACACTTAGGAGCATCTTTTATTCATTTTCTAAACACTTCAATTATTAATCAAGAAGTCAACTGTGTCAAGTTCCCTACATCTTCCAGGAAGCCCTTCGTGGACACGCAGCATGCAAACCCTTCCTCGCTTTCCCCTAGCGCTGCTGGAAGCAGCAGTCAGCACTCTCGAAGCTCATTCAACGTTTCGTCAGCTCCCTCTGTTGCTGACAGAGAGAAACAGCCTCCCCTAGAATCGTCTCTCCTCCTGACCGAGTCAAGAGTACTGGAAATTTGATCTGCACTCTGAACGGCCTTCCAGAAGATCCTTTCTACGGTGAGTAGAGCGTGGGTGTCCCCTGGGCAGTGTCCCTTTGTCAATACATGAAGCCTTGGGCATTTGAGAATAAACAACCACACAAGGCAAGCTCCTCCTGCCGTGAGTGTACACTACACCAAATCCAGGGCTGCAGACTGATCCCATTCTGCAGTTATAGCTGGGTCTGCAGGAGCTGCACATACAGTAAAGGAGAAGCAAAAGGAGGCAAATGAGAGAGGCTGTACAAGCTCTGCTGCTCGTCAGTTGTTGATAACTTTTCCAGACGTGAAGGTGCTGGTACAGACCCTGTGCCCCCTTGCAGTCCAATGAAACCTAAATTCCTTCCTGTGTCCCACATCACAGAGCAAAAAGGGCTAGTCTGCCACGGGCACTGCTTGGCTAAGGGATGAGACTTTTCTTCCTCTTTCTTTTCACCCCACTCAGTGTCAGCTGTCTGTAAAGGCCTGCTGCCCTAAGCTGTCTGCACATTGAGAAGGGGAACCATGGGCCCAGCTTTTCTTCCATGACAGCAGCATGCTCCTGTGAGAAAATCACAGAATCAATTAGGTTGGAATAGACCTCTGAGATCATCAAGTCCAGCCTATAACCTGACACCACCATTTCAGTAACTGCCATGCTCAGTCTTTTTTAAAGACCTCCAGGGACCATGCCTCCACCAGCTCCCTGGGCAGCCCATTCCAGTGTCTAATCACCCCTTCTGTGAAGAAATTCCTTCTCAACCTAATGGCTTGAGGCTATTTCCTCTTGTCCTGTCACTGGCTGTCTGGAAGAAGAGACTGACCTCAACCTGGCCACAGCCTGCTTTCAGGCATTTGTAGAGAGTGATAAAGTCACCCCTGAGCCTGCTTTTCTCCAGGATAAACACCCCCAGCTCCCTCAGCTGCTCCTCACAGAACTTGTGCTGCGGACCCATCACCATCTCCATTGCCCTTCTCTGGACTTGCTCCAGTACTTCGGTGTAAATAAAAACACTGAGAGGATGCTGTCCTGGATCTTGCTCTGCCTGGGCAGCCTGCGCTGGCTGCTGCAGCTCCGCACTGCCGGAGCCCCGGCAGAGGGAGAAACGCAGACATTCACCTCCGCACAGTTTCCCTGCCGCAGGCTGTTTCAGAAATCCCAGCCGGAGGCCATCCTCTCTCCATATGGATGTGTTTCTCCGGGTGCTGACCCTCCGGCCGTGCCGCTGCCCCGAGGCTCCGCGGCGCTGCTGCCATCGTGTGCCGGCAGCGCTTCGCGGCACGGAGCCCTTCCACAGGGAGCCAGCCCGCTGTCCGCTCCCAGCCTGCCACCTGCACCCGCGACACGACACCAAACACGCAGGTTAACCAGGGCTTTGTGCCAGCCCGTCCCTTCGAGCTGTTTTTGGTTCCGCCGTGCCCTTGCCTGAGAGCGAGAGCCGCGGATGCTGGGCTGAGCCGGCACCGGCAGACGGTCGAACGCGCTGAGAAAGAGGGAGCAGACGGGTGGGAATTGTGCAAAACAAACGTTCCTGTTCAGAGAAGTGCAGCTGAATCAACGCTGGCACAGAAAGCCTGTGGCAGGAAAAACAATACAAAACAAACAAAAACCACACACAAACAAACCCCCCCCACCAAACAGCAACACTTAAATTTGTGTCACTCATGCACTAAAGCTACATCACTGGTTTTGAGGATCCAAGGCACCTTCAGCCATACAGCAGCACAGGTTTAGGGGTCTGGTGGTTCCTGAGAGAGGGATACTGGGCAAAGCCATCTTTTGCCTGCCTGGAAGCAGGCAGGTTCTCTGATCACCCCCTGGAAAAGGACTTAGATCTCCTCTAATTTCTGAACCTGCTCACCACCACTGCAGCTTACTCACGTCATTATTTTTAATGTTATCTTGTACTTTTTAATCTATTAAGGGATACTAAGTAAAGATTCAATTCGGGGGGTTTTTTGCATTTGTTCAAATTCATTGATAGAGCAATTTGTGTCATAAAACCTGAAAAACTACCACAACTTAAAATGTTGCCCAGGCAATATTAAACAGCATGGGTTTTTTTAGACAGATTTTGAGCAAGGTTTTAGCTGAGAGTAACAAAAGCTAACATAATGGGCTTCTGGGTAATTATTAGGTACACCAGTATTACAATATATTAAGTTTTGTTTGGTTTATTTAGTTATGAAATAATGCGAATTGCAAACACTTGAGACCTAGCTTAGACCTCAGGATGTTGCATGGATTTTCTGTAACCAAACACATTTGTTCTTGCCTTTAAGGTCAGAATTAGTCACCTGTACTTGCATGTTGAGTACACGTCTGTTCATTTCAGCACAGAAGTCTGTGTGTTTTCTTTCCACCATCAAAACATCATGCTCACAGGCCTCACTGCCAGGCAGGGGCAAAGCCTAACATGCCCTCATGATACAACTACTGAAATTTCACAGTGTTTCCCAAGCATCTCTCTGTTATGTAGAACAGTGTGAAACTGTCCCTGTAGTCTTGTTAAACAAAATGAACATGGATTTATGCTATTTAGAGATTATAGAAAGAGTTGAACATATCACTGTGATATTGTAAAAATCAATGATACTGGTAGTAAGTCACTAAAAAGGAAGAAAAAACTAGATTCCAGGTTTTAAATACCAAAAAGCCCCTTCTATTTCCATCCTTTAAAATGCATCATCTAAGTGAAGCAAAAAAATCAGGGTGACAAAGAAAACCAACTGAGACAGAAATGACTCTCCAATGGTGGTTTGCACTGGGAGGAAAAGATAGTAAGCAGAGACTCACAAGCAACAAAACACCACTGGAGCTTGGCTTGCACCTGAGACTCTCAGCTAACTCTCTCATGCAGACCTTCAATCTTACCATCTCAGCACAGCTCGTTGCCAGGTAGCCAGCAGCAATTAAGAAAGCAACCCATTTTCCATTATCATCCCCACTCTCATTGAAAAAAAAAAAATTCCACATTATATTATCTTCCTTTATGACAGCCTATTACCAAGGAGTTTTTCTCTGCTCCAAGTGCTGAAAAGAGTTTTACACAGCTGCCTGTGATCCCACAGCAGCTGATGAGATGCAGGGCTGAGTTTGTGAACAGGGGGGTTTCGGCCACCCTACCTTTTTTCTACCTGAACAGCTGTCCCCCAAACTGCTTCTCCAAGCCTGCCTGATGACAGCTGCCTCCTGCTGAGCAACTCAGCCAGATACATCTGGGGGCTCAGGGGATGTGCCGGAGCTGCACCACAAACTCACTCTTGTCCCCAGCAGCTCTCGAGACAGTGCAAACACACACCGGAGTATCCCACACAGGTCAGGTACAGCAGAGCAATCAGCCTCCTTGGGTGATAGTTACAGCCTTTCCATTCATTTCTTCTCCCTCCTCCCTTCCCTCTTCCCCCCTCCCCGAAAGATCCCGATACTTTACACAAGAGCTCGGAAGCCCAGCAGGCACTGTGATATGCAACAGCTGTTTTGCGACAGGGACAAAAAGGAGCAGCTCGTTCTTTCCGGCCTGAGCTGAGAGTCTCATGTTTCAGCTCCTCCTTCACATTCCAGGCCTGCCCAGCTCCTCTCCAAAGTTTTCAAAAATGGAGCCTCTCTCAACTAGTTATCCTCTGAAATACTCAGTACCCAAAACCAGGGTCTTTGTTGTCTTCCTGTCAATGGTTTTGTGCACTACCATTCTCTGCCTGCTGCAACTCAGGTTTTTTAAACACAAAAGTAAAGATTTTTATTCTTTTGAAGTCAAGGATTCACGAGGAAGGATCGTTTCCTTGGAGAAGTACAGAGGGAAAGTAAGTTATTATTTTGCTTTTTCTGTCTTGAATCCATACTGACCAAAAAAAAAAAGTGTCTGTTTCTAGGTAAATATAAGGTTTGGTTATGGGAGTTTTTGGCAAATTTGTGCTAAATTCCTGTTCTTCATACTGTAAGCTGGAGAAAATTTATTTTATATAGGCCTGCTCCAGGAATCATTTATTAGATCTAGTAAATCAAGAAAATAAATTATATTATTTAGAACAGACCAATACAGCTTAACAGGGAAATTGGTGGATTTTAATGTTAGTTAGGAATGTTGCTTTTGTATTTTAGAAGTTTATCTAGTAAATATTATTTTAGTGCATGTCCTAAATATCTGCTCTTTTAAATGCTTATATTTGGACAGAGCTGTAAGATTAAGTTTATCAGTTTACTATACTTTTACAACAGATTGTCTGAAAGTAAATGTCTTCAGATGCTTTCATCTTTATCTGTTTTAATGAAATGATGATTAGACAGTTTACATTTAGCCTTCTGACAGGAACCATCATGCTAATGAGAAATGCCATTTTAAAATTTAATTGTGACCTCTATAACATCTATAGGCTTTTTCCTTACGATTCTAACTTTATTTTTCTGAAGGCAACTTTGGTTGTAAACGTGGCCAGTTACTGCCGATACACAGACAAAAATTACATCGCACTGCAAGAGCTGCACAGAGAGTTTGGTCCCTCCCACTTCACTGTGCTGGCGTTTCCCTGCAACCAGTTCGGAGAATCAGAGCCTAGCTCAAGCCAGGAAATAGAATCTTTTGCCAAAGGAAACTATGGAGTAACATTCCCTGTTTTCCACAAAATCAAGATCCTAGGATCAGAAGCAGATCCCGCCTTTAAATTTCTAATAGGTAACTGCTTTATTTTGTGTATCAAGCTGCCTGTAACCATGGTACTCATTGAATCCAGGCTGCATGTTTTTCTCAGAAAATATTGAAGATTTCATAAACTAGCAAGAGGAGCAGGCATTTAGCATAGAATTCCTTTCATTTCGATTTGGATATCAAAAATATGGGCAACAGAATAATGTCCTGAAAACAAGTTTCTACTCACTACTTATAAAAACAGCCTACTCTGACCAGCCCAGATAGAAACATCCATTTTGTTAGAAATGCTGGAGCTAGAAACTCCCACCTACAAAATCCCATTCCAAAGTATGTGATTTTTATTTTAAAAAATACTTTTCTTATGGACAAAAATGTAGTTATAGGGATCATAAAATTACTGGGAGATTTTATATAAACTCACACAGATGAGATTTTTAGCTGGGTCCTATGCCCACCTTTATGTACACTGTATTGTAAACCAGGTTTACATATTCTAGTTATATATAACCACTGATCTGTATTAATTTCTTGTGTGAACTTCAGAACCTAGCCTGAAAAATCCTGCATGAATACAGGGAGCACTTACAGACTTAGAACCTCATATTCTCACAAGCAAAATGAAATGCTCACTCCTTCCAGCTGACCAAAGATCTCATAAAGCCAACTTGAAAAGCCTCTCTGAATTTTCCTGACCAGGTTTTGAACCACATTGGTATATGAAAGAAAAAATAGCTTAAACATAACCCTTTTCTAACACACCATTTTACCCAGAAAATAAAGTAGCAGAAAGCCCAAACTTGTATTCCATCTCCTTTCCTTGAGAGTCTATTTCACTCTCTCATAGTGCCTCTTGTAGGAGAACTATTTCAAGATTTAAATGAAATCTTTCCCAGAACACCTATGTGCCATATGCCCTATGATACCCCCTTTGTACTTGAAAATTGTTTTTATTGAGGAACCATTTAAGTGGTCACCATTGTCATTGTAGCTGTGTTTGTTCCTACCTTCCCTTAGGCATGCTACTAAAAACCTCAGGTAGCCTTATTGCCCTGAGTTGCCAGATGTCCAGTGGAATTATTGAGTGTTTTCTCTCAGTTCTTTACAGAAGAAACTAGAGCACAAAGGCACCTGCAGTGTGTGATGAATCCAGACTCTAAATATCAGTGCCATCAGTGTTAAACATTGATACCTATAAAGAAAAACATTTTTACTCAGCATTTTTTTATTTGACATGCTGTTCACCCACAACAATAAGAAAGATCCTTTGGTACTTCAATATTCTGAAATGAAGTTTTCTCTTCCTGCATTCCTGTGTTTCACATTAAATTCCTTTGCATTTTCAATTAAAGTACCTGTTTTCTCATGTTGCTGTTTTGGCAATCAAAAGGCTGAACATCATGCTGTACCACCCCTTTGTGCCTGTGGCTACAGGATGGCAACAGGATGGCAACAGCACTCTCCAATAATCTAGTGCAAAATTAGTCCGCTTGCAGCGTAAGAGTGGTGCCAAACTTCAATCCATTGCTTCAATAAATCAGTTTAGGGTTCAGCACTATTCCTAACCAAACACTTGATCTCCAGTCAAAATTTACTGGAGCTTTTTGTGAAAGCAGCCTTATTAAGCCATCACCAGTACAACTTCCTGCTCCCATCTCACTTACCAAAACTGATATAAAACTGGGGATTCTCTGAATAAATATGCAGCCCTTGTTTCCTCTTCCCTAGGAAGTATAGCATAGTAAAGTAGGAACTCTTTAGTTTCACAGGAATGGGGTAGCATCACTGACTTCCAGCTTTTCAGATTATTAACAGCAATCAGTAAATCTATGCCCAGACTATTAGCAAAGAACATGGTGGGATCACTTCATCATAAATAGTCAAAGCCTTTGTGTGGGGCCTGGAGACAATTCCAGGTGTAAATCACTAAAATTATCTGATGTCATCCTTACAGATTCCTCAAAGAAAGAGCCTCGATGGAATTTCTGGAAGTACCTCGTCAGCCCTGAGGGTAAAGTTGTGAAATTCTGGAGACCCGAAGAGCCAATAGAAAGTATCAAACCAGAAGTAAGATCATTAATCAGGCAGATTATCATGAAGAAAAGAGAAGACCTATGAAAAAGCCATTCAACACCGTGGGTATACAGCCTTTCTACATTCCTGGGAAATGTTGCTAGAAGCTAAATCATCAGGTGATTTTGCTACTCTTTAGCATTGGTGTTTGCAGTTTGTCTCTTGATTCTGGATTGGCTCCAGCAGTGGCCTCAGGAACAACTGGGGTTTCTGACATGGCAAGGCACTCAGTGCCTTGCAGGGAGGGACCATCAATTTGCATAAAGGATTTATGATTTCTTTTTCTGAATTGCTGACAAGAGCTAATAAAACTGTCACCAGCAGGTTGATAGTTAGAAAGAAGGTTTATTAATAAGTATTACTCAGTATTTACACAGGTTTTTTTTCCCCATCTACCAGTAACAAAGAGATTTTATATTCCATTAGCGCATAATTGCCCTGTTATGAAAGACATGGGACCCAGAGACACCCATAGCAGTGTTTCTAGACACAAATGTGACTGAAGATACCAGGTTTGCAATATCTTCTCAAGAAAGGCTACTGAATTGTGAGGCTGCCAGTTGCAAAAACTTGTACATAGAAAACAAAAATATTAAAAGAAGTGAAAAAAAATTTAAAGTTTGCTTGCTTGCTGCACATTTTGATCATTTTACATTTCAGTTTTACAACACCTTTAAAGTCTTCAGCCTTCTCCATACATTGGTGCAGTACAGTGCCTCAGATGTGAGCTTCTGTCCTGCTGGATTCCTTCTCTTCTGACCTGGATGAAGGCAGGGCCTGTGTAAATATTCATGGTTGCTTACAGAAGGGTTCAAGGGGCAACAAAAATCAAGAGCTTGGCCCTCTAACAGACATCTTTCTGAGAGAGTCCAGTGCAATGCTCCCTAGCCACCCATCTGCCTCTCACCTCTAGAATAAAATGGCAATCTTCAGGCAGAGGTAGAAGAAGGGGATGCAGGCTCATGGGTCAAGCCCCACACTTCTCACCTTGCAATCTCCCCAGTCCTGCATGTAGCTGCTAACCCATTTCCAGTTCTGTTCCACTCTTCTGTTACAAACTGCCAAGTGTTTTGATTTATCTGTTTGAATGAAGGGAGCTAGTAAACGAGTAAGAAACCTCACTCCAGCCATCAATATCTTGAAGGAGGGCTGAGATAATAGAAATGAGAAAAAACTGTATCAGTAGTTTTCTATATGAAAAGGATGGGTAGAATTAGTGCTGTTCTCTCATAAAACTAACACTGATTGAAAATACCTAAAGTGCTTCAAAACTTTCTCCAGTAAAGACAGCCACTCAACTGTATAAAAAAGGTGGAAATTCAAAAGCAATTTTTTTAAAAGAGAGGTTTTTTCATTCACTTATTGAATTAATTGAGAATTTTGCAAAAAATAATCTGTGAAGTTTGAATATTGGCACTGATGTGGAAGATTAAACAAAGTCACTCTCAATAATGACAAACATCTTTTGGAAAAGGAACTCAAACTTAATGCATGACAATTTCATCCACTTAAAATTTCAGAGCCTAGTTAAGGACTATGTAAAAGTCTCAGTAGAGCAAACGAGCCTGCTGCTGGTGTTTTAGACCAGCCTCTGCACTGTTTGCCATTACCCTGCAAGATTCCACATCAAATCTGTCAAGACAGTGCCTGTTCTTATGCTGAGGTCCTGCCTTTTACTCCTGTTTCCTGCTGCATGTACAGTGTGAGAACACACAGCGGGGCATGTCAGGTGATTTTTTGTCATACCCTCTACTGCTTTGATGGAGCACAGGAAGGCAGCTGAGGTATGGACCCTCTCCCCTCACTGGGGGCAGTCAATGCTCCATGGAACTAAAGGGCAGGACACAATGTTTTGCACATAAAAGGTGGATATCTTAGCTTGAAAATGTACAAGTATAAAACATGTGTGTTCATTCATGTGAACCGCCAAAGCTCCCTGGGGTTTGTATCACTGAAAAAAAAAAAGGTAGGTATAAAGAAATGTTGGGTGTTATTAATGGAAGACACACAAAAAAAGCCTGTTTTAGTCTTGGTACTGCCTCAGAGTTAATCAGCATGTGGGAAATTTCACCTGGGTCCTTAAAACACTCAAGATAAAGAAAGCAGTATGATTTTCTTGTTTGAAAGGGATCGGGGGGAAGGAAATTTGTACGCCTTGTTTGTGACTCGCTCACTTAAGCTCATACTGTTTTTAAGAGGACACAATATAATCTTGAATATCTCAATACCAGCATTAAGAGCAAGTGTCTTTCCTGGTATTCAGAAATAGTATATGAAATTAGCAAAGAAGTCGACAGAATCACTTAACTCACAGCTTCCTGAATCCTGTTCACTCCAGAGTCCTAGAAAAAGAAGATTTTGTCTGAGAAAACAGTCATGGAACTCATCATTCCACAAGTTAGTCACAATGCATTACAACTATCTTTGGAAGAAATTTCAGTATAGGTACTGTTCAGTCCTGATTCTACACTGTTTAAGTTTTTCAAAATTTACTGTTAATTAACATTCATCAAAAAATTAACATTCCTCCTTAACAAAAATTCAGTGTGTTTGTATTATTTATACAACATGAGACATGCCAACTCTTCCAAAGTAATATAAATATTATAATATTTATTCATTGATAAACTAATCACTCCTTTGTTAAAAGTATGTTACCATTTATCTGGTAAAAATAAACCCTCTTTAATGACCAAATCTACACAAACTTGGAAAGGCAAAAAAAAAAAAAACTTTAAAGTCAGAATACTGTTATACAAACAAACATTTTTCTATAGTCAAAAGCCAAGAAAGTAGTGTGAATGCATGTCTATATAAATATCCACTTAGAGATAATTTAAAATATAGTATCTAAAAATACAAACTCCAACATTTTAAACAGATTGAAACCTATTTCTTGGATTCTTGAATAATCCCCCCCTGTTTAAGATTAAATTACCCTCCTATGATGCTTAAACAAAGGTCAGTCCATGAGTGTTAAAGTTATCTTATTTCCATTTGAGCATAACCTATTGCATCTTCCATCCTAACCCTTCATTCCCATCTCAAGCTTCCTTCACTCCTTAGGCCTGGGAGTGAAAATATTCTAAATCCATTTCAGACACCAGTAGTACATGTTCCTGTGAAATACACAAGTAAAAATATTCAAGTAAAATACTTGTTTGCTGAGCCAATACATCAATGTTCCTGCAAATAGCATTGAAAGAGAAGCTTACTCACATAGGGTTCACTCCTGAAAGTGTTACTAAAAATTTACATAATTCAATAGATTGTTTATAAACCAGTTGGACTAGCTATATAACTGCATGAAATACAACTACATTTACTTCTATACTCTCAGTTACACTTTATTTTAAACCCTGCATTCACTCAGTCTGCATTATCTAGCACAGCTCCCTTTGATCAGGGGAACCAGGCAGGCAGTGGACCAGCTAGAGACCCATGAGATATTTAAAACAGCAGTGTTTATATTCTTGTCTGGACAGGGATGTGCTAATCTGACAGTGTAGTCAGTTGCTGGTGTGTGAGGAACAGCTAACTAACAATACACTGCCTAATCACCACACGCAGCAGTGGGATGGCTGTCACACCTTCACCAGCACGAGGGCTCTTTCTCTTCGCAGTCCAAGGCACATACAGCAGCACCTAGATAAAACCAGTAACAACAAAGATTTTCTTTGGCACTCTGTAGATGCCCAAAATGCCAGGATGATGATAAAATTAACCCTCTGTTGGCTGTGGCAGCATGTTTGACAGAAGCTCACAGTATAACACGAATCAAAAAGACCAGTGTACTTCCAGCCTTTATTCTTCCAAGTGTAGTGCTATGTCCTGTTCACACTGTGTGGTTGGTGAGACTGTGTGCAGCTGTTTTAACGAATTGATGTTAACAAATTAAGTTATTTGGAGAGGCAATGAGAGAGGAAAACTCTAAGGCTGACTTTTTAAATCACATACAATGGAAAGGTAATTATTTTTCAGATACAGTATTTAGGAAGTTAGTGAAAGAGACTTTAAGCCATTGAGGACTCTAATTACTGAGTTAAACAACACTTCTCAAAAAACTCAGGCTTAATTTGCCAAATATTACTATTAAAAATTAAAATCAAACTGTAAATGCATATGAAGTTCTTAACTGTGCTGCTCTTGCTTTAAGAAAACTCCCAAGAGCTTAAATTTTTTTGAAATATTTTAATTACTTACCTGGTTCAGGTGTTTGAAAACTTCCTGTTACCTTGGTATCTAAAAGTAGATGGACACCAGAGTCTAAATCAATCAAAAAAATCTCACTGTTGTTAGAAAAATGGAAATACAAGATACCACTTGTATTTGCCTGACAGTTAAAGAAAGCAATAATCAGGAGAAACAAAAAAGATTTCTTATACAAAAGTAGTAGCTCTCCGTTTTGATGACTAAGGTATGTGGGAAAAGAGAGCAGCTGCATGTTAGCTGCTGTCAGAATTTTGAGCAGCCAACATACACTGCCGTCTCATCACACACAGTTGCACCACCTGCATGAATTCTTGCATGAATCCCAGCATCTTCCAAAGGAATTGTCCTGGAACAGCAGTGAGCCAGCTCTGCAGCTGATGACAGTGTAGCAGTGACTGCTGTATTAGGTACAGCAGTCAACTAGCAATACACTGCCTGCCAGACACAGAGTCCTCATGAGGGAGATGGCTCCTGAAATAATATGCCTGGAAACATTCCTTATTTTTTACCTAAATTCAGCATTATTCACCTGTTTTAAGGTTCATGTTTCATACATGTATATATACAAGTTCAAACAGTATGTAGTGTCAAGAAAAATGTCACAAGTAAGTGTCTGACTCAGGAAAACCAGAGTAAGAGCAATAGTATAATAGTATAATAGTGTGTGGAGTTCCCAGACTGTCCAAAGGGAACTGGATAGTGTTGGAAACAGTTTCTTGTGTTAGTTGTAAGAATACCAGTATAGTGTGTTACCTCCACTGGTTAATATGCATCATAAACACTTTCTTCAGTCCTTTTCTCTGTGGGACATTTACTTATGGCCACCGTTGCAACTCTGTCCTTAGTCTGGGTCAGCCCAGAATCTAATTCAGTGCAGTCAATTTTGTTTTGAAACTAGAATTATCCTTGGTTACTCTATAGTCCAACTTACCTGTAGGTTATAAGCCACAGTGTACCTCTATTTACAGCCACCTAATGGAGAACAAACAAAGGTTTCAGTACTGAAGCTTATGAATTTAGTCTGGATGGAGGTAAAATTTTTACCTCCAACATCCATTTTGATTGAAAGTCCTTTGAAGTCATGCTGGAAAGGAGGTACTGAGTTAGACACTTTGTATAAAAGCCAATTAATATTATATTTGGAGCCTTCACTTTGTTCTTTCAAAATTGGTCTTAAATCACTCAAAATAGATCTTAACTCCGTACAAAACAAAACATAAAACATTTACTTCCTTGAGTGCTGCTGATGTTAGCAGCCACAGAAAGTACTGGCTAATTGAGTTCTTCTTGTTCCACAGCAAAAGGAGGCCACCTCTGAGTTTTCCGTGATGCTTTTGAATGAAACAATACGGAGTGCAGCTAGCAGCTGTGGCCACGTGAGGGACAACAGCCAGCTAACATGCACTGCCAGACTGTTACTTTCTCTTCAGTTTGGGCCATTAGTTCCTCTTCACCATCAAACCCAAAGTTTTGTCTCCCAGATCTCAGTCGTTGCTCTCTTCAGCAACATGGCTTTTCCCTAAGGGATCACTTACATGAAATCCATTTGTTGAAGCAACATTCTCAGCAAGTTAAAGATTACATTTCTATACTGTCATATCTAATGGCATACTGCTTATCTCTTGCCTTAATATTTTTCAGTATGGTCAATCCCACCAACACCTTCACTTTCAGGTCCATCAGTCAGCGTGTTACAGGCTTACCTGGTTTTGTGATTCATGTCAACTCCTTAAGACACAAGCTGCCTGTATTTTACCTATTGATCATTGTTCAGCAATTATTTTTGTGATTATTAAGCTTGCTACCTAGGTTCCTATTGTACTTGTGAATTCTTTGCAGTGCCCATGAAAAGAGAGTACTGCAAATCTATACAATCCCTTCAACCAGGTCAAGTAACTTTCACTTTTAAAGAGTAAGCAGTCCCTCTAGTGCGCCAGGAGAGAAGCCCTAAGGTATTTTTGTTTCCTTCCCTGTACAGGTGTCAATTGACCATAACTTGTGTTTTTCTGACTTTGCAGATACTACACTTAAGAAAGTGTAAGAAGGATTAGTAGAAAAGAATAAAAATTACATCTTTGGGGTTTTTTTTCAGAATCAGTTATTTTCCGTAGTTTCCTTCCCCTCTCCTTCTGTCCCCCCGAAATGTACAGTGGAACTCTCAGTTCAGTGCACAAAGGACTGCAAACGTCTGTGCCTGTCCCTACCTCAGCCGCTCTCCGTGGGCTTTGTTTCTGCTCCACTTCAGGTCTTTTCCAAGCGTTCTCATCGCGTCATGCTTGAAAAAAAAGCACAGAGACACAACACTTAGCAACCGCGCAGCTCAGTTGATTCACCCCAAACCACCCTCCATCCAGCCTTGTCGCTGCTGAGGCTTCTCTGGGAGCCACGGCCCCTGGGACAGGGCAGAGACGTCGAGGAGGGCAGGTCCTGCCCAAGGCACCGGCAGCCCCCGCACCCCCACGAGGCACTGTTACCAAAGCAAGTCCTCATCCCTCCTGCTCGTCCTCCCGACGGGTTTTCCTAATTTCCTCTCCGTCTCTGCCGGTGCTGGCTGACGCCGCTGCCGCCACCTCAGGAGAGGTGCCCTGGTCTGGAGCAGGATCCCTGCCGGCGGGTCGGCTCCGGGCAGGTGCGTGGCAGGTACCCTACTCCTACGGAAACCTGTGCGGAGGAAAACTTATAGCCCGGCCAGCCCTCGGGCGCCGGTCCCCGCGGGGAGGCGGTGCCAGCTGCTCCACCGCCCACCGCACCGTCCCCTGGCGCCGCACGCCGTCCTTTAAGCATCCCGCAGGCGCGGGAAGCCGTGTCCCGTCCCGCCGGCGGGACCGGGCTGCGCGNCCAGACCGACAGCCCGGCCGCCGCTGCCCGCCTGCTGAGGCCGCTGTGTCACCGCCCCAGCCGTGGCCCCGGGACTGCCCCGAGCCTGTGCCGCGGTCTGGGACTGTGTCACCGCCCCAGCTGTGACCCCTTCTCCCTGACTCGGGAATGGGGCTAGGGCAACTTCACGGAATCACAGCTTCGTAGAATCACAGACTCGAATAGGTTGGCATAGACCTGTGAGATTATCGAATCCAGACTATGACCAAACACCACCATGTAAACTAGACCAGGACACTAAGTGCCGTAGCATCTAGTCCATTCTTAAACACCGCCAGGGATGGTGACTCCCCTCTCACTGGGCAGCCCGTTCCAATGTCTAATCACGCCTTTCTGTGAAGAAAATCATTCTAATGTCCAACCTAAACCTAATGGCTTGAGGCTATTTCGTCTCATCTTGACTCTGATTTCCTGGAAGAAGTGACCGACCCGCACCTGGCCACAGTCTCGTTTCAGGCAAATGTAGGATGACCCTAAGGTCATCCTTTTCCCCAGACTAAACACTCCCAGCTGCGTCAGGCGCTCCTCACGGGACTTGTGGTCCAGACTCATCACCAGCTTTGCTGCCACTCTCTGCCCGTCTCTTCAGCACCTGCTACGCACAAAACCCCTCACGTCTCACATCAGCTGTTTCCCACTGACACTTCGCCTGCTGTGAGCTCTGGAGGCACTAAAGTCAGGTTTTCTGAAACTGAGAGCTGAATGCCGTGCCGTTTTCTCAGACGAGACGGAGCAAAGGGCCAGCGCGGGTTTCCAAACCCAAAAGCGAACAAAACTTCACCACTTCATCACCATCTTACACCACCAGACTCCGAAAATAACCTGCTAACCTTTACGTCACAGGCAAAGGGAGCAATTGTAGGAGAAACTGTGAAGAATCGCTTAATGCCAACAGATGAATTGCTAATGAATGTGTTTTATGGAGTTCGCATGCCGGAGGGACAGTACACGTACTCAGGCACTTATTTCATTCGAGAAAACCTGAGCACAAGTTTGATAGGAGAAAGGTAAAATATGGTTTTTTGAAATATAGGGTTTAGTTAAATCGAAAGACGTAGAAACAGAAAAGTTACTGGTACATGTAATGTCTTTTTCTCAATGTAAGTTCAGAACCATTCTTTTTCAGTCCTTGTCAGTGTCAAAATTTGGGGTGACACCACCCAAGTTTTCAAGAGACAGATGAAGGCACACAGCATATAAAAGAGCACATTTTTCCTATCTCTAGCTTTTGGATGTTAGAAACAGCATTAGAAGTGTTCTTTTCTAAGAGCAAGAAACAGAATACCACTTTTTAAATTATGCTGAAAGTATTCCTCATTTTCTCACTGCTTCTAGAAACCAGGAGAGATTTTTCTAAATTCTCCGTAGGAAAATAGTTATTTGAACCAACTAAAAAAATTCTTCTGCAAAAATCTTCTCATATAATTTCTTATTTCCTACCTAATTCTATTTTGCAGCTGCACACTTCACATCTGCAGAAAAAACACCATGTAAACAAGATGAGGGAGGACAATATTTTTTATTGATGCATGTGTAATAAGCAATAATTAAATATCAGTTGATGGAGTTGTTTTGCCAAATCAGAGTAAAACTCTTTCCAAAAGGTGCCGCCTTATTACCTCCCTTTGTGCTGGTAAGGGCACAACTAAGCACACCCAGCATACAAAGTGGCTGGGTCACTCAGCACCTTCTTAATGCTCTCTGTAAAACAAACAGCACACAAGGCACTGCTAGCATAGCTTCACAAAGGATTGTTTGCAATGCTTCAGTTGCTCGTTTAACTGAATGTGAGTTTTTTCCTACGAGACTAACGTTTAACAAGCACGGCCAAATACCGTCACCCCGCCTAACAGCAGACTCTGGCATGTGCTGCAAAGCCAGCTCGCTTGAGCACTCAATAAATCAACACTCAAGTGAAGTGTATTGAACTGTTACCTATCAGACCAGTGTCTGAGGCTCTTAACAAACTTTTTTTCTCACACTGAAAAGTTTCTTTCAGGTGAGAAAACCTGTTACTGTGCAGTTTGTTTGATAGTGGGAGGAAAGAGGCTGCAGTTGAGTTTACATGACTGTAAACGGGAATAAAAGCCAAAAGTCTTTCAAAGTCAACAAGGTTTTGTTTGAGTGAATTAGAATTAGAATTAGAATTAGAATTAGAATTAGAATTAGAATTAGAATTAGAATTAATTAATGCTGAGCAATTCATTAAAGAGTAAATAATATGATCCACTGCAACTGGTGTTACAAGCAGTGATTCCTACCTGTGAACCTTCAACTTATGCATGCATATATGCACCATTAATGGATTATAATAAAAGATCTGGAGGTTTTCCTATAAAATTTCTACTGAACACTGATTAGCAATGGGAAATATGCCAAGACATTACATTTGCTAGCAGCCTGAAGGTAAGTAGCTGCCTAGGTGAAGTCAGTGGTAAATAAAAATTAGTAAGAGTACCATGGAGAAGTCTGAACTTCATTGTGTTTGTTGAGGAGGATGTCTTGGATTGTCAGGAAGGTATTATAACACCAAGGATATCCTTAATACATTCTTCTTCACTTGGAGCACATGATATTCTGGAAAATGTGTACTAGATAAGAGATTTGTTGTCACTTTGAGACTGTAACTGAATTTTAAACAGAGATATATTTTAGGTAAGTTGTACTCTGCTAAGTGTACCACTTCTGTAATGCTCCACCTTCTCACTGGTATGTCTACAAAGTGAAATGCAGTCATCTGGATTAAGTGTCTTTTTTTCTTTCTCACCATGAATTCATTTTAGGCTCCTCATTATGGAACCTATACAGCCAATTGCTCAGTTACTTCATTTACATACTAGAAATGTGGTTGAAATGTTGTAGCTCATTGTAAAAATATTCCCAAACCAATATGTAAGAAACCATGCAGTTCGTCCTCACTTGCAGCAGATGGTGCTGATATGTTGTGCTGGTACTGAAAGCTAATATTCAGGTTATCAATACCATAGTAACATGATTTTTTCTCATCCATTATCCCTAAGGTCTTTTACTATAAAATTGCCATAATCATCATGTGTCAGAATTTATCGAGATAAAATGCAAGTTTGTAGCTTGAAGATGAGGTTTGGATGTCAAGAGCAAGACTCACAAGATTATCAGAGAATTAAGCACTGACTGAAACAACACATTTAGGAAAAGTTGGATTCATCACACCCAGGCTGCTAGACAAGGACCACTAATACTTTTAGAACCCAAGAATTTCAGGATATGAAAGGGAAGGTGCTCCTTGCCAAATGCTTGCTGACAAGATGTGATGGTAGCTTACACCAGGCTCTGGCAAGTAGGGAGATCTCAGGAGCTGGTCATAGGACATTGCCTTAAAAGCAATAGATGACAGATTGTCTCCAAGTCAGAGAAAGAGAGAGGTGAACAAAACTGGTCTTTAGGTAAGTTTTTAGGGAGCTTTTGCTTAAATGAAGGCCTACTTTGAGAAACCTTGCTAGTTAAGGAGCACAGGGACCTAGATATCAAAGGCATACTGGATACTTATCCAGAGATGATGTAATCACTGCCTGTGACACCCAGGATAAACCAAGAAAGGTGTTAAGGTGTTAACAAACTGTGTTAAGAAAAGGATCACTGTTTAACAGTGTGAGGGGTCTGAATAAGATGTACACAGATTTGAGTTTTGAAATAGGTGGGGAAAATTTGTTGAAGATATAAAGGTGAAAATTTATTTCCATTTTGCAGTTGCAATCAAGAGAGATTTCTGGGAACCAAGGCCTCCAACTTCCTGACAGAGGAAAAATTATGGCCCAGCTTTGTTATATGCTTACTGAGCAGAGATCCTGTGATATGGAAACATCTTAATTTTTCTTCCTGTATTTCTTCATTGTTCTCTCTACATTTTCAGCCAGTATACCAGAAAGATCCCAATCTTGTTGCCTGCTCAGTGCTTAAGTGCTTCTGAGTGCGTTAGAGGAACAGTTCTCACAGCAGGATGGACAAAACACTGGACCTTTCTAAGTGGCTGACAGTTGTAGTAGATGGTGGTTCTCATTTATTAAAGGGGGTTTTGACCCTCAAGTATTTCTACCTGCAACAGAAAGCAAAGCAAGCAAGGGGAAGGAAGGACCCAGGAAAGTAACAGGGATTCAATTCATGTGGCTGTTCCCATCACATCATTTCACACTGCAGTGAGCAGCTGTTGTTTAGACTCCAGAATGAAATATTGTTGACCAGGTAACTGGAATATTCTGGCAATGAACTCAAAGCTTCCTTTTGGCTGTACAATGAACTCAAAAATTCATTTTAGCTGTGTGAAGGAGAGGTAATTAAGAGGACAAGAGGAGGAAATAATTCCTGCTTCTTTGCTGGGGCTTACATTAAAACCAACAATTAACATCTCAGTCCAGTACTCTGCTGATTAGAAATGCCCCATTATATCTGTCTTTGCGAGCACAGTAAAAGTGGTTGTGAACATGAGGGGACTGAACTCTAGAACCAACTATCCTCTATTACTCTTCAGATGAACCCCAATGCTAAAACATTAAGGAAAACTACATCTCCTATGCAAACAAGTGAAAAAAAAAATATATATAACTGTTACTTGTGTGCTGCATTCTGTCACAGCAAGAATGCACTACATGCATAGACTATCATATAAAACACGGAATACTGTCTATATAAATTTTTTTATGACTTTTGCCCATTTGTGCCACACTTTCACCTATATCTATGCATCTTTTATTTCCAACACTAAATTTAGCAATAACAAAAAGCCTGGTTGGCAAGCATATGAGAATAGATCAAGGCTCTATTTAGCTCAGGGAGGAATTTATGTCACCTGTTACTTTCTGATTTTAGTGCTTTAAAGAGAGAGAGGTGGAAACAAAAAGTCAAGAAAACAAGGGCACCAAGGGATAAGTGCATTTTGATAAATTATATTAATTTTCATGTAACACACAGTTGACTCCCAGGATTTTCAGTTTTAATGTGACCTTCAGATTTCCTAAAACAATAGTCTATTTCTTCATCAGCACACTACAATAACTTCCTGGTTCTACTTTTCCATGGACAGATCAAAAGCTGTCCTTCTAAGTCATCCATCCCAGGCCTTTCTGTTGAATTTCACTCTTCAACATGTTCTCCCTTTTTTGGTGCACACTACAAATCCATTTCAGCACACCATTGCTACAGTCTAAGTCAAGGCTTCCAACATGCTGGGATCCTGTGCTGGCATTAAAGAGTGCATACAATGTAAAACTACATTTTGTTCAGCTTTGGATAAACTCCAACCGTACAAAAGAACCTCTGGGTTCATTGCCAGCTGCCAACTGTGTGCCTAAATAATATTTCATCCTGGAATCCCAAGAGTCTGGATTAATGAACTGCCAAAATAGCACTTGGACATGGTTCTTTCCAAGGCTTCCCTAGCAGCTTCTGTTGATAGCACAATACTTATTTCTACATTACTAGTACCAAACTGCTGTATGTTACTGTGCAATTAACTGTTGCAAAAAATAATTATGGCTCTGAATAATTATGAATTGCAACTATATCCAAGGCTTCAGGCACCTGCTGTATGTGATTCCTCTCATGTTGTCTCGGACACAGGGCAAGGTTTTTAACATTCTTTCCTGGATAAGGAAAATTAACTAGACAGCTTAAAAAACACTGTCCTCTCTCCATGCAAGCATGTTTCACTCAAGTGATTGCTGACAGGTTCAGCTTCAACACCTGTGAGTTCCTGAAATTCTGTTGCATCTCCTCATGTTTTGCCCTGGAAATAAGTCCCTGGTTTCACTTCCAAAGATTAATATTTAGGGAATAGTGTCCAACTGTAATTTCAATATAGTTGAATGCTTAATCTAAGTTTTAAGTTAAAACAGTTTGAGGGTTTGTTTTTCTGTTTCACTCTTTCAAAATTGATCCATTTACAATCATCAAATCAAAATAGATCTTTACAAAGTATAAATTTACAAAGATAATATCCCTCACCTCCCTACTGAGGTAAGGACTTCAGCAAGTTTTTAGATGACACAGGTGAAGCCATACCCTCAGCACTTACAAACTTAATATTGAAGATACCCAATCTTTACCTTACTCTTTAGGAAATGTTCGACTATTCAACTCTTTCACTTTTTTAATCTTCTAAAGCCCTTGCTTGATATTCAGGGTATAGTTATAGGTCAAATCATCTATGTCAAGCCACAATTTGTAAAATTCCTTCACCTCACAAGAAATACAAGTCCATTCCAGCTCCTCTCAGAGACACTGTGAGTCTCTAGTTCTGCAAAGACCTTGGAACTGCTGGATTCCTGAACCCACTCAAAGGCCCACTGAGACAAAGGAGACACTGAATCTTGCCTGGAGATACAAATTTGATTGCAAAATTAAAAAGAGAGGCCCACACTATGAACATACACAAAAATGGAATTGTACTAGAGACAATCAGACCAAACAAGAATAAAATGGTATATTTTTTTAAAATAACTATCTCTGTATCTGTTTTATTAATAACACCTTTCACAGAGAGGCCAGTGTGAGAGACTCAGCTATTGATTTCATCCTCATCTTTTCCTTTCCTCTGTGTTTTGTTAGTATTCACTTGCTCTGCACTGCACACCCCAGACTATCCTGAGTATGTGTTGCCCATTGCTCCGATCATGTGAATGCATATTTGATAGCTCTAATTAGATTTCTGAAGAATACTGTACAGAAATGCTAGGTGCCTACCTCTTATCACCTATGCAATCATCCATAGGGCACCAACCAATTGCAAAGAAAATGAAACAAAGGAATTTCCTAAGATAAAAAAGACTTTATTTAGGGCTATTAGAAAGCTGAGAAGTGGTGTGTCACGGGTTCAGCAGTGATTTTGTAGCACTCTTTACCTCTCATCTTGAAAAATGATGCAAAATGTCCCAAGGCCACAACCTGATGGAAGTCAAACTGAAATATGTTAGGAAACCTCCTTCACTTATTTCTGCCTGAGTCAGGGAATTACAAAGATACAAAGTTTTGGTGACAGACAGAGAAAGCCCATCAGAGTATAATAGTAGGTATGTCTATTCTGCTTTCAAGAGAAAACTCTTTGCAGCCAGTAAGTAAGATGAAAAGCAAACTTCTCAGGCATTCAACATCAGCTGAAGGCTGGTTTTGCCATAAACCCAAGTAGGTCAAGGGACCTGCCTGCAAAATTCAGTTGTAGGAGTAAATGGCAGGATGGACATCATCAGATTTCAATGGCTGTGTTCAATAAAACAGCAGCTGTGTCCCCATCAACAAGCAAGAAGGAAACACAGGCTTTCCCAGGTGCTGTGGGGTTTGTAAACTGCATATTACAGATCTCAGTCAGATCATGAACCCTCTCCATCATGTGACATTAAAGAAAAATTATTTCAGGTGGGGTCCTGAACAACAACAAGATTTGAACAAATGGAACTGGAGATTGTTCATGGAGTAGTCCCTGGGCCAGTCAGGACAGGACAAGATGTGAAAAATATGCTCTATACTGCAGCCAGGCAAAATGGTCCTTCCTGGAGTCCTGGTGAATGGTATCTAGGAGATTCAAGGATGAGCCCTGGAGTTTCAGAGTCAAGTGTACAAAGGAACTGAGGCCTTCTACACTCCAGCTGAAAAAGAGATCCTTGCAGTTTATGACAGGGTTTGAGCTGCCTCAGAAGTGACTGGCACTGAAATACAGCTTCTTCTGGCATCCTGTCTCCCAGTGTTGGACTGGATGTTCAAAGGGAAAGTGCCTTCCATGCCTCATGCCACAGATGTTACATGGAATGAATGGATTGCTCTGACCACCCAGCAAGCTCAAATAGGAAATCTCAATCACCCAGGATCTTGGAACTCATCACAAACTGGCCTGAAGGT
>VWYP01013898.1:0-35917 GCA_013400435.1 Pycnonotus jocosus
GGGCCGGGCGCGGGGGCCGGGCCGGGAGGGGCCCGCGGGGCTCGGTGACCGCCGGAGGAACTCGCCTTTAGCCTTCGGCTGTGTGGCGGGGTCGCAGTGTCGAGTCCCCAGCTCTCTCCCGCTCGGGGAGTGAGGGGATTCGCCCGTTTGTCTTTCGGTGCTCAGAAGAGACTCTGCCGTGGGTTTGCGGTGGAGGTGGACGATGAGGGGCCGCTGCGGTTCGTCACGCTTTAGCTGAGTGCAGTGACACAGTTGCCAGGTCCACAGAGCCTTCTCAGTCTCACACACGGACTGGTGTGGGGACGCTGCTGTTCCGCATGTAACAAAGTGTATTTTGCCACTTGTTATTAGCTTCCAATTATTTGCCATCCATTTGCAGAAGGAGCAGTACTACTCTGAGCAACACTCTTCTCTGATCAACAAAGCGTACCAGACCCTGCTGAACCCTCTGAGCCGAGGCCTCTATCTAGTAAGGTCTCCGTTAGGTATTTACAGTGTTCTGTAACTAACCCTGGGGGCTGGTGCTGCTGTTAGGGATTGCACCTTCCACAGTCCTTAATGTGCTAATTTGCATTCCTCTGAAGAGGATCACCAGAAGAGACTGAAGGGAGACCACAACCAAGTGTGTCCAAAAATTAATGAGCATATCATCTCATTTGCTGTTTGTCTTACACTGATTTGACTTTCACATCACATGTGGTGTTTGGCCATGGCTGCTCATTCAAAGTTTCAGTCTGGCCCATGGCAGCCTTTTTAATGGTTTTTTTTTTGCTTTGGGTAACTGCTGATTTTTATGGTCAGCCTATGTATGGGGTTAATTTTCAGACTGACTCTATGCCTGTAAGTTTATTAGATATGAATCTGAGTATGCCCTACGAAGAAATATGAAAATAATTCCCATTGAAATAGATGTGGGAATATTTATTTTCAAATTCCCATTTCCTCTGCCAGCTGGAGCTGAGTGGAGTGGAGCCAGTACAAGAGACAGACTGTGATGCAGACTCAGAGTTTCTTATGGAAATCATGGAAATTAATGAGAAATTAGCAGAGGCCAAAAATGAGGATAACCTTGAAGAAATTGAAACGTTAATTAAAGGTAGGTCATGATTTGAGGAATTTGTACAGAACTAATATACTAAATCTTTTGTAATACAAGAGTTTGAAAGCTTTTAACTGTTTTGGTATATTTCTGGTAATGTCTTCAGTTTGTGTTAGTCTGGAATTGACTCACTGCAAGAGCTTCTGCCCTGTGCCCCCCCTTTTCTAATGTTGTCTTTACCCATTTATGCACCTTAACATCACATCTGTCTTGAGAACATTTGTATAACAGAAACTATTCTGATGTCAAAATAAAAATATATATAGACAATAAAAAGGAATTTATTCAACCTTCATCAGGCTGAAATGAGTAATGAACTTTCCCACCACAGGCAGTAAGAATGCAGTGGTGTAAAATATCCCAAGTATAAAAAAAGTAAATTAAATAATTTGTTTTGCAGTTAAACAAGAAGCACTGACCAAAGAGGTGACTGCAGCTTTTGAACAAGGTACCTGTTTTTATGAAGTTTTAGTTGCCATACATACCTGACAAATGCTTAAAGCTCCACATGCTCTTACTGGCAAATATTTCCTGAGCTATGGAACAGAAATACTGCATAAACAAAGGTTCTTTGTTAGGTATTTAGAATAAATGCTTCTAAACTGACATTCCTGCTGATTTGGGAAATTCAAGACCTCACATTAAAAACAAAGTCCAGTACAAAAGTTTCATTCATCTTGCATCTAAATAATCATTTTGACTGGGAACGTAGATGCTGAGAAATTGTTGCTGTGTTTCCCAGAATACTGGGAAGGACAGACTTCATCTTAGACATATTCTGAGATTTCACACTTGCATTTGGAGATGTTGTTCTGCAGTCCTGGAGCTGCAGCAGAGCAGTGGGTGCTGTTCTTTACAGTGAAAGCCACAGAAGTTGTGTGGCAAGTAGAGGCCTGCTCAGCCTAAGGTTTTGGGGACTTCCTGTGCAATAATCAACATAACTTTATTCTACAACCAAGGGATAGGCACAAGTTTCAACCATTCCTGAGCTTCTGAATCTGGGAGGAAACCTTTGCAGCTCTGTGCCATGTCCAGGTGTGTGTAACTGTAAACATCAAAGTAGTGCCAGCTGAGCCTGCCTGGAGCAGTTACATTCTGTTACTCTGTGCCATGAGAAGGACTGTGTTGCATTTGTCTGTGGGTCATAAACCACCCTCCCCTTTAACTGAGGAGAAATTGTTTCAATATCAGTTTTGGAATTGACACTATCCAGACCAGACTCCTCCTCATTTGCAGTTTTCAATTATGCTAGTTGGTCTATCCATACATGTTTAAAACAAACAAAAACACTTGTCTTGCCTAGTGGGTAGATCAATACTGCAGCCACTTTAGAGAAGTTATTAAAGGCTATTCATTCACATTTCTTTTCCAAATTGTTCATTGTTACATGTTTTGTGAAACATTTGAGTTGAAATGTTCCCAAACCATCTGAGATTAAAACAATAGGCAGCATGGTTTTGATAGTGTCTGAGTCCTTGCAGCTCACAACTCTTGGTACTAAAACAGGTGCTGTCACTGACATCTTGGGATTCATTTTGAGAATGCAAATTCACCTCTCCCTCTGTAAGCTAGTAATGTTTTATTTCATTTTAGATGATCTTCAAGAAGCCAAGAAGCTGCTAGCAAAAATGAAGTATTTTGCAAACTTAGAGGATAAACTGAAGGCCAAGAAGATCCCTTCCTGATATTGCCTCCTTTGCTATTAAGAGTCAGTGTTATTTTCAATTAAACAAATGGTTTTGTTATCAAAATCAGACCAATGGTGTTTATTTCCTATACTTCCATTAAAAGCTTTAATTCTGAGAGGAGGAAAATAAATGTAAAAGAAATCCCATGCTTGATGCAGCACTTCAGTAACAGATGGCATTTGGAAATGCTTACATCCAGGAAAAGTTGTACTGGGTAAGGTGGGCCACTGTCCTGGCAGTGGCAGGAATGGAAACAAATGTCAGGCACACAAACACCAGATGTGAGATTTCCTACTTCCTAACATGTGAAGAATTTACTTAATTTGAGAAAGAGTCCAGGGAAAAATACTGAAGAGAGGGCAGAAGGCTCATTCAGCATGTCCTACAGGCTCCCTGTAGTTTAAAAGTAAAAAGTATTTACTTCCTTGACTCTTTCCTCTCTGCTACTTCATGCTTTTTGGTATGTAGATCTCAGTCTGATGGGAACTAACCTCCACACCTAATTTTACCTAGTTGCATAGTTTAAAGTGTTAAAATGCTAGGTTAGAGAAAAAAATAAACCAAATTGAAACCCCAGGAACTCTTTTATCAGGATACAAGTTTTTATTATAAATACCAGTAACTCAGAGAGGTGCTGTACAGTACAGTAGTAAGATTGGATGAGGAATGTCTTTAAGGCTTTCAAAGTTATGTAATTGGAAAAACAATCAAAATATCCCTATGTCTACATAAACTGGAATATTTCAAATATTCTCAGTTACCAGTTCTTGTGTGGGTTTTAACAAGAACTCAGAATGTTACACTCAGCAGAGCATTTGGATGCACCTGATGACCCAAACTGAAGACACAGCTTTGAAATTCAAGAAGAGTCACTGAATTATCAGCAGAAATCTGCCAGAGGGGCTCACTGAACATCCTCCCTGGCATTTCTGCATCCCTACAGCACCAGGTTACAGCTACACATCAAGTTTTCTGTGGATAATACTATATGTTAATAGTATTTCAGCAATACACATTTTAATAGCATTTCAGCAATACTAACTTGCCTTTAGTTATGCTTCCTCTAAATACACAGGAAGATTTAATAAGCCACTTGATCATGTATAATACTCCTAATTTAGAAGACTATGTTCGTAATTCTCACTGAAGTTCTGTTGCATTTGTGAAATTAGGCAGAAATCTTTAAAATTTCATCTTGAAGTTGTCTTCTTTCATAAAGCTCCGTTTCCTTTTTCCTGGAATTTCTTCCAAAATTAAGATTGTGAAATTCCTTTTGGATTTCCAGAAAAGATTTGTTTTTTGTCTCAGGAATTACGAGGAAGATGAAAGCAGCAACAAAGAAGCACTCCAGTAAGAACACCACAAAACAATACTGCTTCAGTCCATTCTGAAAATAAATGTGGTTGCAACATATTTCAAGTGTAATAGTAGATTTGAGAAAGTAAGCTCTTTTGTTTCCATTCACACTTAACATTGCTGCTCAGATGTTTTTAAGAAAGAGTCACTCAACCTATTCTTTACCTGTAACTTCTTAGAATTTTGTTTTTTAGATAAAAGACTGTCAAGTGCTGTGCAATTATTGGGTAGACTTCTATTTTTAAAATACAGATAAACCATTTAAACAGTCAGATGTCACAATCTAGGGAGAAGTCAGCATTTGCCACTTAGATGTCACATATTTTTAAGATTATATAATTTAAAGTTTTTATGAATGTTAACATTTTTCAATGCTGTATGTTAAAAAAAAAACAACTATCTTACGTAGTAGCAGAGCTTAACCATGAAGAAATGACAGGCAGAACCAGATATCCTGATGCATGCTGTTCTGTGGGTTTTGCTGTCAAGAATATGTGCTAAAACTAAAAATATAAAGCTGGAGATGGAAGCCTGTCTTGCCTTTCCTAATAATCTTTTGCTTACAAAACTCTCAGTTCAGCAAGTTCTCAGAGATGTGACCCACTGGCCACAGGCACCAACACCCCAATGTTACTTTGCCATAAAAGTACAAGGCACTATTAAAAAATGTTTTATCCAAATCTCAGTATGTGATTAAGCTTTTCTGCTTTTGATACCTTCTCTGGTTTTTTTCATCTGAACATGAACATTGCCCTCCAGTGCATTCCTTTTACTTTTCATTTATCCTGTTACACTGGGGTTTGTGATGTGTAAAAAATACTTTTAAGAGGGACTGAATCTGGTTAAACTCATTTGAGGGACAGTGTGCATCCTGGTCAAGTGTCAATAATATATACAAGTATATAATGCAATGGGATGGAACTTGGGAGCAGATGAAATGGAAATTGTGCTGTGCATACTCACCACTATGAAGGGAAAGAGCATTCCAACTGTGAAGAAACTAATCCAGCTCACAGTCCCTGCGATCATGTAGGCAGCAGGACGTGAGGACTGTACAAACAACTCAGCTGTCAGGGTGTTTGTTATGCCACCTGGTTCAGAAACAGAACAGAGAATTCTGCTAAATGTCCATTTGAGGTATTTCTAATGCTACAAAAGATTGACTTGCTTTTGAATATGCCATTAGCTGATCTATTATAATTCCTAACAGCACAATTCTGAGGCTACTGCCCTGGCAGGAAGCCTCCCACTAAAATACAGCCCCATTTCAGCAGCACTGATCAGGGAACAGGCCCCTTCTGACAAGTAGAACCCCTCTGCTCTGAAGGGCAGAACTGAGCCTTCCCTCACACATAGCTGCCCCAGAAGTGTGCATGGTAAGCCCCAGCTGTGGGCTACAGGATGGGTTCCTCAGCCAGAGCAGCAGCAGCTGTGCTATAAAGGCTTCTTGCCTGTGTGAAATCCCAGCCCTCCCACTGCTCACACACGATCCTGTGCAATACCTGGGCCCAGCCCAAAGCTCAGGATGAAGGCAAATACACACATCATGCTCATGTAAGGCACCCAGGAGTACACCTCCTGAAACAGAAGACAATGAAAGGGTTTACTTCAGATTTTGATAATCCAGTTTAAAAGTCTGGCTTAACAGTTATGTTTCCTTTTGTATTTCATTTCAACTAAGACCAGCAGTCTTTCATGACACTTTTACAGCTAATTTATTTAACAGTTCTACTTCAGAGGAGTTAGTGTTCATTAAATAATTTTTTAAAAAATCGTATCATAGAATCATGTAATCATAGTGTGGGCTGGGCTGGAAGGGACTTTAAAGCTCATCCCATTCCACCCCTGGCCATGGGCAGGGACACCTTCCACTATCCCACGTTGCTCCAAGCTCCATCCAACCTGGCCTTGGACACTTCCAAGGATGGAGCAACCATAGCTTCTCTGGGCACCCTGTGCCAGGTCCTCCCTACCCTCACAGGGAAGAATTTCTTCCTGATACCTGATCTAATCCGTCAGTTTAAACCCATTTCCCTTTACTGTGTCACTCCTTGGCCTTTTCAGTCCTCAGTCACATTGTGTAATAGGAATGAGTGAGTCCTTGGCACCTGGTAAGTCAGAGAGAAGGTCAGAACAGTGCACCAGAGCGTCATGAGGAGGTAACCCCCAATGATAAGGTATCTTCTTCCCACATAGTCTATCAGCAAACCCTGTGGACGAGATACAATCTTCTGTTAATATCCTGATCTCATTTTTACCAATATTCTTCAAGAATCATTACTCTTTGTACTGGGAGGTAGAACAAACTGCTCCTTACACAGGAGAGGGCTGTGAGACATTCACAAACTCCAGTGCCGAGTGTCACATACGGGATTTTTTCTGCCAAGATCCCCGCTTGCTCAAAAACATAAGTTGCATAGAAATAAATCTAAAACAGAAAAAAATCAAAAACAAACAATGAGGTTTTTCTGGTTTTAAACCATTTTCTGGAAACAAAGTCATGTTCATACTAAACATACAGTTCAGTGTATTTTATATTGGGAGTTACTAATTCAACAGAAGCAGCAATAACAATCTGTTAAATTCATGTCTAAATAAACATATTGCTATCATAAAAGCCAATAGGATTATACAATTTACTGAATATGCTTTATATTCTTAAACCAGACACACTGGGATAAGCTGATCCACCTTTATTTACTTTCTCAGAGGAATGTTTTTCAGAAGAATGTTTTTCAGAGGAAGTATCAAGTCATTCTTTTTAAAAGTTTGCATACCAGAAACACAGAAATGAAAAAAAAAATGAAAGAGAAACACCAAAATAATGCAAGGACATTCTTTCCCACTTATCCCATTTCTCTGAGCTTCTCTATGTGGATCCTTTGTGTTAATAAATGATTGAAAAACAGGTGGAAATGAAATAATTATTTAAGCATAATTATGTATGAACTCTTACAGCATTAATGCCACTGAGCTGTTGGCCCATTGTCATCACAATGACAGTGATGAGCTGCCATCTCACACCACGGTCAGTGAATAATTGCCAGGGCTTCTTGGGTTTCTCCCCATCTAAGGCAAAACATTCCCTCTGGATGTCTTCCATCTCCCTTTGGTACTCTGAGGAACCATGAAATCGTTTCAAAGCTACAAATAAGAAGAAAAAAAAAAAATCTACATTTACCTACTAACCCCAGCTCCTGGGAAATCATCTCTTTCCATAATGACCTGGCTTTTGCTGGTATACAAAAAAATTGCTTTGTGACTTGTTTGTTCTGTGCTGTTTTTACAACATTTTTTGCTGTGGTGCATTTGGAGAATTCTGTGGCATTTCTTTGCTTCTTTTTAGAGGAATATCTGACCTTGAAATATTCACCATGCAAAATATTTTGTATCTGAACCTCAGACCTTCAAATAGTCTTTTCCTTAAAGGACACTTTTACCAGTTAAAAAAGCATTTCTTAAATTCTAGGCAGGTATTGAGTCCTTCATTATGGCCCTGACTTTAATGTTGCCCGTGGGATGCAGTTAGTGAGCTGGAGCAAAGACAGAAAATCCTTCTTCTAATGCAAATATAATCAGAAGTCATTTGGATCCCAGACTAAAATCTTTACCAATGGTCTTAAAGAGTATACAGCATCAGTTCCTTTAAAATCTTCCTGACTAAACATATCTCAAGTGACAATTTGTCTTCTTAAGGCCAACAGCAGGAATTTTGATGAGCTTGATAATGAACTTTCCACTAAGAGTAATCAGCTTGAAGCTCCAATCAATGAACTTACATTTGAATAAGGATAATAAAGTTTTGTTCATAACCCATTACAGATCCCTGAGCTCCACAATCTCTTCTTCCATATAAGCTCACTGGAGGAAAAACATGAGCCAAAAAGTACTAGATGATATAACTGTGCTGTGTGGATAAAGATATAAGCAGAATCTGGAGCCCAATATATTCATTGTACCCTTCTAGAGAACAGAAAGTATAGGTGCTGGATGTTACCTTTGGCACAGCTTAGATCATCACCTCTGTCAATAAGAAGATATCTGGGACTTTCAGGAAACCATGGAAGGAATAAAAGTTGGGCTAAAGCTGGAACACAGCTGCTTGATAGCAACACAGGGCAATGCTCTTCTCCACCTAATAACTCCCTGTGAAAATGTGGACAAAGGAGGCAAAGAAATATAATAATTAGCTATTGGTTACTATTTAGTGCACTCTCTGCTCTTGGTACTTCTAAGTTTCAGCTGGATGAAGGCCTGAACAACTTCCTCTGATCACACAGAGGACAAAAGCAGTGCTGTGATACAGAAATGTGAGTCCTTTGCTCTCAAGTCCTGCATTGCCAACATCCACTGTCTCCAGCAAGAAATTGGCAGAAAACATGAACTGAGCTCAAATGTGGCTGCTTTACTGATGCTGTTCTGGTGACCCATGTAAGCTGACACTGCTTCCCTGAGGAGACAGCACTGAGGGCTGGCAGTTGTAGGAATGAGGTGACTCAAGCAGAATTTTCTTCTCCCAGGGGGACCTTGTATGAATTCTAATGCTACAATGGCAAAAGGCATGTTCTGCAATGAGCTGTAGGAAACTGGAATTCTTTACACAGGAGTAACATAAAACAGGAGGAAAAAAAAAAAAAAAAAAGCATTTCTTACCTCAAACCAATTACTTGTCCTGTCAGAATTCCCCCAGTCAGGAAGATGGAAGTCCCCATGGCCAAGCCACCTCTCAGGTGTTTTGGGGCAAACTCCCCAATATAAAGAGGTTGCACACAGAGCCCAATACCTGCAAGTAAATGGAAAAAACATTTTCCTATCAATAGAAATTGCTTTGCAAAGAGTTATTAACCAAAACACGTATGCAATGGGACTTCATTAATTTTCTATTCATTTAGCTGCCTTCAGATTCCAAGCTAAACTACAGATCATTTTTGTCATAAACATGTATCATAAAACCTAAAGGATCAGAAGTAACAATAATTTATCATTCACCACAGTTTATTGATAGTAGGAATAAGAAATCATTCACCTGAATTTATGCCAATCAAAAACCTTCCAGCAATCAGTAACTCAAACAATCCTGTAGGAAAACTGATCCCCATTAAAATGGAGGCTAGTATTGCTATAACATTATTCATCAAAAGAGCTCCTTTCCTAAAGAGGAGGAACAAAATAATATAATAATAGTAGTAATAATAATACCACAGAACAAACAAAACACTATTAAACAAAAAAACCCTCAAAAGCAAAAACAACCCTCTCCAATCAGACATAAAGGAAATCTGTAATAATGTGGGGTTTTAAACAGTTTTCCTTTCTGATAATAAGAGGGGAAAAACGGACCTTTTACTGAAGAAACATGCTATTCCCTGGAAACCCAGATACCTGATAAAACTGTTACGTTTTTAAAAGTGTCTAAACATAAGAATAATGCATAAATATGACAGAAATGCCTGACAAGGTAGGAGTGGGGTTTCTTCATTTAGACAAATGAAGTGCAACAGATGAACCAGTATTCCTTACTGGCACAAGGGCTGCAAATGTGTCAGGGGGGAACTCATGTTTCCAACACACTCTGTGTGTATTCTCCTACTCCGATTTCAGTAAATGTAATGCAAAGACTAAGCCAAAGGTCATAATTCAGGCCCCATCCTTGAAAGTCACATTGAAATAAACTGTAAAATTCTACCAGAACATTCAGTTTTAAAGTGAAAAAACATGTATAGGTACCCAAGGTACTCTTTTCTCCCACTCTTTTTCCATTTATTTATTCTCTATTCCAGGAGGAAGGTAGGAAAAGCAAACATGCTTTTCTGTGTCTGCTGCTGCAACTGACCTGCCCAGCCGTATTGCCATGCTGCCTCCAATCAGGGCTCCACACAGGCCTCCAAGGGAGAAGATGGAAGCAATGACAGACCAAAGAAAAGTCAGCAAATCTGGGTTTAGTTCCTTCTGATAACGCTTACTCCAGGTTTCGTTTAAGAACTTGTGTATATGCTGCAGTAGAAAAGAGGGATGAATGTGTAGCATTTTATACAGCCCTACACACAGCACTACAAATAACTTGCACCCCAATCCTGAAAATCAGTTCTGGGAGTTAAATCTAAGAGATATCTGACTGGCAGAATCTTCCTCGACCACATGGAAGACCTTGTGTTTCCTACTCCCCACACACCTCAAAAGCTGCTGAGCAGCTCTGCTTTGTGCCCTGCCTCAGGTGCTGCAGCAGAGGAGAAACACAGCCCTGGTATGCACTGCCAGAAGAGAGTTCTGAGGTCCTTCTGAACAAGGAGGAGAAAAGGGTGGATGCTTGGCCCTACTGTTTTTAGGAACATCTCAGAGCTCAGAGGCCTTGCAACCTAAAAATTTTACTGTCAGGGCACTCATTCTGACACTTGGTCTAAATCTCCCTGCCTTAGTGTAATCCAAAAAATCATAGTAAAATCCCCTTTTCATACTCCACCTTTCTTAAAGTATTCATGTGTCAGAACTTTTAAACTGTTATTCCACATGCTTGCTTTTGTAAAATTTGCCTTTAGAAACTCTTGAACTGGCATGTATCTGTAATCAGAGGCTCCTGTTCTTTGCCTGCAAACAAAGACTACAGAAGAATAAACTTCTTGGACTCTCCCTCTGTTCCCAGCATATGACATGTTCTTTCACAAACAGCATCTTTTAGGTTTTGTAAAAAGCGTACAGCGTTGAAGCAAATTCAGTTTCCCAAGCAAATAAATCAGCTGGTAGCAAAAACCACTTTCACAAGATCATTTGCTCAGATCCTTGAGTCATCCACAAAATATGCAGAATCCTGGAGGCCACAGCAAAGAATGCTCAAGTAACAAGTAAGTGAAAATATCTACAAGTTACTCAGCCACTACAGATGCAACATTTTAATTCCCTAAGAAGATCTTTTCCAGCAATCTGCCTTGTGATGAACACCTGTAAATAGTAACTATTCTTTCTCCCTGTTATCCAGTGATAGAAAGAACGGGAATGGCTCAAAGCTGTGTCAGAGGAGGTTTAAACTTGACATTTGGAGTAACAGTGCTGATATCCTATAGAAAGGGTGGTCAAACAGAAGAACAAGCTTCCCAGACAAGTGGTCAATGCTCCAAGGCATTTGGACAATGCTGTTAGTAACATGCTTTAACTTTTGGTCAGCCCTGAAGTGGTCAGGTAGGTGGACTAGATGGTCATTGTAGGTTCCTTCCAAATGAAAATGTTCTGGTCTATTCTACCCTTGGTGTTCTGGGCTATTTTAGTAACTGAAAAATATATTACTTATACAGTTAATCCTTCTAATAATAAAGGTATTTATGTGGCCTATTTGGCACATTTGTTTGACACAGAAGACCTGTGATGGGAGGTACTCACAAGCAAATGCACATGAAACCACGTGGGGAATTAACAACATTCCTTCATATGAGAGGAAGACTGCCTCAGTTCCCTCTGCAATCACAGCAAAAGCACATTTGGCCTCTTGGCTGAGTTCAGAAAACAGCCCAGTGAACAAAAGATGAGCTTTACCTGCGTGGGTGCATTGATAATAGAGACATTATACCCATACTGAAAGGTCCCTCCGATTCCAACAGCACAAACAGCCAGGAACAACGTCCAGCTGGGGAGCTGGGGAACAAAACAAAGTCATGGGCATGAAAAGAGATAGGATCCTGAGCCCACACACATGTAATATCCAGAAGAAAATACATCATGTATTTATTCTGGAACAGTGAAAGTACTTGTTTAAAAAAACACCTGAACTCCCACTCACCTTCTCCTGCAGCAGGAGAAGCATTTCAGGCTGGCTTTGGCCTGATCATTAACAAGTCTTTAGAAATACCACAATTACAAGTCTCCAGATTAATGTAGGCAACAAAACCATTACAGCTTTTATTAGAAACTGAGTGAATGCTTTTTGCATAAGCCACACCGCTCATGGTGTCTGTTTCTAATGAAAGAATGCCAGGACTGTTTATGTTTGGTGTTAGAGACTCAGTATAAGAATTAATCAAATCTAAATTTCTGTGAGTCACATTTTAACCAAGATGCGAGAAATAACAATATTTTATTTCCCTCTAAACAATATTTTCAGTCCCTAAAATGATTACTCGATGTCTGCAAGTTGGCAGGTGCAAAGCCTTAGTACCTCGATCACAATAATTTGTTCAGTGGCACTAATATCCAATTTAAAGTTTATTGGCACGTATTTTTTAAATTTTTCAATATCCACAACCTAGTTACATTCTCAAATCAGTATTTACAAACTAAAACTCATACAGGTTTTGAGGTCAACACAAACTACTACTGTGGTATATTCAAATCTCAAGAATCTAACTGGTCATGAAACATATTTTGGATGAGGCCCCATGGCCAGAGATCTCCAGAGATTTATACAGTGTTTGATATTCTCATATGGTTTTCTCTAAGTCTACTTTTTACTGAATATGATCATACTAAAAATAACATCCAGTTCAAACGCCTAGAAAAGCTTTTGTTTTAAATTAGGTCCTCATTGTATCTCATAGTATCTTATTGACTAACTTCAGCTGGACACAATGTCTCCTATAATAAAGACACTTCAGTGATCAACTTTCCCCTTCCTTCATATATAAAGGCTGTACATATTTCCTTTAAAATTTTTGTAGTCCCTGCATTTTTCATTGTAAAGTATGTGGACTAATTCTTCACCATTCTCATTCTTGGTCCAGTTCCCAGAAATGCTGAGTTATTCCAGATACTGTACAGTATTCTGAAAGAGCTGTATCCTTCCTAAAGATAATTCATCAAAATTTACATCCTTCCTTTAGGACTGAAATTTGCAAGTTCAAATTGATTTTATTAAATTAAAATCCAGTTAACATTTCTTTATGGTTTCCAAAAATAAAAAGTGTTTCTCTGAATGACAACCAAAGCAATGAATCTCAAGTAATGAGTATGGTAGGAAAAAATAAAATTTGATGTGGTAAATACTGGCATTGCATACTCAGACCCTTATATTAACTAAGTACAGTAAACCTATTTTGTGTGCCTTATGGGTACAACCTGGAACCTAGAAGGGGCAGAAAATAAACAAACAACCCAAAATTATGAACATACATCATATAACTTAGATTTTGTTTTGACAGATCTTTTGTTCTTCCTGCCCAAATCAGCTGTGCTTGTGACACTGGCATGCTGTCTCACACTGGAATTTGTGTCCTGGTTTCTTAGAGAGAGCATAGATAACAGCCTCATGTGTTCTGTCAGCTACTGAACTCCTGACAGTTTGTAAGAAGGTTCACCCCATCTCAGAAACACGACACAAACAAAATTCAATTTGTATCAATGTAAAACCCGAGAATCAGCTGCTTTTATAGCTTCCACTTTCTAACACAGCTAGGTGTCCAAGGAAAGCACAAAACTTTATGAGTCTAATCACTTAATGTACTTCTATTTAAAAGCTCTAAAATGAAACACCTGCACATTTCACATCTGTACATCACTGCTAAAACTACAAACTCCCTGCAAGATCCACCTTCAGAGGCCAGGATGGTTCTGCTTACCTTGCAGGGCGAGCTAGACCCTCTGAGCAGGGGCTGGTGCTCCATTCTGAGCATGGGCTGAATTAGATTTCCTTTGCAAAATTTAATAAACTACATTACAGGGGGAAAAAAAAAAGGTGCCAAAGAACTTAAGTTATATATGAAGACACAGCTTTGCTTTTTTGTTGTTGCTGTTTTGTTTGTTGGTTGGTGTTTTTTCCCCGCCCATTGGGACTCTCCTAGACTGTTCAGAACTTTTTTGTGACAGGGATGCCCAATTTCAGAGCAGCCTCAGGGAGCTTTCCCACCTCGTACACTGCCTACATGCATTGTCCTTCTCTAACTCCGCGCAGAACCCGCACCCGCAGCCTCCCGCTACTAAAGACAAGAAAGGGGGGGTTACCGTGTGCCTGGGAGCCATCCCTCCCTCCAGCCGCCCGGAGCTCAGCTCCGCTCCGCTCCCCACCTCCCCGAGCCCGCCTGAGCTCCTCAGCTGACCGGGATTTGGCTGCCGGCCCGTGCCCGCCCCGCTGCGGGGATTAGGCTGGGTCACGGACAGCAGAGGGGCTGTCCCGGGCCTCCTCAGGGACGCGGGCGTGGCCGTGAGGGCGCGGGGGCTCCGCTCCCAGACTGCGTCCCCCAGAGCAGGCGGGACTACAACTCCCACAGGTAGCACGGCACCCGGGACTACAACTCCCAGAGGTCCCCTAGAGCCCGCGACTACAACTCCCACAGTGCCCGCGGGCCCTTATCCGATCGCAGCGAAAGGCCTGGAAGGAGCTGGGCTGTAGCGGCGGCCGCTTGGCCCGGCTCGGCCCGGCTGAGCGCTGCGGGCGTTTCGTGCGGGGCTCCTGCGGGAGAGCCTGGGCAGGGCCGGAGCGTGGCGCAGCGCGGATTGCGGCGTTGATGTGCGCTTTCTCCCCCGCAGCAGGAAATGGCAGCGCTAGGCAGATCCTGCCAGGGTATCCCGGCGGGCCCGGCCGTGGAGCTCCCCACAGCGCCGGCCGTTGCCGCGGACCGCCACGGCCCGCAGCCCTTAGCCGGCGGCCACGGCCGTCTGCAGCCACCCGCGATGGTCGTGGCAGGGATCAGAAACGACGGCCTCGACGGACCCTCCGACCTCTGTCTGCAGAACAGCTTCGACCTGGCCTCCCTGGCCGCGCTCGGGAGCCACAGCGAGGGGCTGACGGTGGCCCCGGTGAGCTCCTTCACCAGGAGCCGCAGCCAGTAAGTGCCAAACGCGCTCCCGCAGGGCCAGCAGTGGGAAACTGCGCCCGGTGCTGTGCGAGGCGGATGGGGTTTGTTTCCTTGTAGCAATGTTGCACTGGTAGGAGGTTAGAATTGTATTGTGCTCGGCTAAGGACCTTGAAGGTGGCTGGTGGGGGTTGAAGGAGCCTTTTAAAAGGCAAGAGAGGTGATCGAGTGTACCCAGCATCTTTGTATACTTTCAAGCTAATTTATTTTTTTCGGTATTTTTTCAGTATGTCCCTGTAGTACAGAGTATTAAGAGACTCAAGCTGGGTCATGTGGTCCTTCCTGAAGCATTTGCATTTTAGCAAAGATTGGTCTTGCCCCTTGTGGAAAAATAAGTAACGTAAAGGAGAAGAAATTAGCATAGAATTCTGTTCAGAGAACCAAGCAATTACAGCTGCCTTTGACTTCCTTTGGAACAAAGTGGTTATTTATTCTGCCAAACTTTTACTCCCTTCACAGCTGGTGACATACTGTAACTGTTGATCTCAGATGAAATTTTAAAAGAGAGGAAAATATTGTTTGAAAATATCAGTGTTACCAGAAGTTATGATTTGAAGCTAAGTGACTGTTTTTTCTTTTGTAGCGTCTCTGTGCGATGTGGAAAGAAGCATAAGCTAGAAGAAGAAGCAGAAGGGTAAATTAATCTTTTATCGCCTGAAAAATCCTGATTTGCTTTTTGTTTTGTAAAATATTTGAGCACATCTCACCTACAATACGAACAGGAAGGAAATCTATCATTGTTTCCATTTAGAACTCTTCCCTTTAATTGCATATGAGCCCGAATGCATTTCTATTACCTTATTAATTGTGTGGCACCGATTTTCCTGAATAGGTACTCACATTTTACTAAGAGCAACGTGGATTTATTCGCTTTGTTGAGGTTGCATTGCCACAGTGTGTTAATGCTGCTGAAATGCACTTTCTATAACATTTGTTCCTGTAGAATGCCACATTTCTTTTTTGACGGTTGTAAACTTCCCTTGTTTCCTAGCTGTCCTGTGCGGAAGAAGAGACTGACAGGAACCAAAAATTGCCCTTTGAATCCCAACACTGAAGAATGGATTCTTTGTGCAGGTCAGCAGGCAGCTGGGGAGGTAGCAAGTCAGTATGGTGGCAGCGGTCCTGAAACTGCCATGTTAGAAATTCCCTGTGAAGAAATGGATCAGACAATGGGGGAACAGCAATGCGAGGTTGCTCGCAGGAAACTTCAGGAAATTGAGGACAGGTAAATGCAGGGATTGAGTAGCCTGGCTTTGCTGAGCTTTCCCTTTTTTGGTGGGCATTCAGGGGTAAATCTAGCACTTAGTAGTGTGATAACACTTCTGTAAGTCTGAAGTGAACCTTCTGTTCAAATGATTTCATTTTAGGCTACCTATGATCCTGTGAGTCTTCAGGCTGATCTGAAATTGAGGGTTCTAGAGCAGGAGATGTTGAGTAAATAACACCCTGCTCACAATCATTATGCAGCTTTAATATACCACAATGGGGTTTAATGGTCTTCTGTGAGCATCCAAAGCTCAAATTGTAACATTTACCTGCTCAGGCTTGAGCTCAGCTTTTTTCAACCAGCTGCAGCTTGTTCTGTGATTAATACTTTAAATAGATGTGAATTTGTCAGTGTAGAGAGTAGCATGAACCAGAGAGGTCTCTCTGCACATATGCAGTAGGGCTGCGATTCGTTTTGCTGGTGGTGGGATGTTGGGTAATGGGGTGGCTTTAGACAGTCTGCTGTAGTCATTTAATAAATTTACTGTGCATTCTGGCCCTTGAAAGATTTCTGGGAATGGCATGTGTATGTATCAGTTGATTGCAGTTGAGCTGGTATTCCAAAATATCTAAAATGACCACTGCAGATGATTAGAAAAGCCAAAAGCTACAGAAATTTTAAAACAAGGTTTTTTTGTAGATTACTCCATAGATGATGCATAAGGAGAAGCAAGGTACTGTTAGACTGTTATTTTTTTATGGGTAAATCAGAGTACTGAAATAGGTCTCTATTATCTGTCTATGTCTGCTTTGGTCCTCTTGGAGGATTGTTCCCTATCCTTCCCAGCTATGCTGATAAATTTTCTATAAAAGGTTTACCAGAAACAAAGGAGATGCTTCCATTTGTTCTAAACACTTCAACAATTTGTGTTTGTGCCGATTTAATGTCAGAAACTGGCACAACATTGTGAGAAGTGAAGCAGTTTTCAGTACCTTTGCAATAATTCATAAAGCCCAGTTATGGAGAACTGAGCAGGTGAAGCAGCTGCATAGCTGAGACTCACTTGTGTAATGTGACTGAATCGTACAGTTTCCTTTGGAGGGAATTTGTTTATTTTCTCTCAGTGCATGTCTGCACTGACACTGCTGGGATGACACAGGGGTAACAAAGCTAGCTCAGGTACCAGAAGTGGCATTGCTGCTCGAGTGGCTTCTGTGATGAGTATTTTGGGTATATTGGCCCAAGAGAGACTCGTGTTAACATGGCCCTGCTGCTTCTGGTACCCAGCCTAGGGCAGAGATCTGCACAGAGCAGAGCATGTAGATACTGTAGTCTGTAGTGGATGTTCCTGATAACAGTATGCTCAATAGTGTTTATCTCCCTCTTCCCCCTCCATTCCTAGGATAATTGATGAAGATGAGGAAGTTCATGCTGATGGAAATATTAGCAATCTGCCCACTCTTATCCTGTCAGATACCCTTAAGAAAGGGATGAAGAGGGATTTTGGTGAAGTCCTGACAAAGAAAATAATAGAATCTATGTAAGTTCTGGAGGAAATCATGGTGCTATGTAGCTAACATGTGCAAATAAAAAGAGAGACCTTGTTTCATGTTTATGGAGATGTCCTTGATTACTGCATGATGCAGCCAGCATTGTATAACAGACCATTCATCTGGTTAAAAATAGGAAAAACTGTCCTAATGTGAAAAAGAAACAAGTGTAACTGTAGTGGTCATCAAGTGTCTGGTTGGTACTCCTCATTTCTAGAGAGTGAAATTTGTTGAGTGAACCAGTATAAGTTTTGGGCTTATGTATATGAGTTTTCAAAATGAGATTCTGAAATTTGACCAACAGTGGTCAAGTTCAGTGCAAAAAAGAGAGGAAATACAGGGTTAGAACTAGAAATAATGGAATTAGTTAGGGAAGAGGAAATTTAATAGGGGGGGAAAAAGGTATATATTTTCTGGAATACAGTGCTAGGCTAGCTCAAAGGATGAAGATACACATCTTCTGCATTTAATAGCTGTGCGTTAGAACTTAAATTTTACTGAAACTCTGTCCCTTCTAGGAGCCGTCCTTCTATGGAGCTGGTGCTTTGGAAACCTCTTCCTGAATTTATGACAGATAAACTGAAGTCTGTTTCTGTTAAGGACTTCAAGCAGCAGAGTACAGAAGGGTGTCAAGCTAAGCAGCCAACACCAAGAGCTCCTTTTGATCCACAGACTGAAACGTTCCCTGGATCACAACAGACTGTCATGTCTCCAGATCCGTATGCTAGTTTGGGAATATCTGGGTGTGCAGAAGAAGAAATGGAGTTGTAGATGCCAGATTTTAGACTGGAAGTGGTGAGCTTCTGATGCTTATTGTTGGTGTTTTTTGATTATTTTTTTTCTGGTTTGATGTGTGAATCTGAAGTTATATTATTTGGGTTTTTTTGTTTTCTTTCTAACAGTCATAAGCACACCACAATCATAGGGTGGCCAGGAAACACCCTAAGATTTCTGTGTTCCAATCTGTTAAATATTCTTACTTTTACTGAAAAGGTAATTCAGAGGCCTTTGGAACAGGGAAGTAGCTTTCCATCTTGCTTAGTGGTGGAATATCTTCTTAACTGCCCTTGGTAAAGTATAAAATCCAAATACTGAATGTAACTGTGGCTTAAGCCACATCTTTCTCCTACTGAGCCATTGAAACTGGTGCACATACTATGCTTGGCCATTTGTTTTAATTTGAATAAAAAATTTAAAGGAAGAAATACTTTCTAATCTAGTCAGATAGCAATCCCTCTGGTAATACAGCTTTTCACACCATCTTACCTGTTTGGACTTGATGTAAACTCAGATGTAGAAATTATACATTATCCACGGGGTGGTAGGGAAGGAATATTACTGCTGAATATTGCTTAAGTCAATTTTGCTTTGTAGAAACCAAAGCCAGTGCTTACAACTTGCAGGATATCTGTTAACTGAAGTAATCTTTGGTTTATTGGCTTCTAAATTTTATTTGTGGGTTTTTGATGTTCTCATCCCCAAACAATGGAGAACAGTGGTTCTCAGCACAGAGATTCACATTTTATATTGTGCTGAGCTTCTTTGTATGCATGGAGTTGGAAAGTCAGTTGAAGACAGTGTAACTTCTGATGAAATGAATGGCATCCATTAATTTGGATAAATATGGTAAGTAAATTAGATACCAGGGAGCTGCTTGCTGCCACTAGGAGGGTCAAATGCTAGATTATTGTCTATACCCAAGTCCCAGCCTTTGGTGGTGAAGTAAAGGAGATGCCTTTTTCCTGAGAGAATCTAGACATAAAATTTAAGCCACAGTATGTGCCAATAATATAGCATCACATTATTTGTACAGATGTATGCCAAAAGAATTTTCTACCCTGCGCAGGGTGCCAAGGAAAGGAATCCACAATGACTTATTGTTTGTACCTTGTCTCAATGCACAGCAGTTCCTCATGCTTAAGGTTCTCTAACTTGTTTAAGGGTTTTATCTTTTGTTCATAAGTCCTTGAGCTTTCTCAGAGATGCCTGAATTGAGGCTTGTCATAAGAAACCCCTTTCCAAGGAACAGGTTCTGTTCAGAGTCCTACATCCCAATTTGGTTTTGACGTCTCGCTAACATAAAGGAGCAAGTACACAGTAACAGCTGCTCACGTAAGAAAATCTACTCTTCCTCTGCACAGCTAAGAGATAATCCTTGTAATAATATTTACTTGTTGAATAACCCGTAGCTGAAAGTTTTAAATCAAGCTTCTCTTTTTGGCAGTCATCCATTTCCTTTTGGTTGTTCAAAAGATACCTGTTTGTTAAAGCCTGTTTATCTTGCTGCTTTTGTTGAAGGTTGTCTGAATTTTTCTGTCTCTTGATAAAACATTTCAGAGCTTCACAAAAAAACACTCCAGCATTTAATTAGGTATTACTCTGGAAACCAGTATACACCTGTATCATTCTGGAAGGTTTATTAAGTTGAAGCATATGTGCAGCCTATCTTGCTATAATACCTAATTTCATTTCAGGGTCTGCTACCAATCTCTTGCGTGAACTCTGTGAAATTTTTAATGCATTATTAAGCTGCTGAACATGTTTAAAACCTACAGTCTTTGACAGCTCCAGTGCTTGAATAGAACATAAAGCAGTGCAGTTTGGAGAAGGCTGTAGTCACTGCAGGTAGAAAATGTGGAGCCTCCAAGTAAGGAACTGGGTTTATAGTGAAAGTTCAAAATTTGAAGTATTTTAGGTGAAAGCTCTGAATCCTAAATAAACTGAAAAGAAAGGATGAAAATTTCAAAAATGTGATGAAACCATCTCAGCAACACTAAAGTTGCAACAGAAAATGTAAAAAACTGTAGGAGGCCTAAATACATCAAATGATACAGTTGTTTTCCTCTTAAATAAAACACCAAACTGTATCAGATTTGCAGAGTAAGAAATTGTAGGTGGCTTTTAAGCATACTTTTTTTCCTGCTATGTTTGTACCAAAGGTTGACTTTCAGAGGTGTCTTTCCTCTTAATTCAATGCCAGTAGGGCATCACTGACCTGTTACCTGCCATCTCAAACAAGAATATAGTGGTGCACTTTTGACAAAGACTATGAGATGGAGAAAAAATTGTCTAAGAATTTTGCTTTGATAGAAAACATTTGCTTTCATTTTTTCACAATGCATTTCTGCCCTTGTGATAGGAGACAGTGAGGTTGAGTTGTTTAAATTGATAGAAGAGTGGGCCAGAGTGGGAACCAAGTGACAGGAGCAGTGAGAAAGATCTTGCTACAGCAATCACTTGGAGAGGGTGAGTGGATGAGAGATCAAGCTGTGGGCGTTTACAGACTTCTGTATTTGTGAGTTTCATTTGTTGTTGTTGTTATTAAAAGACTTTCATTAATGCTGTTCACAAACGGGATGGCAAATGCAATGCAGTATTAGAAAAAACCTTATTTTGAAATACGGAAGATCCGATTCTGGTCTGTCTTCTCTTGGGACCAAATCATCCTTTGTATGTCAGTTTTCAATAAATTTTCTAAAATATTTTTAGATGACTGTTTCATTCCTGGTAAGAGTGAAAAAACCTTGGGAGCCAATCTGCAGTCCTTCAGCTGGACAATAAAGTATTCTTCTGGCTTAAGAAGATTTGAGATTAACTATGTTATGTCAAAGGCATGCCCTTTTTTCTCCACAGTATAGAGCAGGGTAGAATAAACCTGCTGAATACAGGAAGGCAACAGTAGGGTAGAATAAACCTGAAGCTGCCAGGAAGGAAGAGTTGTTTTAAGTCTGTCATGACCCAACAGCCTCAGACAAAGCAATAGGGGTACCAATAGGTGTTGCTGTAGTTTGTGTTTTCAGATGTTTCATTTTACTTCAGAATAAAACTACTCATAACTAAGCAAAGCTAGGTATTCTTAAGGAAAGTTTTAAATTCAGGTTTTAATAATTTTTTGGAATGTAAGACTTTGCTTTTTTGTGTACCATCACAGTGGACTTGACTCTAGTAGAAAATAATAGTCCTTACAGGAATTCTGAATGGTAGTTGGCTTCTAGATGCCCAACAAGAATTAGTTTGTGTTTTTAGTGGCAGAGATCTCAGTAACTATTAACAGCTTGTTGTGGGACCCAGTGCTTGCAGTAAGTCAGGATAAAATACGCCAGGATATAGCTATTAAGTTGAAAAGGGGAAGCAAAACAGTGTAAAGACCATGTCCTTGAACATTTCTGTCTCCTGTGCTTAACAAGGTTGAAATGTTAAGCATATCCCATGTCCTACTGTGATGGAAAGGAGACTGTAACACGATTTTCCTTGGATTTTTAATATGTTGAAATGGTTTGCTCATGGTTGCCTAGAGAAGTTGAGATTCCCTAAAAGGGTGCTAACAAAATATAATGCGAAACTACAGACCAAATCCTCAGTTCTGCTTTCTTTTGGACTTGCAACAATTTGATTCTCTTGCAGTCATCCCTGTTTTCCACCTTGAACTTACTCTTCTGACTACTTGGATTTTCAATCTAAATTTGTTATACAGCACAGCTGTAGTCTTTACTTCTACCCACTATTCAGGTAAAATCGTTCATTATAAGCTAGGTTGCTCAAGTTTGTAATCCAAAGCAGTCCTGTCACCTTGAATGTTACTGACCAAAATATCTCTGGTTTTCTTTACTCCCCACCCCAAGTTATTTTTGTCAAAATTGAATGCAAGACATGAAATAGTACTGAAACCAAGAACAGCTGTGCCAACACCTGCAACAGTGCTCTTATGCTCAGTATAAAATTTGTTCTGTCTCTCTAAATGTTTTTAATATTGTGATAAATACTGGATATTGGAGCAAAATAGATGTGGACAATGAGAAGCCCTGCTGTGGTATTTAAAATTAGCTCCTGACAAGTCAATTTGATGCTTCAGGATTTCCTGTGGCAACACAGAATCTGCAACCATTTTCACACAGTGTCTCGAACCCACGTCCCCTCAGACAGAATTCTGGACAGCATTACTGGCCCCCAGGGTGCCACCACTGCCCTGATTTTGGAATATTCAGACTTCAAGCTCCTGCCACATGCCTGCCCTACAAAGGCTGAAGGTTTTGCTCTAGTAGCTCTGGCCCTCACATGAACCCCTGTGCCCCCAAAAGGGAACTGCTGAAGCATCCAGCTCGACACCCTATGAGCACTGCTCATCAATGCATGGCAGGATGAGACACCAAGGGACCTGAACTTAAATTCCCCAAGGCCCAGATACTCTCCCCTCCCCACTGAGTGCTAAGGCAAAGAAGGATCAGTGAGCTGCACTGCATTTTAATTGCACCAATACAGTTAAATATTAAATGGACAAAGCAACTCTACATAGCAAATGGAAAACAAGCATTTAGTGAAGCTGTAAGACTTAGAGACTATTATGGTCTAGCCCAGTTGTCTATACATGAATATCCCACTTTAGTTTTTGGTGTTAAATTTTTAACCGGAAAACAAAACATTTTCAGGTTCATAGAGAATGAGCAAGTTCTTGAGAAACAAACCTGCCTCTCTCCAAAGCCAACACTGACTGGGGGGGAGCCAGGGCAGGACAGGACACCCTAGGCTTTTTCATACCATCACGCCATCTACTAGCATGGGTAAAGACAAGAAACACTTTTCTGAATGGACTTGATTTTCCCCAGATACACCCCAAAGGGGCATATGCTGGTATCTTGCAAGGACAGTCATTCAAGGAGAGTTAACACTACCAAGTTAGACACTGATGAGCTGGGGAAAGAGTTCCTTGGCAAAGCTATCCTCCCAGGCATGGTCAGCGCCAAGCGGAGACGATGTATCACTGAAGGGCGACAGGGATCCTTCATACCCAGAGTCACTACAGCCATCCAACAGGTAGCTTGAGGGTTCAAGGCTATGACAAGAAGAGAGCAGATGAGAAATGCCGAGTTCAGGCATGAAGCTGTCTACAGGTTCCTTCTTCACAGACACTGGGACCTCAGGGAGAGCCTTGTCGTCAGATGAAGAGAGATTTTCTTCCTCAATTTTCACTAGCATATTGGTTTGGTTGCCCACTTCAACAGGAATCTCCACTACTAGGGGTTTTGTATACACGTGATCAAACCTTATGAGTTCATTAATGGCTTCCAGCTTAGCTGATGGGGACCCCAAAGAGGGAGACAGGGTGGTTGGTATGGAATTTGTTTCTCCAGAGAACTCTTCCTCCAGTTTTTCCAGGCACGTTGACTCTGAATCAGCATATTTGAGTAACATCTCTGGGTCCAGACCGTCCAGAAAGCCGAACAGAAGATCAGACTGCAACATGAAAGACAGTTTTAGAAAAACAGTTTATTACTGTTACAGCCAAACACCAAATGTATCATCTATTAACCCCCATGTGGAAGTTACAATACACTGATGCAATCACAGCTGTTCTACCAAGAACATCATCAAACACAGGGTTAAGGCAGTTACTGATCTTGCAGAAATTCACAGAATCTGCCCGGTTGGTAGGGACCCCAGTAGGTCACACCTGGTCCAATTTCCCTGCTCAAGCAGAGTCATTGTAGAGCACAGGACTGCACCAGATGGTTCTTGACTGTCTCCAGTGAGGGAGACTCCACACCCTTCTAAGCAATCTGTTCCAGGGCACAGTCATTCTTTGCTCACAGCTTTTTTAAGGGTACTGGCAATCCCCAAAGAATTATACATGTGTTTGAGATTTACAGCCACTATTAGAAGGTCCTTGAGATCTCGTACCTATCAAGTACAAACACCACAGTGCCTGCTGGCTACATAGAGCAGGGACCAGAACATGGCTTAGGCAGACCTGCACATGACCAAAGCTGTGGGGGCTGGGTTTTTCATGTGGGTGTTGCTGAACTCCTGTATACAGCCTAACACAGCTGTTCTGAGCCACAAGTATGGCGTTCCAAGGCTTGGAAAACAAACCAACTATGAATGAAAACCACCAAATTATTTAAAATCAGAAAGCTACAACATTAGTCTTACACCTACAGCAGTTCTGAATTTCATGGACAATTTGTCCAGGACTGGATGCTCACCTCAGAGTCTGAAGAGTCACTGCCATCAGAATCCACGTGGAAACGATCAGAAATGGCGACTGCTGGGCCTGCACCTGCTGCAGAGGAACACGTAGTCTGAGTGCTGCGGACTCAGCGGACCCGGTCACCAGTCTAATCTCATCCACCTGAGATTCCTTCACAACCTGTACCAAGACAAAAACTCAAGTCACTGCAAATGTTCTGGCAGGCAGTAGAGTACATAATCTTGAAGATCACAGTTTTTCTGCAAAGGCTTCCAACACAAAATTCTTTATTTTCTTGTTCTGTAGGAACCTGAAGATAAGCCAATTTCCAAAGTTAGCTGAAGCTACCCTACACTTGTACGTGTATTTTGTTTGACACTTAAATGAAAGCCTGACCCTCTCCACCATATCTGAGATGCACCTATGTGACTGTAACAGTTTCTACCTCACTTCTATGACAAAAAGCAGAAAACCAGATAAAACTATCTTTAAACAGCCTGCAACTAGTCAGCTTTCTACCTCCCACATTACCAGTGGCACCCATTTCTACTTGGCACACGTTGAGTTTCAGGACAGCCTCCATATGGAGGACAAAGGTATTTCCGGCATATCCCTGCCCACAGTACCGAGGTTGCCCCGGGAGCGGGGCAGCTCTGCCCAAGGCGGGGGCGGACATGCCAGCAGCGCTGCTTACCTGGAACTCTTCACTCTCCTCCTTCTCCGTCTTCACAGCATCGAAACCCAGGCGGCAGCGGAGCTCCTGGTTCTCCCGCGTGAGGTTACACGTCCTTTCCCGCAAGAGCTGGTTTTCCCGCAGCAGCTTCTTGTTCTGCAAAGAGCCGTGAGGCAGGGAGGTCGCTCCACTCCTGACGCTCCGCCAGCCCCCTATCTCCCCCAGCCCCTTACCTCCTCCTCCAGTTCCACCACTTGCTGCTCCAGCTCTGTCATCCGCGCCTTCTTCCTGTCGCGGGCACTCTGGGCCGCCACGCGGTTCTTCAGCTTCCTGCGGGGCAGAGCGGCCGTCAGCGGGAGATCTTGTACCCACCAAGTACAGCCGCAGCCCTCTCACCGCTGCCCCCCACTCACCTGCGCAGCGCCTTCTCCTCCGGACTCAGATGCGTGAGCCGCTGCCGCTTGCGGGCCGGCTGCGTGTTCTCCATCTCCGGGAGGCCAGGATCGGCTCCTGCCGGCAGGACAACGGACAGATGCCGGGCAGCCGCGGGGCCGGGAGCTTCGGCCGCTTTGCTCGGGATGAGGAGCAGCCGCGGGGCCGCGGCACCGGGCAGCGCTGCCATGGCGGCACGGGAGGAGAGCGGACACGCTGCCCGGCGTCACCAACGCCAGCGTCTGCGCCCAGCGCGGCCCCGCCCGGATTTCTACCATCGTGGCTCTCGCTCATTGGCTGCGAGGCTTGACGCAACGGCCGGGAGAGGCCATGATTGGCCCGAGGCCGCCAGCAAGGAGGGAAGCGAATTGCATCAGACAAGGGGGTTGCGGTCGGTGAGGCGCTGGCGAGAGGAGAGGGCGGTGCTTGTAGAGGGCGGTGCTTGTAGAGGGCGGTGCTTGCAGGGGCGGTGCTTGCAGGGGTGTGGCGGGGAGACTGAGGCCGTGAGGGACCGGGACGGGCCGTGAGGGGCCGCGATGGCGATCGTTGGAGTTGACCGGTTCCTTGAGGAAGCAGTGACCCGGGCCTAGCGTCGCGATGCAGCTGAAGTCTCTCTCTGGTCTCCTTTCCGGAGACTGTCACAAGTAGTCACAAGCATAATCATGGGGAACACAAGTGCCACGAATGGAGCTGTAACAAATGCCATAAGAATGGGCTAAGAAGATTAAAAAAAGCAGCGAGGTTAGTGATTGATGAGTGGAAGTTGCAGGAGACTATGGAGAAATCCCTCAAGGGTGTCACATCGCTGCCCCCAGCCTGTTCTGAGAAGCGGCAGTGCTGTGTGGGGAGTGAAGCGAGCACTTCTCTGGTGCCTGACGAAGGAAATCGCCCTGCCGTCATGGGTTGGTGTCAGAGCTGATAGATCTAGTGCTCAGACGAAAGTTTTGTAGGTAGAAAGCCTAGAAATACTCTGCCCATGGGAATGCAGGTGTTCAGCAACCTACTGACAGCAATGCACACCCATGCAGGGCATCCAGGGTGTTTGAACTGTCGACAGCTCAGTGCCTGAAGCTTTCCAAGTTTCCACTTGTGACAGTTGCCAACGACCTGAATAGTTATGAAATGTCGAGACTTTGGCTGCTCACTATTATTTCTGAAAGCCATTTGTACATTGATTTTAAATTAGTTGAGATGTTAAACACTAAAGGAAAACATGAGCTTTAGAAGATCAAAGACACTGGTGTGCTGGTTTGGCATTACTCCAGCACTGGAGTTCTGCCAGGCTTTCATGATACAGAGAACAAACTGCATTTATAAGCTTGTGTTTGTTCTTTTCCTACGCACTGCAGCATGACATTGAGCTAAGGCTGAAAGTTCGTCTTTCTACTTTGACACCTTTGTGAAAAATATGGCAATTTTTCGATAAGCCTTTGAATCAGAGTGCAAAAATTTGTTTGTTCTGGTCCTTCTAAGCCCCTTAGATGCTGGCCATTGAAAACTGCTTCTCTTTTGTGTGTCTCTTCTGGATTTGGACTCATGTTTCTTCTGTAATTCTAATTCCCAATTTAAAGTGTTACTGTTTTCTACCCAAATGCAGATTTAGTATTAATAACTGCTTCAGATTTCAGACATCCATTTCAAGTTGCCCTTATTTGCCAGAAAAGTGTTGAACGGGGTGAACAGGGCTGCCTTACATTGCTGATTTGTAATGTTTACAGCTATACTGGGGTGATCTGATTTGTCATTATATGATTTGTCATAAAGATATCCAGATATCTTGGTATTCTGACTGAAGAAAAATCCTAACCTTCTGTCTGCAGGTGATTTAATTTTCCTGTTTAATTTTATGTGGAGCCAGAGGCCAAGTAAAGCATGCTTCTTTCTGCAACAAACACTTGTGATCGTGAATAAACCACAGAAGTGCAGGCACATATGTGCTGGTACTGGTGCCTGGGCTGCTTCACACTGATTGCAATCAACAAAAGTGGAAGCTGCCCTTGGCACTGGTGGTGTCCATTGTTACTGAATATAATAACAGCATCCATCAGCATGTCTAGTGTTGGCAGTAACAGCTAGCAAAAGAAGGGCATGACACCCTGCGTTCTAGTCTTGTTGAATAGTTTTGGTAGTACTAAGACTAGCTCTGGTGCAGTTGCTGAGAATGTATTTAGGCTCACAAAAAATATGTTAATACCATTAGGATATATAAAGTGTTTTATTAAATATATGGTTGGGACACTGGGTAAAAGAGTGCCTAAGGAAAGAGCCATAAAGCTGGTCTTACACTGTGACACCCTTTCAGAGAGTTTTAGCAAAAAGTCTTCAAGTTTAATTCTGATTTCCACTTTTTTTTCTCTCCTTCACTGTTTACACATTCTGGACTTTGTTTTTTTTCTTTTTTTTCAGTCATTGGGTTTAATCCTGTGATCCACGTGACTCAAGAATGCTTCTCACCCTGACTTCACCCTGCTGGGGGGTTCAGCACTACCACCAAGGATGTGCCAAGGAGGATACTGTTGGCTGTCCTGCCAGAAACCACAGTAGTTCCTGCTAAAATAGCTTTATGTTTTATGTTCCAGGTGGCCAACCCACCAGAGGAAATAATTTTGTTTAACGAAGGTGGGGAGGCTTTGCCCTTGTGTAATCTCAGATACAGAGAAAGAAATGTGTGTTGAATGTTATCTGCACATGAAAAGAAAGGGAGAATAGAGAAGGAAAGTAAAATGAAAGAGGGGGTGTAGAGAAAAGATTAACTGACAATTATAATCTGAGAAAGAGCTTGCTTGCCAAATGTGTGTCTGAAAATATTTGGATGGTGGCCCAGGCCCCCAAGTTCTTGACAACAGCTGGAGTGTTCCCATACCTGTATCAATAGCTGATTAAATGAGAAGAGACCCTGTTTTGCAGCCTAAAACAAGGTTGTTCAAACTCTGCAAACTAATTTGACTTATTCTTAAATTTTGTCATTACACATTGCGATTCAAGAGTGCATCTTTCAAAGTCTTCGTGCTCTCAGTCTCAGGGAATATGCAGAATCTGTATCCTCTGGCTACTGCAAGGAATGGCCACGCTGCCTGCATGCTGTCCAAAGTGACATTGGCTTTCCCTTCTCTTAACTCTGCCACAAGCAAGCCCTTCAGAAAGGTGATTTTCACTCAGTTCTCATCCATTCTCCATTAATACTTAATAGATAATTGGGATTCTGCTTCGTTGGCTTCCAGGATTTTTCCCAGGGTATCACCAGAAAAGCATGGAAAAGACACAGTGAGTTAACTTTAAACTGTGATTCTCCTAACATGTGTACCTTGCATTCCAGTTCCTTGTTCTCATGTCCTCATGTTCCACCTACATGTTACTGGTACTTCCAACTGCCCAGAATTTCAAGGAACAGTGGAGTAGGTCTGCCTCAGTTCCATCTTAGATCTTGGGTTTGGGCCAAAGGCACAGTCTGGAGAGTATTACTTTGGTCATCTTTATGGTTCAGTCCTCTGACCTGGCTGATTTGTGATGAGAGAGAGATCCCGTCACACCTGTACCTCAAGTGACTCCTGTTACAACTCCTCTTCAGGCCTTCTTGCTGGAGTTCTGTCTATCTGCAGTGTCCCAAACACTTTCTAAAATTTACTAATTTTTCCAGAAAACTGATGTGCTTATTTAAACAGCAGAGGTCCCAGTGTAGACACAGCTTCCTAATCCCCCTCACACTGTCAAGGAATGCTGATATAAAGAGAAGAATCTGTCTGCCTGGAAGGACATGGCAGTATTTTGAGATAAAGATCTCTTGATTTGATTCTTTCTGTCAGGCAGAGAAGCAAATTTCTCTTGCACATTTAGAGCTTGGAGCAAACCACTGATGGGAATTTAAAAGAAAAAAAAATATATCCATGCTACAGTAAACAGAAAGGCTGGCAACCCTGTGCTACCAATTCTGGAAGAATGAAATGTTACTGGAAAACTCTGCAAACATTAGTCATGTAAACAGATCTTTATACATAGCCAGCGGATGCCCTTGGGAAGGTTTATGCCATCCACCAGTCCCTGAGAGACTCCAGCTGGGAATCAAACAGCATTGGTCACTTGGCCAGGAAAATGGGCTCAGGTCAGGTAATGTTTGGTGGGCACCCTGACCTCTGCAGGAGTCTCACAGGTCATGAGAAGGTTGCAGTTGTCATTCAGGCTTTGCTTAGTTGTTTTGGCTTCTGCTTCCAACTAGATTGGCCTATCCCCTTCCCACACCATTCCTCTGTTGCTCCATCGATTCTACTTCCATTGCATGGGTTCCCTTTCCCTCTAAAAGGTCCAGCTGTTGGCACCTCTGGTGCTTTGCTGTGGTTTGTCTGATTGTAGTACCTATTTCCCTGTGTAGTCCTACTTAAGTCCTACTTCAGCTCTCTGGCTTTTCTCTTTTTAGCTTGGTCCCAAGCACAGTGTTCTCCTGCAGGGTTCTCTCCTCCTCCTGCCAGGAAAATGTGGACCAGAGAGTTGTGCAGAGTACACAGGATTTAGAGGTTCTGGGAGATGCCACAGGAGTTGTGCATGGAGAGGTGCTGTGCTCACCTGTGTACACTGATGCACAATGACACATCAGAGGTGGCAGTCACAAGGAAAAGAAAAAAGGTAAAGGTCCTACACTTACATGAGGTGATGCAGCAAGTGCAATTGTTTGAGGTGATGCTGCAGAGTGTGCTTGGACAGTACAGGAGAGACTGAACTTGCTGCTGTGCTGTCCCAGGGAACCGACAGTGCTGTTCTGGGGTTTGTGCCAGTGTCTCACATGTTGAGCAAGGTCTCTGAGGAAAACACTTAACTTGAAGTCCCACATACCTAAAAGCTCCTGTTCTAGTAAGATTTTCTGTTTACACATCCTGGTTCAGAACTGGAACCTTTTCTGGGAAAATACCCAGAGAGGTAAACAACCATGCTTAGGAAAACTTGATGGCTACTTCCTGTTGGCAGAAGCCAGCTCTTCTTTGGAGCACTGCCAGCGCTTGAAAGGGAAAACCTTTCCTTACTTCTCAGACCTTCCCTAGGCTCTGAAATTCTTTTAGAAGTCCAGAGCCCCTGAGAGTCCTGGAAACTTTCTCATTTTGTAATTTTGAATTTATTTCCTTACATTTTTTCCATTTGTGTGGCCTTTTGTATGCAGAACCATGTCTCCAGCTGTCACGTGATCCTGTATGAGAAGAGGAAATGATCAGGAAATGTCAAGTTATGAATTAGTTCTGTTTCAGCATAGATTCAGCAGGACCCAAAATGTGGGGGCTATTGTCAGAATCATGCATCTCCTGCCTCCAACATTTTTGATCTGCTGAGTCCTCAGAGAATACAGGGTAGCAGCTGGTGTTCAGAGAGAGACAAGTTTATTATGGTTTGTCTCTGGTAGCCTCACTGATTTGCTCTGTTAGCACTGACTTTAATGATAACTCTTATGTAAATAGGCAGGAACAGCTAAAGCCCTTAACCTACTAATTAAATAGATCCTGTAGTAGTAGCTAAATGTGGAAAATTAGTGTTTTAAGGTGATTAATTAAAGGTGCTAGTCAGATCTTTCAACTTAGTTGAGCCTTTAATATAATAGATAACCTAGGATGAAATAGAGTAAATAGTTAACTCACTGTCACATGAACAAATCCATTGTTAATGTAGGAATTCCTTCATTTTAGCCAGTAACATTTTAAGAGTGTTTTTTGCTTTTGGTACTTAATATCTAGGTTGTATGTAAGGGATTCTGTGAAATATGCAGAGTGTGTTATTTATGTATTATTTTCATTGGCTACTTCTTCAATATTATGAGTGAGGAAACTGCTAAGCACTGGCGTAATGAACACATGAAATTAACAGTAGTCTGGGATTTAGTGCAACTGTAACTGTCAGTGAGTAGATGTGATACAGAGCAATCTCAGGAACACAGGAGCACAGAGAAAGACATTGGTATGGATACATTTGAGAGTCTTGCAGAATGGATATTGAGAATCTCGGAAAACATGGCTCCAATTTTTTTCCAAATCCATTCTGATCCCTGTCAGCCCTTGCAGAGATTTTAGATGATCAAAAAGCATATAGAAATAATTTCCTAAGTTTGTTTTTTAGATTTCTTTTTTCTTCTTTTGGTAACATGATCTACTGTGCCTGCCTGCTGAGGACTCTGAAGGAAAGTATCAAGCATGGCTGTACTGTCTTGCAACTCTTATTTGAGCTTGTACTGTGTATTGGGCAATAGTTTGCCCAAAAAGAAAGGGCTTAATTTATCTAAATAAGGGTATTTTCAGTACAATCTACATAATTAAATTTTACAGACCTGATTCATTATTATTTTTTCCCTTCAGTAGACAATTACGTGTACAGAGAGGTGAAAGATTCCCCAATCACCATGTTTCCCCTTACAGATTTAAAAGACTACGTTTAAAACATTGGAAACCTTAACTATCCAAATATTAACTAACAATTTTGTTCACAAAAAATTGTTATAATTAAAGTTGTTGTGGGTAGTCAGTTGCTTAATTTGCATTGCTTCGATGCTGATTTATTTGGATGAATTGTGTTTTCAAACCTTAAATAGCAAGAGGCAAAGCCACTTTGCACGACATTTTCTTCTTAGTGTGAATATCCACTGACTTCTTTTTGGTCTTTAATTAAGCTGACAAGCTAAAACGGTTTGTTACTTTCATTTAGAATAATTGATGACAACGATGAAAGCATCACTTTCATAAATATAGAAAAAAACGTTGTCCATTACGATGGGCTTTCTGCTCCAAAGTGCAAGAGTAAAGTTTGCCTGCAGATGCAAGATGAAGATGAAGAAGATGAAGAAGATGAAGAAGATGAAGAAGTTGAAGAAGATGAAGATGCAAGGCTGTGGAGGATACTTTTAACCCGTGTCCTGTGTCAGACACCTCCAGCCCCACTGGTGGCTCCGCGGACGCCCCGGACACGTCCCGCAGCCCCGGGCGCGGTGGCCCTCGGGGGACACCTGGCGGTGGCCGTGCCGCAGTGCAGCCCATCCGGCCCCTCCCCTGCCGGCCCCCGGGCGCCCCTTGGAGCGGAGTAAGGAAACTGCTGCTGCTCCTTCAACTCCGCAAGCGCTCGGGTGTGTCTGAGGAAAGCTTTCAGTCAGCCCTAAAACTCCGGGCTGTGCAATTCTGTCTCAGGGAAAAAGGGCAGGCATGTACATGTCCTTGAATTTAGTGGGAAAAGGACAGCATTTGTTCCTACTGCTTATTAAGAGGTACACCAATATAATTTGCTTATGAAATAAGCTCTGCAGAGCACGATGTTAAAACATGTGGGGAATGTGGGCAGTAGTCTGAGTTATCAGTTCCTGAAAACACCTGGACAGGCAGATGTGGGGGTATGAATGAGATAACCAGGCCTCTTTGTGCTTCCTATGGACAGCTGGTCCGCTCTGAGGAGATTGGGGCTTTTTCTATAATGTTCATCACAGTATTGTGTGACTACTTCACTAACTTTACTTTCTCTCAGGAGCAGAGGGAGGAGGGTTCGTTAATATCCATTTCTTTGCAAGGGAAATGAGATGTAGGAAGTTCAGTGTCAAAAGCATTCTCTAGTGTTGATTGCCTGCTTCTGAGATAGAATTATAGAATTGTTTATGTTGGAAAAGATCTGTAAGACAATTGAGTCCAACCATTCCTCCAGCACTGCTAAACCACTAAACCATGTCCCCAGGTGCCACACATCTTTTAAATCCCCCAGGGAGATGGTGACTCCACCTCTATCCAGGGCAGCCTGATCCAATGCTTGACTAGTCTTCCCATGCAGAAATGTTCCCTAATATCCAATCTAAGCCTCCCCTGGTGAAACTTGAGATTTTTTTTTCTTCCCTCTGGTTCTGTCACTTGTTCCTTGAAAGAAGAGACTGAATGCCTAGAGAATGCTTTCTCAGACCATTTGGCATTGCAAATAATTTAGTTATGCTCAAATCACAGCTCTCACTGTCCCCAGCTGTAGTTATAAATGCTTGAGACTTCTGTATTCAGACCCTGGCCCCCAGTTTGTTATTCAGGGGAAAAAAAAAGAAAACATATCTGAAGTATTATGGCATAACTGAATTGTGAACTGTATATTGCCAACTGGGCAGGATGCCAATTAGAAATATTTGATACTTTAATGATAGACAGTCCATTCTCTTCCTGTAACTTCCTGCTTGGATTTCTGCCCAAGTCGAGGGAACTTGGTGACCTGAGACCTAGTGCCTCATATCACTCCTCAGTATCTGACTCTGAGGCTGCTCCAAGGCAATTTTGCTGTGTCTGTAGTCCAAGTGGAATGGATCAGTGTCTTAGCTTGCAATGCAAGATGTAACCAAAAGTATGTATTCTATTACCATCTGTTAAAACCAGGTGGGGCAGTGTTCTTTAGCTCTTCCATCCTCCCTCCAGGGGGATAACTTCTGTTAATTCTGGCCATTGAGTCTCACTGCATGCCTGATAAAATTCCATCATCCCCCTGGGAGATGCTCCACCCAGGGGGAGGAGCCCAGCATTCCTACCTGGATAAAAATCTGAGAACACCAGAGTAGCCTGTTTCCACTGGATTCCCAGAGGAAGACTAGACCCATCTACACCACCACTGGATGCTCAGAGGAAAACTACACCCTTCTACAGGATCATTGCTCCAACAGAACCACATCTGTCACTCCAGGAGGACTGCAGTCACGATTTTGATTGCATTGCTACCAACACCCTGACCAAAAGGGTGTCATGTTGTATTCTGACTCTGGCAGTGGGGTTGGTTTTTTTGTTGGTGTTTTGGGGGTTTTTGTTTTGGTTTTTTTTGTGGGGTTTTTATGGTACTGCTGCATTTTTATTTTAATTTTCCTAGTAAAGAACTGTTATTCCTATTCCCATATCTTTGCCTGAGACTCCCTTAATTTCAAAATTATAAGAATTCAAAGGGAGGACGTTTACATTCTCCATTCCAAGGGAGGTTCCTGCCTTCCTTAGCAGACACCTGTTTTTCCAACCTAAGACAATAAAATCTTCAGCAACTCTTATTTTAGGCATAGGATCTGTCCACTTGCTATATAGAGCCCCATTGACATATTTTTCCATAGGTAGTTTCCAGACAATTTAAGCTGTTCCTATGTTGATTGTGATGTAGGAGACCATATGTTGACTAAGCATCAGCCATTTGCCTCATGGGTAAAGGAAAATCAAGTAGAGGTAGTTTGCACTGAGGAATTAAAGTGCTTCTATTTAGTGCACTAGATGCCATACATTTCTGAAATTGTACTGAAACATACCTGTAATCAAAAATTTGCATCTGTTGACCACATCTAAATTTGCATAGTGCTCTACAGTGCTGTCCCATCTAGCTCCCTTGCAAACATGCAAGTTTTGTGGCCTTTGATCCACTATACCATAGTCTTAGGTGGGTATTTTGTGGCTTACTGTAGCAGCCCAGAGTGTATGGTCCTGTGGCTCTTTCTTGACCCTTTGCCACTGAAGAAATCTTCCACAAGTTGTTAAGCTAACATTGCTGTGTGTCATGCTAAGGAGGACATTACCTTGTCTTCACCTGTTACAAAGTATTTTTAGGAAAAGAGCTGGCCATTTGCAGACTATGGGTATCACTTCTGCCGGTGAGTTAGGGCTGGCCTTTTTTTCCAAACATTGTGTTTCATAGCCAACAAGGGATTTTGGATCAGTTTGTCCCAATCCTCCTTGTCACTGAGTTATATTTTCAGGCTGAGTAACATCATGTATTAATGAGTTCCATGACTTAGCTGTGCATACTTTTAATGGAAAAATGTGTAATTGGCTGACATCCAGTTCTTGCATGACACTGCAACAAAAATTACCAACACATTTTTCCCTCATCATTGATGGCGGTTTTGTAGACTTGCACTTACAGCAAAACGAATGAGCCCAGATAACCCAGCATCCCCTAACTCAGTTTCAGGAGACTGGGATGAGGGGGCCGATAAGCCTAGACACAAACGAGGAGCCTGCTGGGTGCCAGCTGCAAAGACTTGGCACGTCCGTCCCGCAGCGCAGCGGTGTCTCTGCGGAGGATGGATGCCCGCGGTACGTGTGTTGCCAGCGCACTGCTCGGCCCGCCGGGACAAGTCCACCGGGGCTGTGCCACCGGCGGGGCTGCCCCGCGCAGCCACCGCCCCCCGATCCGTGCCCGACCCACCGGGCATGGCCGGCGGCCGCG
>VWYP01013898.1:36842-102357 GCA_013400435.1 Pycnonotus jocosus
CCTGCCGGTCCCGGAGCTGCCGGAGGTAACGCGGCCGGAGCCGTGCGAGGCTGCTCCGCTCCGGGGGCGGCCGGGCCTCGGGGGGCCCCGGCCTGAAAATGTCGCGGCAGTAATGGGGTGCTGCGCCCTCGGGCTGTGCCGGTCGTTGCCCGCTCCGCGCCCGGCGGCGCACGGAGCTGCACGGAGCTGGAGCCGGTACTGCTGCGCTCGGGGTCCCTCGGAGCCGGGCTTCCACCGCGTCACGCTTCGTACAGAGCTGTGCTTGACTTGCTCACCACAGAAATGGTGCTTGTCTTCGACTGAACGCAACTATCCTTTACTCTTATTGAAACTCTTGAAGTGCTTATCTAATTCCTTTGTAGTAGCTTGTAATTGCTGACTTTTTCCCCCCCATTGGCTAAATAGAGAAACAATACTTGAATGGTGTTTTAGTAAGTTTGACTGTTAAACAAGTGCCAATAGCAATCTTAATTTCTCTTTAACAGCTGTGGGGTTGGTTTGTTTGCGTTCCATATATGTATGCGTATGTACACATACATGCACACGTAAATATGCACACAAACTTTAAAAGAATCTAAGTGGTAGCAAGTAGGTTCTAAAAACAACTGTTAAAGCTCTACAAACACCAATACATTACTATCAAAGTAACTTTATTTTTTTAAAGTAGAGAATACTGGTTGTGAATACTTGATATTTCAAAACACTTTCAGCTGGGATGATTTCTTATAGAAGCTCTCTTGGAGGCAGAAGAGTTGTGAGGACTAATTGCTGATGCAAGATAGTTTTTCAGAGAAAAGAAGGATGGACCAATTAAGTTATAATTATGACATTTAGAAGAGGTGGTGCTAGTAGGGGCTGGAACTGACATGGACTTTTTTAACCTTATAGTGCTTTTTCATTTTATTACTTAAAAGTGTCTTTGGGGCCAGCAGGAGACTTCAAAGCTTCCTTTTGTGTCAAGTGTTAGTATTAACAACAGAACATAGGCCATTTACTGAGGCCATGCTTTCTTGGTGACTGTAAGTAAAAGTGGAGAAAACATAAACTTCTGTTAAGACTCAGATTTGCACAACTTGAAATAAGTGTATTAAATAGACTTTTGCAGGCCTTATTGTTTGTAACATCACCTGTCTGCTTCCTCTATGTGCCTGAATAGACAGCCCCCCAAATAGGAAAGACTACAGCGAAAGCCACGTGGTGTGGCAAATCTTTTACAGTCATTTATCACTCAAAAATTGGTTTGCTTATTCATCTGGACACATGCAAGATAACATATATCATGGACAGGTTTGGGTTTTGTTTTTTTATTTCTTGAGCTGTGTGTGCTGCTCTTTTTTCAGAGGAGAGAACCTGGCAGATATGGAGCAGCTAGACTGAATGCTATCAGTTGTGTTTTCTCTGTTGAGGTTTTAGATTGCATATAACATTTCTTGTCAGTGTCCTGCTTCCTCTGTCATCCCAAAAGAGAGTTTATCAGAGCCAAAATTGATAAAGATTTTCACAGCATTGTCTTGCCTCCCTTTATTCAGCTAGGCTGTGTTTTCTTAGAACATTTTGAATCTGCTGTTCTGGATTATCATTTAGAGTTCACTGTGAGGTTTAGAAAAGGCTCATGAAGCTGTTGCCACTCAGAACCTGTTCAGCAGCAGCTAGTTGTACATCAGTCAGTGAAGCAAGCTCTTCTTGGCCCCAGCCCCTTTGTCAGTGCACACAGCTCTTTCAAGAATAAGATGCATTTTTCTTTAAGATGAAATATTAGAAATTCTTGAAAATCAGGCACACATTAAAGAATGGATCAAAGGAATTGTGGTTTTGGGACTACACAAAGGCTTACTTTTGTTTATGTTAATAGCATCAATTACTCATTGGTCTTGAAAGTCTGAACAAAAAAACCCCAACCTTAAGAAACAATGCACTTTCAGCTTTTGATAGGTCATACATCCACTCCTGAACTGGTTATTGGTCAGATTCCTATCCAGTAGTGGTGCGCTATTATATTGTTTCTCAAGTTATTGTGAATGAATCTTATTAGGGTCAAGTGTCTCCCCAGAATAACTCTTCAGAGAGATGAAATGTTCATATGTCTTCTTTCATGTGGCCACAGTTTGTATTCAGCAAATGCATCCTTCTGTTGCTGTGTCAGCTGGTCCTTAAACTGCTCGAAAGTCTAAGCCATTTTGGTGGTAACTGGCATGCTGGAATATCCCGTGTTTCTTGGGGCAGTATACTGGCCATTGATATGGTCAAGAGATTGGAAGTTGCAGATGTTTGGTTAGAGAGTGACTGTGAAAACCAGACTTTGTTGAAACCTCTAAAATGATATATTGCTTTAAAACAAATTATGACTGGAGAACTCCCTATGGTTGAAACTTCTCGTACAGTTCAGGGCAAAAGTTCAGTTGTAGTTTTGTCTCAAACTCAATGTTACATGGCCACAGACTGACAGTGCTTGGACAGTACAAATCACTGATTTGACTAGAGTGGCTTTATTGCTCAGAGTGAGATTATGTATCCTAATCTACTTGGTGAGATCCTGTTCCTGTTGCTTGTTCAGCTTGATAGCTAAGGTGTGGAGCATCTAATGTCATGTTTCTTAAAAGTTGTGGTTGTGATGGGACTGCTCAGGTGAGGTGCTTGGGAAAGAGGATTGAATTTAATGTCTGTCATGTGTAAAAAACTTTAAAAGATTTGCATTCATCATTGTCAGTTTTCTCTCAGTCTTACTTTCTTTGTACTCCTGCCATAAAGGTACTGCTGAATACAGTAAATATGGGTTCATTACTGATAAATACAGTTTTGGAGAGAAGCAGCATGGAGGAGAGATTTGAGGATATTATGTGTGGTTTGTCTCTTGCAACAAGATTGTGTTTTGGTTGGTTTGTTTCTGCTTGGAAGCCTCAGAAGGGAAATGATGAACTTTATGTAGCCATTGAACTGGAGCAGTGTGTAGATGATGTAACAGTCTCCACTTGGATATATTTTTTGTGCTTAAAAGGTAACAGTCTGGGGAGAACAAGCATAACTCAGTGCTTTAAGTTCCAGGAAGAAAAGAGAAGTGGGACACTTCCCAACTTCTTGCGTGACTACTTCCTAGTAGCAAATTATTGCCCATCTTTCTCTTGTAGAAGGTGGGGAGGCTTAAGTTAGGACTGCAAGACAGTGTCTGTGTCTTCCTTCCTTCCATCTCCCTCCCACCCCTTACTTCAATGGCTTTGAGTCTTTCCTCTGTTTTCTCAAAGTGCAAAAGTTACTAAAGGTTGCAGACTGCACTCTGAAGCATTGGCAGTTTTTAATGGCGTTGAAAGGAGTGACTTGAAATAACTGCAGATACATAAGATGTCTAGCCATGATCAGAGGAGGCTGAATCAAGGGAATGTTTGTGTTCTTTGAGAATGGAAGACAAAAATGCGTATTTTCGAGGTTTTTTGGTTGTTCTTTTGTGATCATGCAGGTTAAGTTTCTTCTTGGTTAGTGCCTGAAGGCCATTCAAAATGAGGAAGTGGAATTATTTGTGGCTTTGAGTCACTGTCTTATTGAATGTTTTCTTTGCTAGTTATCCTGTTAGAATACGAAGACGCCTGTGATTAGGTTTGTGTTCATTTCCCATACCTAACTGTAAATCTGTGGCTTGCAGTAATGATCCTGAGGACATCAGGCACTATACATTTATCTGGGCTCCAGGTTTGCTTTGTCATCCTGTCCTTAAAGGAAACATAATTTGTTTTCAAAATTAGAGATCACTTAGGCAAAGACTTGCACAGTTGTTGTACCTGGACAGCCTTTGTAGAGTGTAATGCACTGGCAGCTTGCTCGCAGCAGAGGTGTTGTCTTGGGCTTGATCTCAGGGCAGATTAGTTCAGCTGTTCCACAGTTTTATCCCTTCCTCTGTACTTTTTTTTTTTTTTTTTAAGTTTCAGTCATGCTTTATCCTGTATACTGTGATGTAGGGGGTAGTTGAAGACAGCCTATTTAGGTGTTCTGTTTAGGTTTTTATACTCTTGTACTGTTTTGTCTTGACAATGAGTGCTGTGCTCACACCCTGAGCTCCAGCCCAGTCACATCATTGCTGGCTTATTTCTCAAGGATTTACCTCTTCTCATTGGCTTCTAGCTGTGATGTTGTAAATAAGGATGCTTATTTTTTATTAATTCTTCAACATTACAATATTTAAGATGTCTCTTAGAATGGTGGTGAGAAGAGGGGGCTGATCCAAAGATGAGGTGCCAAATTCAGTGATGAGTTATTGGTTCTGGAGGAAGCTCCAGTGTCTGTGTTATATGCACAGAGCTGCAGCAATACCAGAATACTTCCATCAGAACCTTGTTGCAAGACTAAGGCAGTCCCTTGAAGAAAAGGTGGGAGGCACACTGTAAGAAAATGCAGTAAAAAAAATTAAAGTATGGAGAAATTACAGTGGAAAGACCAAAAAATGTTAATGTGACCCATTTAGAGGAAGAAGAATAAAGTAGGTTAAGTAAGTAAATAAAAGGAGAAAGCTCACAGCACTGGCTCAATACTCAGACCTACCAGTGCAATTTCTGTACTTCCAAGTAAAGGGGGGGAATCACGTGGGGAAAACAGTTTGTGGGAGTTCAGGTAACTTTTCTACATATGTCTTCATGTTTAGTTAAACTTCCTCACAGATGCTGAAGGTCTGTACTGTTGAAAACCTTGCCTTTGGTGACAAGATGCTGACCAAATCCTTTTCCACGTGCTCCTCTTGCTTGTTCAGGAGGTGGAAGTAGGAAAAAAAATCCCAGAGAGAAGTGGTGCTCAAAAATCGTGATCCATTTGGAGAAATTTTTTTTTCATTTTATATATATTTATTTATGTTTAGACTGGATCTATGTGACTACAGTGGTTTGTATATAATTACAGCCTGCTTCATAGTGTTACCAGCAGTTGTGGCCAGCCATGCCCCATGGGTGGAACTGGCACTCAGTCCCCCTGAGCACCTCGCTGGTGCCTTTACTGCACAGCAGAGTTGCTGCTTTAGTGCTTTGCCTGGTGCAGGGCTTCTGAAATGACACCAGGTGAAGTGTGGAGAGGACATAATTCAGTGTGGCAGCTTGGAGGGAAGGAGCAGTGTTGCAGCTCTACTGCAAACAGATCTTATAGGAAAGTCTTGAGTAGCTGTATAAAACCATTGATTAGCATACATAGTAATTTTCTTCCAGTTTATACCATCTTGTGGCGGAGTGTGTATTTAAAAAGGCTCCCTTTTTTATTACAGTCTTCTAGTTCTTGTTTTGGAATTGCAAAGTGAGGCCCTTCTGAACTAAAATAACTTTCAGAAACGGTTTTTCAAAGTATGAATGCTTTCAGGAGGCCAGCATTGGACTGGTTAAGGACAGATAAGATCTGGATGCAGTTATCTGCTGTATGTTCTACCCAGTTATGTAGGTGGTACATGTATTTGCATTAATACACTTACTACACTGGAAGTGCTCAATTTAGGAAGCATTAAGTGTTAACTGGTACATATTATCTCTTGTTTTGGGCATCTGCCCTTCAGTATTCAAATATGTTCAAACCAGAGCGTGTGCCTGCACATAAAAACAGAATGAATGCAAGCTGAATGCTTGGCCTTATTTCTTGTTTCCTGGCTTGAAAGGAGGGCCCTTCACACTCACAGAGATCAGCAAAGGAAAAATAGGTTGTTTTTAAATAAAGATGTGATTTGAAGTTGTTAAAACAGCAACAGAAGATTCACGTTAAGAAAAAAAGTAATTCTATTTTCTGCATTTTTCTCGACTGCTTGGCACAAGCCAGAGGTGACCAGGGAAGTGTGATCCTGCAGATACCCAACTGATACTCTCAAAATTTGCACTTTACTGCACTTATCCCATTGGTGAAGCTGTGCTTACATTAGATTTGAGTAGCAGTGCTCAGGAAAACAGGCCTCTGGTGACTTGGGGTATCCTCTTCACAGTGGCAGACTGCCTTCATTCATTTTTTTTGAATTTCCTTTTCATGCTGCTTAGGGACTTTTGTTGTTGCACTTGGCTTTAAGATGAAGAGGCAGTTTACAAAGGTTGATTAGGTGCCTGTTATGTTCCAGACACAAGTACAACCTTAAATATGCAGCTTAATATATGCAGACTCTGTAGGCTTCCCAGACACATGTTACTCGGTGCATTAATGTGAGGATTTTAGTTGTTTTCTAAAGCTGATGGCCGGCTTAAGCTTTCTGTTGGTTTCCTTGAGCTTAAGCTGCTTTATTATTTAGCATAATTTTCAGTAGTAAAGCAAATGGAAGCATCAGTGAGGAGGTGACTGGCCTGAGAAGAGCTAAGGGACATATTTTAGAGTCTGTAGTCGTGGTTTGAGTACAACTGTTTAATTAGCTGTACAGGCATGCATGTTGCAAGCATGTGCCTCCTACTGTGAATTTACTGCATGTGCTTGGTAAGCAACTCAAGTATTTCTGATTGCAGTGTTTGAAAAATTGCTTTTAATTCGGAAAAGGGCCTAGTTTGTGCCAAGATCTGTTTTCCTACTTTGAGGCTTTTGATGCTTGCATGCTTTAAAAAAATACACACAATAAAAAGTGGTTTAAGTGTGGCTGTGAAAAATCCTTCTTTTCTACTTCTTGCTTTATCCATTCCACTCTTCCTCTCCTCTCCCAAGCAGAAGAGGCTCAAACCAAATTTGCAGTTGAGTTCACCTTTGGAACTGCAAGTTTTGAGCTTTTAAACTGTCTACTTTGATGACACATTAAGAAATGTACCTTTGAAGGACTGAATTGGAAATGCAGAAGGCATTCTGTTTGGTTTTTTTACACTGATGGGTTAATTTCACAATTCTGTGGTTCATGGAGAAGAACCTCTTTTAAAGGCTTTTAAATTTTATTTTCCTCACAGAGGTTGCCCTTGAAGATTTATAGACTTCTTTTTTGGGCTTGGCTATATGGTGGCACTCTTAATTGAGCCTTGATCGGTTTTAAGCTAATAACAACAGCAACAATAATAATACCTGTGTGTCTCACAGATAAAACATCAATATTATAAATACATCATGCCAGTTGTGTGCACTAGTGTTTTCTGTTCGTGTTGCATGAGGTTTAACCTGTCCTTGCTGGTTTTGGAGGTTAGGATATGCAATGTAGCAGTTGCTGCCCTTTTCTTAGGCACACCAGGTTTTCTCCTAAGGCAGTCTCTAAAGGTGTGTATGATAAATCAGGGAAAGGTACTGGTTACCATTCCAGTATTGTATTTTAATAGGTCCAGCATATTTTCTCATACCTGATTTGTGTTTATTTAGAAGCCTTTCAGAGCAGATGCTGTCTTGCCTGCTGTGAGAATAAAGAGTAGATGAACACTTTAGGATCTGGATGCCAAGCTGGCAGATATCCTGGATGATGTGTAGCAGGGCCGGGAGCAAGAAATGAACTCCTGAAACAGTGCCAAGGGATGCTGCTGAGTTCAGTATTTAAGAGGAGCCAAGGTCTGGAGACCTCTTTTTGCTCAAAGACAAGGTATCCCCAGTCTGCTAGCCAGCAGTGTTTTGCCTCCTTAAAAGATACTATCTTTTACATCCCAAAACTGGATCTGAAGAAAAGACATTGTGGATGTTAATGCAAAAGAACTTCCAAAGTATGATGGTATTTTGGTTTCCCACTATTTTATTTAAGAAAGCTACTCTGCCAGAGTTCCCTCTGCCCCCATTCAGAATTGTCAGGGATAGTCTTTGAGGGTTTGGATACTGGGAATTGACAGAGCTTTTTCTACAGTGAATTAACAGGGCTGTAGTTGCAGACTGGGGTAAATTTCTCACACCAGAGCTGAATCTCCTCAAATAAAAAAAGTCAAATTAAATGGTCTGCTCTCCTGTTGTCTGCCACTCCTGTAATCTTCAGGCAACTGTGGGAAGGTGATTTTTGAAATCTTTCTGGACGGCTTTAGTATTAAACATAGATCCCTGATGTGGAATAGTCAGCCAACATGTATGCACACGTGTATGTGTGAGGTATGCAGTACGAACAGAATCTGTTTGCAAAGTCGGTATTGTTTGTTTCAGGGGCTTGTATAGGAACATTTCTGGATCCCAGAGATATCCCAGCCTTAGAAGCTGGATGGGAAGAAGCTGACTGTCCTTTTCACTGAAAGGGCTGAAGTGTCTTGAAAGAGTTAAGCTCTACTTAGCTCACTTGTAAGGTATTTAATATCCTTATTAAACTCAACTGCTGGTTCACTTTTTTTCCCTCTTCTTATGTTGAATAAAATTTCTTGAAGAGCTGAGCCTCTGCCTCTCAGATCAGAGGCTCACATGTTGAAGCTGGCAGTGCTAGAGGCTAGTTCCTATCTGTGTGACAGCATTTTTAATTTAACAGGACCGCCTTTGATGTTCTTGTATATTTATAGGCTGCTTCAGATCACTCCAGTATGTATTCTTTTTAACTGGAGCAGAAGTTCTTCCTCACACAACAAAATTTCTTTCCCTCTGTTTACTCTTTGGTCTCTTTTGGATTTGTAGACATCAGAGTGGTTTTATGTTACAGAAATATTGCTTAAATACTTACTTAAAGGGAGAACCACTTGATTTCCTTTCTAGTTCCTGCAGCCTGGGGGTAGTCCAGATTGTAGCTCCTTGTTTGAGCCTGGCTATAGACACACTGTAAAAGAGATAGATGCAGTAAAATAGAATTTGAGCAAAACCCAGTAGCAGTGAATCCTCCATTACCTGTATAACCTCAGGTGAGTCTGCAGTGGATCAGGCCTGGAGCACCCTCAGGAATCACAAGTGTTTGTCATAGACCCTAAGGAAGGAGCAGATTGTGGTGTGAAGAACTGAAAACTTAGGATTTGGCTCTCAGTAGAAGCTGATCAGAAATTATGGAAAAAAGTTTTAGAAGGAATTTGCTGCTCGAATCATTTGATTTGAATGAAACTTTGATCGGACTTGGGCAGGAGTCTTTAAAATGATACCTGATGAGCTCTCAGTCAAGTTTTAACCCATCTCAGGCTTCTTTGCCTCAGTGACTTCCCTGCTGCACTGGCAGTGGGCTGCTCAGAGCTGGCACTGTATTTAAAGAAATAGAGATGTGGGGTTTGGGTACTTAAAATGCCACTGGCTTTGGTGCCTTAGGCCTGGTTGTGATTTGAACCTTTACCTTGATGGTGTCACAGGAGGCAGCACCTATGCCATAAGAAAGTGTTCTCCTGTGGGCTTCTCTTTTCCTCCTTCCCCTGCCATGTTTCCCTTCTGCTCTATCCTCTTAGGCCCGTGCTGTGGATGTCCTGTGGACTCCCTTATTACTGATGTCCTGACCCACAGAAACTTTGCCACAGCCAACTGGGACAGCAAAGCAATGGCATTTTTTCCTGGAACTTCTCCATGTGGATGCTGGTAGTTTGGGCAGATTCCTGTATCCTGCTCTGCTGCACTCACGGCTTGTTGTGAAGTTCTGTACACTCTGGGTTACAGGATGATCTCCCAGGTTAACCTGGAATACTGTTATTGAAGCAGCAATTTATTGTGTATTATTTGTCCATTTTGTGTATTATGTGTCCATTTTGAATGGTTTTACTTTGTAAAAAATTCTTTCAGTGATGATCAATTGTTTTAATGCGTGGCCTACAGAGGAAAAGGTCTGTGGGTTTAGACATTCCTGCTGTAGATGCACTTCCCTCTTGGTGCAGCCTTTTCTAGTTCAGCAAGTGAAATCAATGTCACTGCCTAGGTAGAAAAATAGCACAAAATCAACCACAGGAGGAAAGTGCTTGCTTGTCAATTTGACATAAGCAGTTTGCTCAAAGAGTAAGACTTCTCTTACTATAGACATTCAGGAAAATAGAGACCTGTGACTTTTGTAGCAGTGAGAGTTTCTGAAACATGCCAGTTAGCAGAACCTTGTAATGTGCAAAACTAGAGAAAGAACTGTATGGCTGCTGGAGTGCCATTCCAGTGCTTGTGTCTAGGCATGGGTGCATGGGATAGTGACTTCATTTTTCTTTAGTTCCTGCCTTCAAACTGCTGTTAACAAAGGTAGTTTTCCTTCTCCCTTCACACCTTGAAATATCCTTATGAGACAGGAGAATGTATCAAATGTGGAAATACTCAATGCTTCTGTCTCTGGGCAGGATTTCTCCAACAAACCCAAGCTGTGCTAGGGGAGGTTTAGATTAGATATTAGGGGGAAAAAATTCAAACAAAGGGTTGTAAAGCATTGGAAGAGACTGCCTAGTGAAAGTGGTGGTGTCATTGTCTCTGGAATTGTTAAAAAAATGTGTGGATGTGGCCTTCGAGGGCATGGTTTAGTGATGAACATGGTGGTGTTGGACTTGATCTTAATAATGATTCTGTGATTCCCTCTGTCAGAGTGCCTTTGTCTTAGTAGGAAGTAGCATACGTCTAATTAAATGTTATTGCAATGAGAATTTTTGCAAATCAAATTTCTTTTTCGTCCTTAAGTTGCACTTGGTGTGTTAGAATTCAAATTGGTGAAGCTGGGAAAATATTTGCTTCCTGTGTAAGTGATAAAACATGCTGGGTGGTAAGGATATTGCTAGCCAATACCCTCTTAGATAAAGGTATTTGTCAGACTAGGTGGCACTACTTAAGAAGCTGAATTATGTATTTTTTTTTAGCAGTTGTGCTGTCCAAGTGCTGGTGAATGTTGAAGTCTTGTCGTTATAAACATAGTGCAGATAAAACGAGGTCTGCAGTCTTTAGAACAGAATACACAAACTGATGCAGTCTGTTCTTATTCTTAAGACAGCAGAATTTCCACCTAGGTTAGGACTAGTCCAGGTAGGAATGACTGAGAAAAGTAGGAATCCTGAGTATCTGTCAGGGGCAGGTTGTGGGGCAGGGAATTTGACTCTTTTTATAGCGTTCTTGCCAGAAACAAAGCTTGGAACAACAAACAAGAGATGCTCAGAAGAGCAAGAGAGAAATTGAGCAAGCCTTAGAAGAAAGCCATTCTAAAGCAGTTGCTGGGGTGTAGCAGACTGTAAACACTGCCCAGCTGGAGAATATCCTCTAGCACTTTGCCTTTAGAGGCATGGTGGTTATGGCTACTCTGCCTTAAGGAATGGTTCATGAACTGTATGATAGAGGAATTTAGTCTTTGTATCAGTATGATAATGTGCCATATCCATGCCCAACTGCAGAGCTCAGTTTCTCAGCACAGAATAGCATTTCTTAGTCTGAAAGAGAATCTCTACGTGACTTCACAGATTTTTTGCTGTTCATGTTATATGGAATTAACATTACAAGCTGTGCCTCTGGGAGGAGGAGTTGGTTTTATTTACTTTTTCAAGCTGAGGCAGCTGCTAGAAGAATATAAATTTTTTAAAAAAACCCCCAATATCTATTTAGAGATAAGGCAATTTACATTAAGAATACTTTTTTTAGAGTTATTTTCAGTGCTTCTCCTTCAGCTTACTTCTTAAGGATCCAGAGTACTTTTACAAGTGTGCAGTAATTTTTAAAGCAATTAAGAATGTGCTGTTTGACTGGGACTTTATGGGTACCTGTGTTTTTTGGTTTGGTTTTTTTACTGTCCCTTTAGAAACCTGTCAATGAAATGTCCTTGCAGATGCTGAGGGATGACTGCTAACAGTGAATGAAGCAAATTATTGGAAGCATGAACAAAATGGGTTAGAACAAAACATATGCTCTGCTTTGCAACAGGTGAGCATATGCTGCCTAACTGAAATGCTAGAAAGGATTGCTTTGAAATCATGCATGTTTTAGGAAAATACCTACATTTTCTGATGTTGGCTTGTTCCTGTCTCTCATTAGCTGATGGGGAATTGATCTCTGATGCTAAGACTCTAGGATCATGTTTCTAGTACTGAGGCAGGTACTGGATTATTCAGTGGGTGAATGAACTTCATTCACGGTGTTTAAAATTAATAAAAGTTAATGATCCTAAAGTTTCAACCCCATTCTTCTATAACAATTAAGACAGGAAAAAATTATGATAACCTCTAACTACTTCAGAGTTAATCTTTGTGTAGCTGAATTTCTCTTTTCATCTATCTTTGAGGGTAGAGAATGAAGCTTTGGTTTGTTTTGAAATGTGATTGTTTTAGTCCTGCAGCTGTGGAGGTATTTGATGAAAGCTCTTTGTTATATCTAGTCACAAATGTGCAGTAACAGAGAATTAAATTAGGAAAAGAGAGAATTTCTTAAATGTAATGCTCCTTAAGTGTTATTTTTAATATGTCTTATCTCTGGTCCCTTGACATGTGCCAGGTCTCAAAGGACACTGAAGGGAAATGCCAAGGTAGTGCAGAATCTTGGAATTCCCAACCCAGCCCTGCAGTGTCTGTTAAAATAATCACTGGTGCTTGAGTCATGGTTATCCTTCAGGACGATTTTATAGGTGGCACTATTTCTGTCATGTTCTGATATTTCATGATGAAATTACTTACAGATGGGTTGCAGGCAGAGAAACTAGGGTTGGTATTTTTTTGTCTCAAGAGACCTTACCTTTCTTGAATGAAGCTAATTAGTAGTGCTTTAGAAATCAGTTCAGTGCCCTTCTTAGGGTCAAAATTAGGGATCTGACAGAGAGAATTAAAGTGCAAATAGGCAGATCCAAAAGTTGGCTGTTCTGACACATCTCAAAGTTCCAGTGGGATTTACTTTTTTTTTTCTCTAATATTTCCCAAAAGATGGGTCATGCATGAATAGTTGCATCGGTGTGCTAGTCTGTTAGGTAATATACTACTTTTGTAGTCCCTATAGCAGAATTCTGGAAATTTGTCGTCAACTTCATTTTATAGTACATTTTGTGATAAGAAGTGTTTGCCAAACACCTTTCCCTAGCCTACCTGCCCAAAGCCAAATCAAGTTTCTGAAACTGTAGTGTGAGATTTTAAACGGCTGGTTGATTGAAGATGTCTCTAGACTGAAAATGAGAAAGGTAGAGCTTCATTTTCTCCTCAGTTAAATATTAGAACAATCATTTAACTTTCAAAATACAATTTAATAGCTCTTTCAGGCCTGACACATCCCCTTGCATCAATTACTTGTGCAAAAATGTTAGTATAAAGTTAATACTGCTCCCAGGTGATAGTGATCTGTTAGAAAATATTTTGGATTCTCTCCAGTCTTCCAGTTCAGCCCTGGGAAGGACTGGGCATGGCAATCGACCTTGAGCACTGTATTGGACATTCAGCCACAGGCATTGCTGCATGACATTGAAATTCCCTGTGACACACTTTCCCTTGTAGCTGTCAATTGTAGCACCAACGTTTTGCAAACAGCCCCTGCTGTGTTTTCATGGTACAGCTCAACTGAGTTCTTTCTGGTTGATCTTTCTGGGAAGCCTGCTGTTGTGATTTGCCCAAGCTGTTTCCACAGTCTTTGGGGGAAAAAATTGAAATTTTGGGTCTCCTGTCTATATTTGGAGTTTGTGCTGACTGGTCAGGCTCTGCTGCTCAGTGAGTGATACAGCTGGAGCAAATATTAGCCAGTAGTAGTGAAGTAATGCAGCACTTAAAACATTGAATATTTTGAGTGGGAATTCACAAACCTGAATAATGTAGAACTGGCTGTTATTTCTGTATATTCTGGTGTGAGTTGCTTATCCACATTTTGTACAGACGTTCAATGAAGGAGCTTTTCAGGCAACCATATGAACCATATATATTGGGAATGCTTTTTAGCCAGTTTCAGGCTCGCACAGAGTCATTTGACAGGTAACTTTTCAACTTGCATTCAAATAAGAAGTTCTTACAGGTGGTAAACTCTAATTTTTTAACCCTTACTCCTTTTCTCCACCTTGTGTACTGAGACAAGTCTTGTTGAAAGCTGTGATCATGAAATTAACAGCTTTATCACATTAAATGCTAGCAGTAAGTCATAATTTTACAGGTTCTCTTCAGTTATGACTGTTCCTAACTTTGAATCCATAAAAAAGATCAGAAGAGGCAGCTCATGGGCTGGATGTTAAAGATTCCTAAGAGTTTTAGGAGAAGAACTCAAGGCTGTTCCTCCATCCAGCAAAATCAGGTCTGAGGCAAAAGCACTTGGTTATTCTTCATTGCCTTGCCCACCCAAAGTGTATGTGTTTAACACACACACACCAGTTTTATTGCTTGTGTTTTCCACACATGCACCCCTGACTTTCCTAATGCTAATTCTGTCCTGCTCTCAGAGCTTTTGGACCACCTTGAAATAAGTGAGACTGCTGAAAGAAAGGAAGAAGAAAAGAGAGGTTTTAATGCCACCAGACGGAAGGCAATGTGGAAATGCAGTTTTTTATTCTGGCAAATCCCAGATCCTTATTACCAAAACTGTCATAATGGTGCTGCTGCTGCAGATACAGGTTAACGTTTGGCAAAACAATGAGGAGTTGAATCTATCTGGGCTTTCATTCTTTGTTGGTAACAGGGGTGCAGTTATTTGAAGTATCAGCTAGGTCTAAGAGGCAAAAGAAAAATTTCAGAACTAAAATGTCCAAACTAAAAATGCAGCAATATCTTACCCTGTGTTGTAATCTGGATGAAGGTTTTGGCAGCATATCTACCAGGTTTTGAGTGTTTTAAATACAGATGTGCCTTGGTAAGAAGATGCAGCTTAAGTTTCAGTGTAGCCTCATACAAATACAAGTCAGACAAGCTGTGATATAAAAAATAAAGTATAGAACAAAAGCATAATTAGAAAAATGGCATGGACAGCCTCACTGTAAGCAAGAGTCTTGTTTTTAATTAGTAGGCAACCTCTGTTGTTTAATAACCAAGCAAAAAGAAGCTTAGATACAGTAAATCCCAATGGTTTTTGCAGATTCTGTAATTGAAATATATGAGCACAGATGCTTGAGTATATATGCTGATCTCAGACAAAATGAAGTGGCTTGCTTGAGATCAAAGTTCACCCATCTTCTGTTAATGTAAAGGTGAGAGCCTTTCCCCTCTGTGTTGGTGGAAGGTGTGTTATAAGTGTGTACAATTGTGAACCATCTGGGCTGAAACAAAATTGGGACCTCAGGGAACAGGAGGGGAGTGGTGGCAGTGGCCCACTTGTGATGTGCTCCAACTGCTGAGTGTGGAAACTCAAATTGCATGAGGAACTTTGGAACAAAAGTGATTACATTGGTCCCATTTTTAGTTTAAGAACAAAACGTTGAGTGTCTACTTTTACAGTTGTCTCTCAGCATAAAGACAGCCAGGCTATTTTCATATTTTCTGCAAAGGTCTGTTTGAGGTTTCATTTGTTAGGAAGCCTGTGCTCCAGCTTGTCACTAGTGTGAGAATGGGTGGGAGGCCAAGGGAAGCATTTGGTTTAGTCAAGTTTGCTGGATTTGTGGGATCCTTTGGCTTGACTTCAGAAGGTATTTAGATAGTTATAGCTGACTTGACATTACTGAAGAGAAATAATGTCTTCTAGTTGTTTAAACAAATTCATAATGTGTTATGGAAAGTATCTGTGTGATATTAGGAAAAAATTCTTCACTTGGAGAATGGTGAGGCATTGGCACAGGTTGCCCAGAGAAGCTGTAGATGCCCCATCCAGGTTGGATGCCACTTGGAGCAACCTGGTCTAGTGGAAGGTGTCCTGACCATGGCAGAGGGTTGGAATGAAAAGAGCTTTAAATTCCCTTCCAAGCAAAACCATTCTGTGATTCTATGGCCCTCACAAATTGATTTTATGAGTCCTAATTTTTCTGACCTCTTTCTCGCCTCCAAAACAAGAGGGAGGGGAAATGAAAAGGTGGCTATTGGCATGTCACTTTTTAGTTAAGTCATCAGACTTAATGTTTAGGCTCTTGGTGATTTTTTTTTCTTCAGACAGAAATCCCTTGCTGAGGGCAGGGATATTGGGTACTTAAGAGTTAAATAATCTAGCTTTGGAAGCAGCTGAACAGTTTACACTCCTTGCTGGGCTGTACAAAAATACTTTTCCTTTGAAGTACTAGGAGGAGCGGCTGAGGGTAAAACCTGGAATGGGGTTGTAGCAGTTTGCAGTGGGCTTAGCTTGGAGCAGGCAGCTGCCTCCAACTGCACTGTGAGATGGTCAGGGTTTCTTTCAGTCTTGCCATCACTGTCTCAGTGTGAAGGCTTTCTTTCTGAGATTCTTCAAATGCTGTTCAGTTCTTATAAATGTTTGGATTAGGACAGATTGCAAGAAATACGGATTAAAAATATCCTTTCCCATAAAGGCATGAGAAATACAGGGGTCCTATTGGAAGTTCCTTGCCTGCTTCTGATGTGATCTGGTAATGAAGTGCACCCTGCTGCTGTCTGGGATGAGCAAGATTCACCCCTGCCAGGTGGTTTAAAGCAGGTCAAACCCTTGTCTGGAAAGAGCTTTCCAAAGTTGGCTAGAACCTGTGAAATCTCAGGCCTGATGTTACACCTTAGCCAGGCTGAGCTCTCAGTGTGACAGGAGAATGACAGTAGTGGCACTTTCCCCAAATGGAGGAAACAAAGACATGATGTTTGTGAGAAAAGCCATGGGTTAATAGTGCTGTACAGTGGGAAGCTGTGTGCATCCTCTGCTGTGTGCAGCACAAGTGTGCATGGCACTGCTGGGTGCTGCTTCTGCAGAGCAAACCTTGCCATGGGCAAAACCTGGGTCTGAGACATGCTGTCTGCTTCTGCCAGGACCAGCAGTGGAGCTAGACAGACTGAAGTTGCTCCCTGGTTTTCTAGGGCAACACTTTCTCTTGGATTAAGAATCTCTTGTCAGTATTTGCATGCCTTTTTTGGGGAGATGCCATTACATGAAACTGAGGAAAACAGATTTCCTTTTAGCAATGCCACTGAAGGGGAAATCAAAAGCAATTTCCCCATCAGCTAATGAGGGGAAACAGTAAAATACCTGGCTATATCTGTCGAAGAGACTATGATGGTAGTGCTGCAGGTCAGATCCCCAAATTTCAATTTAGAGTTATCTATAATAATAATAGTAATAATAATGATAGTGTCCTTTCATCTTCACTCACTTAAGAATCAGACACTTGGCTGTTGGTAGGATCTCTGTGTTTCTTTCCCTGCTGCTCTGCCTTTCAGCCTTTAGCTTTCTACCTCTGCCTTTTATATTTTTCTTTTTGAACAACAAAAAAAGTGTCAAGAACGCTGCTAAAATAGGCAGCACTCTCCTCTAGGCTTTCTGCTGTTCATTTGCCTGGCTGAAAGACTAACCCTAAGTTGTCCTGGCCATGTATTCTTTGAGAGGAGGGAAGTGCAGGCGCTCACAGGAGGGCACAGGCAGGCTGCCCACATGTTGTTGCAGTGGCGTGTGTGCAGGCTGGGTGTTTTTTGTGTTTTGTGTGTCTGCTGCTCCGGGATCACAGGGCGCACATGCCGGCTCAGTGTGTTCACAAAGCTGCTCTTGGACAGGAATGGGTGCTGCTGCCTTTTCCAAAACTGTGCAGGCAAAGCAGATATTATCAGGGCTGGCCCTGGGGCATAAAATAGAAAGATCAAAGGAAGTGGCAGCGGCACACAGAGGCTCTTCAAAGCCTGAGTAAGGGAGGATTGATAGAGAAAAGGAGAATGCTCTTGCTGATGTAATCACAGCCTGTGAGACAGGTTGGGTTTTTTTTTTTTTTCTTAATTTAAACAAAGGCACAAAGACAGTCCTTGTTTGTTTAGAGAGGTGAAGCATGTGCCACAGAGATAGAGCAGGGATACCTCAGTATATGAAACGTTTTCATGAATAGCGTGGAGCTCAGATATTTTGAAATGACTGCAAAGCTGCAGTTTTTCTTATTTTACTTTGCACAACTTCTGCATGTGGTATTCTCTCACTTGTGGTGTGCATGTGGAATGAAGTAGGAAAATGGCAAAGGAAGGAATGCTTGTTTTCAGGCTGCTGTCCTTATTAAAATGGAACCTTATTTTGTTTTCTCTTGAGAATGCTGGTTAAAAAATTCTGGGATTTGTATGAAAAAAAAGCACAGGCAAGGTGCAGTTGGAGGGGAAGTGATAAACCAGATCCATTGTCAAGAAGCACAGGCTTGTTCAGGCACAAGCTGTGAATGGGAAAGAAACAGTTGTTCTCCCCCTTTATCTGTGGAAAGGGGGAAGAAGAGGTGGGACTTTTCTGGAACAGATGTGCAGGGTGGAGAGAATTTTCAATCTTCTCTGTTAACAGACCTCACTTTATGTGCTACAGCTGCAGAAGTATGTTTCTGAACCTTCATTTTGCTAATAAAGGTCCCACCTTTATAACTCAAAGGGAACCTTGTGAAATTATGACATGGAGCATGGTAGTCCAGCTTTTGCACCCAAAGCTGTCCTTGTATGGTGTATGGCAAAGGACCTGAGCTAGCACAGTCTGATATCCCAAAGTTACATGAAGACATGACTCAAAGCCTGAATAAGTACTACCAGAAAGGCAATGCATAGAAATTAATATAATTGCATTGATTTTACACATTTGGAGCTCAGGCAGGACAAGGGTGGGCAAAGCCTGCATGCATCTGTTGGTGTATATAGGCGGTCCATGGGAGGGAGAGCTTGTCCCTCTGTAAATCTTTGTTAATCCAAAACTTAAAATCAGCTTCACCATTTTGCATTGTTTCGCTTATTGATTGTTTTAGAAGAAAGACCTAATGGGATTATCTCAGCCTCAGAATGTATTCCAGGATGCCAGAGATCAAAGTGGTTGTTTCTGCTGGCAAAATCTACAGCTTTCCTTCCCCTGTGGGCCTGAGACCATTTGCAGTGCGGTTCAGATTAGTACACAAAATTGTGGTTCTCTGAAGTTCGAAAATCTTTCATAAGGGAGAGGTGACTGCCTACATTGCTAAATTAATGCTTTCTTCTGGGGTCAAAGCTACATTTATAGTCTGCTGAATCAGTTTATTACCTTAACAAGGCAAGCAGTAAGGTCCCTGCTGAAAAAGGGATTCATCCTCTTTGTTGTGGAGTATGTGGGATGATACTGGCATTCTTGTATTGCCTCATGTGGAAATTCCTAAATTTTGCTGGTCAGCATCAAAACATTTTCTCTTCACCCTCCTGCATCTCTCTTCTGCCATGCTGCTTCTACAGATGTGTGTGATTTGATACTTGACACTAATAGAAAGTGCTTCAATACACTTAAAATACTCTGATTTTGGTTTCTGCTTAGCAAACCTTCAGGCACCAGGAAATTTGCACTTCTTACAGAGTTTTGAGATGAGCTCTGACATGTACTTGTGTTACTGCTGCAGGCACTTTCCCCTCACCATCCACAGAGGCTAGAGAAAAATTCTGGGATGGGAATCCTAGCAGTTACCATGGCTTTCTGCTTTAAAATATATTATTTTTAGAAATGCCATCCAGATATGTGAAGGACAGACTGCTAATAAAGCAGAGGTTTCTCTGCCCATAGAACAGGGTAAATTGGTGGATTCTGCCTTCAGTATGGCATCCCCATTCTTTGCTTCTAGTGAGCAACAGAATGAAAAAAAAAGAGGTTTTAGCTGATTTCCTGTATGCTCTACTGAGTCTGTGCAGCCACTTCTGCCGGTGGTTATCTGTGGCCTTTCAATTCATACAACCAAGTGAATTAACACAGCTGCCATGCTGAGTTAACCAGAAAAGTTCCTCTACTCCAGTGACTGTGGAAGAAACCAGTAGCAGATATTTGTGAAGGAATGTAAGATTAGAGCAAGCATATGGTGGGAATTCTGCAGTACATGCTTCCAGGCTCTGCCAGCTTGTGGCTTAGGTCTTCCCATAAGGATCAAGTTCTACTGGAGAGCCCTTGATGGATTTTTCTTTCATATTTTTTTCCAGTCCATTACCTCATGTGTTGTCTAAATTTGAGAGCACACAGGGAAGATCTGTTTTGGTTTTGGGGGTTGCTGCACACTCTGACATTGTACTTTATTTTTGAAGAGCAGTGGAGTCCCTGTTGCTGCATGTAGTGCAGGAGGTGCAGAGCAGCAGTTTTATTGGCAGGTCTGACAGGTACCTACTTAAATTGCTCACTAAGAGGATTGGAGAGAAGACAACTAAATCTCCAGGATTTTTCTCATTCTCTTACTGTTCAGTGTGAATTCTGTAGAGGTTTGTTTTTTTTTTTTTTTTTTGGAGCTGCAGGGGGAAGAAACGTTGCCAGGAAGTAATTGTTCTTTCTGTCTCTTCCTAATTCTGTGCAGCAGCTGCCTTGTCTTTAGCTGCTATTAATGGTCAGAGCTTTGTGAACAAAGGAGCGTCGGGCTGATGTAACTTCTTCCTCTGTTAGACATTCCCTCTGAAGCCATCTTTTGTCTTGATGGCCCTATTGTAACCATTCATATACTGATGAATGAACAGGAAGCTGATGATGATAGTGAGCAGATGAGTTTGATCATGAACAGGTTTTACTCAGGCTCCAGCCTGAGGGAGTATATATAGGAGCAGAGCTGTAGCACTGTCAGCTACAGTGTCTGATTTGTTAATTCAGATTTTCTTTTGTGTAAGAAACTGAAAAAAGTTATTAATCTAGCAGAAAATATGCTAACTTTTATATAGAACAACAGTATTACAGGTACAAATACAGTAATTCTGTCTGTGGCCTCATCATACTTGAGAAATATTCAAGAAGTTTACTTGAATGGCTGTGGTTTTGGGGAGTGATTGTGATTTCTTGAGCTAGAATGACTATTTCAAGACTAATTTGCTGTACTGTTAGCTACCTGACTGAGGCTGCATGTTGCATGACAGTCACTGAAGTATCCTAACCATGGCTTTTCCAGCACAGATGTTTTTCTCATGTGGCCTTTGGTGATTGTGATATATATATATTAGCTTTCTATAGATAGATACTATTCTCAAAATGCCTGATGGAATGGACTCTTACATGCATTTTTAAAAATGAACACCATTTCAGTGTTATTAAATACTACAGACAAAATTAGTGGCTCCCCAGCAGTAGAGGGCAAAGATGTGCTTGTGAGTGTGGTTGTTCTTTTCACAATGCCTAGCCTTTCCTGTTTATTTTTATGATTCAGCACAGATTCCATTCACTTTGTTTTTGTGTCTGTCACGTTTTTTGCAGACCGTTCCCTTTGTTTATATCTGGTTGAATGTGCCTTTTACAGACCTTGGTTAAAGGGATTCTCCCAAGTCACAGCTCTATGTTCAGCAGGTTGTCAGTGCTGATCTTGGTTAATTGTAATACAAGCTGCAGGAATGGACCAGGAAGAACAAAGAAGCATCATCAAAAGCTTCTCAAAATTGTGGCCAAGATTTCTTTTCCTTAAGAATAAAATGTATTCTGAAAACCTTATCCTCAACACTGAAAATTTCATGGGATGTTGCATTTAGTAGGAAAGGTAAGAAGAGGAAATTATCAGAGAGCAAAGCAGACTTGGTGAGCACCATTGGGTTCCAAGATCTTGAATGCTGCATGCAGTTCATCATAAAACTGGAAGGGGAGCCTAGATAAAGGAACAGGTAGATCACAAACTGTGGATCAGCTGAGTTATATAACAGAGTGAAATTCACTGAAAAATACCTGAATTTTATCAGCTTGGAAGGCTGTTGACAAGAGACTTTGAATAAAGCCTGATGTAGGGACAGTGATTAAGCAACAATTATTGGTTACTCCTTGTAATACTTGAGAGTGTTCTCATTGAAATTCACAAAACAGCTTTACAATCAAGCAAAAAAAGCACATTTTACAAACAGTAGGTTGTGTTTCTTGCTGTAGGATGGTGTAAAAGCCATAAGTATGTGTGTCATTCCAAGGGAATTAGGTAAAAACATGGAGCATAGATGCACTGCTTACTTAAACACAGTATTCTGGGTGAAATCTCAGCTCTGGAAGTCTCAATCACTGATAGCCATAATCAAGAGGCTGTATCTAAAGCATAATCATTCCTTATTTTTTCTGCTTTTTGTATTCTCTGAATTTCTGCAGTTAGCAACTGTTGGAGATAGGATACTGTGCTGGTTGGATTTTTGGTCACACCCTGCATGGCTGTTTTTGACTTGCCCAGCATTTCATAGGAATCCTGTGGCAAAGGAAGCAATCCCGTCTGTTGGGCAGCATTCAGGCTGCTTTAACCACAACACTATATTTTCTTTTCTCATAGTATCTTACCTCATTCACTTCACTGTCCAAACTTTCTGACATGTGAGGGGAATGTCCTGCAGACAGCACTCATTCACCCCTCACTGCTGTGTTTTTGGAGTGCAGTTTTAATTTCCCAATCAGTGAGGCATATTTCAGCATTGAGGTGTGCCAGCAGAAGACACACAGCACTAAACCCAAGCCAATAGGTTTCACTGGAATTATTGGCATGGGTTGTGTGCCAGGGCTGAAGGAGCTGGATGAGAAAAAAGGGAGCAGCATGGGGTCGGAGTGAAGTAGTGAAGGGCTAGTCTGGAAGAGAGGAGAAATGAGGCAATAGATTAGTGACCATATGAAGGAGGAATCATCTGGAAGGAGATGAAAAGGAGGAAGAACTTTTGATGTGTCCTGAAATAGAGCACAAGCATCTGAAATCTAAGGCTGAAGTAGGCTCATGATTTTAATTATTTTAATTATGGTAAAAATATAACTTTAGAAACTTCTGGTACCTGGGGTTTTTTTTCCACCCATACATAATGTGCTGTAATATGATATGTACATTAATATTTCTCAGAAAAAAGCTGAGAAAAACCTGTTTTGGTTTACTGTTCTGTAAAACAGTTCACTTTTGTAGTTTTTTATTCAAAGTAGAATTGAATTTTGCTCTTAGATCAGGAATAAATTCCTTGTAATGAAAAGGGAGTGCATCAGGTCTCCAGAATCCCAGAAACTTCCATTATTGTTCGTTTGACTTTAAGTAACATTAATTGAATCCTTCAGGCACCAAGTTCCTGTAAGTGCCTTTGATAAATGAAAAAGAGCAAAGAAGTAATAATGAGTTGAGTGCAGAATAGTTCTGATTCTGGTTCAGGATGTCAAAGCATAAGCTGTGAGCAGGGAGTGAAACTGGCCATCAAGTCAGCTTTTGATCTGACCAAGTGTTATGAATTGTGCACTGGACTGAGTTACATTTAAGTTGGTTATTTCCTGTGCAAAATAAAAGCAAATTAGAGCTGAAAGAAGGAGGATGGATTTCACAGCGTGTGAAATGGGAATGTTTGCAGAGACTAGCTCAGCAATGTGCTACCTTAGAATTGAGCATAGCTTTTTATTTTCAAGTTATTCTCTCTACTATAGGGAGCATTCTTCAGTGGTGACTCAGGGTAGAGCTAATCTCACTCAAAATGGTTGCCAGTTGCCACTTGGAACAATAGGACCGAAGCCACAGGCTGCCATCAGGTGGTAGTTTTTAAGAAGGGCGTTTTTTCCCAGTGGATTTGAGTGCTTTCTGTCTGGCAACATGAAAGATTGCAATATGCACTGAATTCTTGTAAGAGAAAAGTGTTGAAACAGTGCATTACTCATTGCTTTACCTGAAATGGAGAACCCAGTGCACCAAGTATTTTTCTTTTTATGGAAAAACCCAAATGTTAAACCTTAATATGTTTTCAGGAACAATTCTTGGCACCTGATTTACTGGCCTGTACTTCTTTTGAAGTGCTCAGTTCCTCTCTAGGCAGGGCATCTCACCTTCCAGTAAAGGAGATCATGTTCTATTGCATCCATCCTGTTCTAGAGCCTTGTCTTGTGCAGTTGCAGCAGAGACTTTGTCTTCACCTGTATTTCTACAGTATAAAGGCCAGAGAGATTGTGCTGATTGGAGGTGACATAAAACTAGGTGTGATGTTTGGATTTTGCCAGAAAATATGCAAAGCAGATGCAGAGCATGAAGGGTGCTGTGGAAGTAATTTCTTGAGAACTTGGTGCTGGAGAAAGAGGAGACAGTTTGGAAGCAAACAGAGCCTATTTGGAGACCCCTGCTTTCCCTTTTGGGTCCTTTCCCTCTAAAAGTTACCTAGCACCTTAAAAGGTTTTCACGTGAGCAGAAGCTGTAAGTTGAGTACAAATCCATTGAAGTAATCTTGGTTATCAGATGAAAGGAAGGTCACATGATAAGTTCTGGAGAGGAAAGTTGGAGCACATAGTGAGGAAAGAGGGATATGAGAAGGCATGTGACAGGTGGAGTTGGAAACAAAACTTCTGTAAACTTTATTGGTTTGTATATTGGTCCAGAATGGCTTATAAAAGGTTAACAAGAATCTGACCAAAAGGCAAACTTTGAAAAACAGCTTAAGAGGAGCACTACCTTCAGACTGTAAACTGTTGTAGGAATTTTCTTGGAACATTTTTGGTTGTTGCAATGTAACCTAAAGTTAAATGTAGAGAGCAGGAGAGTGCTTTGCAATTTATGGGAAAATTCAACACAGGAATATGATAGTTATCCTCAAGTCAACTATTTATAAATTTAGAAATCTTAAAGGTTAAGCTTTAGAGAAATCTGTGCAAAGGCAACGAGTAAGGGGAGGTGTCCAAAATAGTCTTAACTAATAGCAGCATAACAAAGAAGTAATGAAGACTCATAATACCCACTAATTCCAAAATTTTTCTTCCTCTAATGTGCTAATAGAGATGTGTGAAGGGATTTGCAGTAGACTGGGTCAGAACTGGGTGATTTATGGCAGAGGAGTGAGGGAAGACTGAATAGAGTGTGCAGCACAGGTACTTTTATATCAAGACAGAGGAATAAATATGATTCCTTAGAAATAATGCAGTGTGGGAGGAGCAACTGGGGGAGAGTGTGGAGAAGAGTGGGTGCTGGAAAGTCTGGTCTGGGCAGTGAGAGCAGGCAGTGCTGGAATCCCACCTCTGCTGGGCCTGTGCCTCAGGGCGTGCTGCGAGCTCTGGGAACTGAGAAATCATTATCCCACCACTGAGCTAAGAGCACATCTCTGAGGCACAATCTCAGAGATGGTTGGTTTGTTTGTTTGTCTCCGTCACATCACTCTGAAAGACAAGAAATCAATGTTCTGTTTTAGGCTGTTCAATTTTCATCGTATTCAAAAACTTGAAAGAGCGTCTTGTGCAGCAGAGACTGAAGGAACTTTTCTATTGGCCAGAGATCATATGGTTCACAGAATCTTGAAAAAGTGTGTATGTAAATATTCAAAGATCAGTTCACATACTGAGCTGAGAAACAGAGTACCTCTTTAGGTTATGAATGATTATGTTTCAGCCTTTCTTTTTCATGCTGACTAAAGCTGACTGTATTGCTGATCTGTCTTTTCCTTCCTTAATGGAAGACTGACTTGCAGTTGAGGTACTCATCAAGAATATTCTAAATATTAAAACCTTTTTTGCTGACGGCTTTTTTTTGTGTTGCAACCCAGAGGATTTGTTCAAACCATGTAGCTTTGGTGCCACTTGAATTAGCACTCAAGCTGCCACTGTGCTGACAGCAGCTGAAACTTCATGCTCCAAAACACACGCTCAAGAAGTGTGTCTGTTCATCCTTAGCAGATGCCAGCTGCTTCCCTTCTTTGTCTGTTTTGGGGAAGATACTGGGCATGATGTGGGAGGTAAATATAATGAAATTATTTCTATCCTACCATCACTTGATTATTCAACAACTGTATTTTTAAGCTCTGTCGGCTAATTAAGACACTCAAGAGAAAATAGTAACCAAGTACTGGTTCTATCAGAAGGATGACAGTTTTTTAAAATAGAGTAGCCCCTAGCTTTTGAGAACTACAAAGTTAAAATTCTGATTATTTTGTGAATTTTTAATTTTTTTTGTTCATAATAGAGCAATTTTGATTCTGTTTTGTGTTTGGATTTTACTTAACCTGTTAGATTTCACTGCTTGCGTTTGCAGCTGCTTTTCCTGTATTTGAGGACTAGGGGCTTAATTTTTACATTTGGTCATCATGTGTGTATTTAATAAAAATGTCTCCAAAAGTTAAGAGAATTCTAAAAAGCAGAGTCTGGGATTGCTCTTATGTTGGCTTCTAATTTTTATGCAAATATTGCAGGTAGTTAGGAGTCTGTTATTTATTATTCCACAGTTTCTCCTAGAAAAATAGCACACGTTTTGTTGGCTAGTGTTTGCAGGCGGTGTTTATTGTGTGACTGTCTCCTAGGCTCCAACTGTGAAGATGTATTTATGTTTTCTGTGAGAAGTAATGAAACTACAGCTGGATGTGCATTATTTGCTGTACCTTTTCCACCCCTCTTCTGAGCGTAGTCACTGAGACAAAATTTTAATTTTGAACTGAGGAGAAAGCTGATCCTCGCTGCTGCCTTCTGCCTACTGCAGCATATTCTACACGATATCTTGATGAGTTTAAACAGTACTTCAAGTACCTTCAGTGCAAAAATGGGTGGGGAGAGAAGGATTAAAACATCCTAACTCTTCTCTTTTGTGCTTCCCCTGAAGCAAAGTGCAAAGCTGCCCACTTTATATTGCCAGCTCCAGCTTTATCCTCCATCTCTGAATTTCACTGCAGCCCCAGGGGAAGCTGCACCTCTGTGGCTCTCCCACAGCTGCTGGACTTTGATGAGGACATGCCTTCGCTCTCTCCACTGGCCTCCCTTGGCAACCAGCCCTTTGAAGATGACCTCTTGCTGTTTGCCTGTTGTCTCTCTTGTGTTGGATTATAGATGAGAGGTTGGCGAGAGGGGAAGGGGGATGGAATGGAGTGTTGTGCATTTTAAGCCTCATTTCTTTCTGCATTCTCACCTTTTCTTTTTTTTTTTTTTTTTTTTCCCTTCCTCGGTGGCTTTTACCTCTCTATATAGTTAAAATGTCATGCATATGGAAAATGGTTTCTGGCAGAAATACAGAGTTCCTGCTTGGCATGTGTATATAGGACAAAGGAAGTTTGATTAGTGTTGTGGTAAGGACTTTGCATTCTCCTGTAACAATCTACTCACACTGGTTCCCTTCCCCCATCCCTCATTTTTAAGTACAATATTGTTCTTAGTTATAGTGCAGCCTTTCTCTATGTGCATGTTCTCTGTTCCTCTTCCCTCCCTCTCTTCCCAGTGAATGCTTCCTCTTGGAGACAGGACAATATAATCACCTTGTTAATGAAGGCTGTGGTGTGAAATGGAAAAGGATGCACTGGAGCTCTGTGCCTGGGTCACATTTTGCATGGACACTGGCTACTTTTGGAAATCCAAACAATGAGACATTGCTAAACACCTGAGAGTATCCTTCATGAGAATCTGTAGGGGCTGTCCTATAGGGCTGTAGGGTAAGAAGTATGGTATTATAGGGGGATCAAACAAAGCATGGGAATACACCTCCAATTTTCACTACACTGAAAGGTAAACAGGTGAGGTTATTTAGGACAGAGCATTGTAAGTAACAGCGTTTACACACTTTCACAAATTTTACCATCTCCTTTTTCATGTTTTCCCAGTGATGAAATTAATCTTCATCAAAGTGTGGCAAGGAGAGCAAAATGGTAGTTAATATTGATGTGGAATATTGATGAATAAAGGCAGGAGTAATATATGTTTGAGGGTATTTTACAGCAAACATGAAGAAAATAATCTGATGTACCTGTGTATGCAGCTGGAATGCCTCCAGTGCAGCATTCCACCCAAAATTAGAAGAATAGGATATTGGGGGGGGGTATCTATGATCTCTGGATGTAATTAGTATATTCTTATACTGGTGTTTAATTGGGTCTTCACTTTCTAACCCAAAGGATGCCTCAGAAATAATTTGTGTTATTTTTAACTCCTCTTTCTCTCCTACCCTCCCCTTCTCTGTTTGTCTAGTAAAGTTCCCCACACCCCTGAATGCAAGCAAACCAGCTCTGCTTGTTAGTAGCTTATTGCAAAATACACAAAATAATATCTTCTCTTGTCAGAGATCCTAGAGGGCTCTGGAGAAAGAGGCAAGTCAGCTCTTACTACATCAAGGACTGCCTGGAAAATCAGGATCTAGACCAGTTCAGGTGTCAGAAAAATGAACTGTAGTGAATTTGGACATCTCAAATCAGTGTGAACATACAAAGAGCAGTCACTACTGGTCTGAAGTCTTACATTACTGTGAAATTTTGGGTCAGCATCAGATCTGTCAATCTGTTAAACTCCCTTGCTAAAATACAATCAGCAAATAAATAGTTCTGAGGCTTTTCAGACCTGTGTGCTTTTGTGAAATAAAATACTACCTTCATTGGTATGGGCACATGTTATCTTCTGATTCCCTCCTAACAGTCTTGGAATTTTCATCACAGGCAAATTTTCTAAGTGCATCTTATGTGCTTTTGGTGAGGGAATGCAAAGGGAAATTTCTTTTAGGGTTCCTTATATGAACAGCTTCAGTCAACTGGGTTTGGTAGTTTGTCTGTTTGGGGTTTAGTGTTGTTTGAGGTTGTTGTTTGTTTGGGTTTTGGTGTTGTTGAATAGTTGTATTCATTCTTTCTGGGCCCCAAACACTCCCTAAGGTTGAACAAATCCCATTATGTTGTACAGTCTTTGTTAGGGTGTCTTCACCCTTCCTACTCCATTTTCTGCTAGAGAACTTAGTTGCAAAGTATTGGTAACTCCTTATCAGGCCTTTAACTTAAGACAAGTTGATTATATGGCAGTGGCCTAATATTTTCAGTTATAAGTCCCCACTTGAATGCTATGGGATAAATGCAGTTCTTCATGAGATGTCAGATAATCCTGCTTTTCCCAGCCAGTTATGATTACGTCTAAAGTTTTAGTAATTAGTTTTGGTAATTAGTGTGTTTTGGAGGTCTGTCTTGTTCCTTACAGAGCCAGAACTCTTTTATTTTATCATGTAGCTACTGGCCTTCTTCTGCTAAAAGTAATTTATGAAGGTATCATTCCAAATTTTCTCTCTAGTTTTCCTTTGGTCTGTCAGTACTATGGTAGGAGAACTTGGTGTTATCAAAGCACTTAAATTCCTGAGAGAAGAAATCTTCCTGCAAATTGTCTATAGTATGTACATCTTTTCATGGGAGTTTTGCTTTTTGAGATGCTTTAAAGGAAGGAGAGCCCAGTTTTCTGTTTGAATGGACCAGGAGCTTCCTTTACAAAGTGTTTGGAATAATTAGTGTCCAGCTGCTTTGCTGCAATAGATTGCTCAGCTGCATAGCTTGGGCAGTACAGCCCCTGTGTGTGCAGCAAATCTGGTGCAAATTTACAAATCTAAAATTTGTAAATATTAGATTTGAGTTTAGATTTGTAAATCTAATGTGTGCTACTGTGCCCATGCTGTGGGTATCTGTAGTGTGTCTGAGCTGGGACAGTCCTACAGGAGGATGCCTGGGAACATGCTGCTGCTGCCAGGCATCTTTCAGGCAGTTCTCATCCTCTCCTGAGGGATTTGAAGCTGGACCATGGCACAGGTGAATTGAGTTTGCTGATGAACTAGATCAGCGCTAAGATCTGGTTCCCTAGTTAACAAAAACCTCCTCTGGCTGCTCTTCACAACTTACTGCTGCTTTCCACAGGATCTGGTGGACTTTGCAGAACCCATTTCACAGGATGTGGTGGACTTTGTGTGGTACTGGCCAGTCCGCATTGTAGAATTTGCCTGGCCTCTTCTGCATGGTGGATGTGTTCAACTGAGTATCTCTGGTTTTACGTTCAGTTACAGCATAGGCTGGATTTCTCATCATCCCTTTTGGCATGCTTCCTGGACTAAGTGGACAGTGAGAGGATTTCAGGAATGCCTGATGCTCTTGCTATAGAGAAAGTTTAGTGGGAGCCACTTGTGGGTTCTATGCTGACCACTGGGTTGGACAGCATGGTCACAACTGATAGCCAAGAAAAGCCACCACTGCTGAAATGCCCAGGTTATATTTTGTGGCAGTTTGGTTTTTTGCAGGATGTAGTTCTTTAAAATAGAAAAAAAGATGCTTGAAAGGGAAAAGAAACCATATTTTAATGGATTTTTTCTGCTTGTGCTGGGGAATAAACATTCTTCTCTGCATGGCAAAGCTGCAGAATGATGGGGAAATGCTTCTGGCTTTCACCTTTTCTAAAAAGGCTGCTGTGTTCCAGCTGTAGCCAGCATAAAAAGCCTCATGTTTTATCATAAGGCTGTAGAAACAATAGCAATGCCTAATTTAAAAAAAAAACAAAACCCTTACTCTTTAGCTCTTTTAAAATTCACTGGGGTTTCCCAGATCTGACTTCTTGGATTTTGCAGGTAAAGTGTGGCATTCTTTTCCTGGCATCATGGGCCTTCCTCCAGTGTTTATGACCTGTGAAAAGTAATAGAGCTTGACATTGCAATTACAGCAGCCAGCTCTAATAAGACACCTGTAGGCCTCCTCTCAGATTCCTTGGATACCTGTATGCCTGGTTTGCATGGATAATTCCTATCTTGACCCTCCTTACAGCTGTTGGTTGCTTGCTTTGTTTCTGCTTTGTGTCAATCCCATTCAATAGTAGACATTTATTGTTTGCAATTCTTCTTGCTGTTAATATACTTGTAAGTCTTGACATCTCTTGCCAGTTTGAGCTCCTGTTGGTTTCTAATTCTCTGCATCTCCAAGGAATGTTTCTATATTTGTGAGTGTGCCCCTTTTTCCATGTCTATTCTGTCCAGGTTCTGGTGAGTCTAGCATAAGAACACTGGGTTGTTTCTGAATAAGACACTCTACATCCTCTAGTACTTTTTGGTGAATGAAATTGTTGTTATTTGTTCAAAATCTGTTTGACTTACTGCATTTTGAAAAAAAGAATGTACACTCAGTCCACTCTTTGTGTTTAATAAGGCTGGTTTGACAGGGGAGATGCTTACTGCAGAAGTCTCAGCAGAAGTGTATTGAAGGTTTTTCTGCTACCTGTATACATATATGTTGTTTGGTTGCCTTATTTCACTTGAGCCTTGATACACTGGTGATTTTGGATCCTTCCTGTAGAAGAAGCTTCCCTGGGAAATGGGATTGGAGGAAGGAAACAAGACCTAAAGTTTGGAAGTGGTGGCAAGACACCAAGGGACTGGGTAACCAAAAGTATCTGATGTCTGAACTGAGTTATCAGGCTCTGCTTCCATACACGTGGGGTGAGCCAGGAAAGGAACTCTCTTCCTTTCAGTTACCAGAGGCTACACCTGGTTTAGGAGAAAGCTTTCCCTGATGATAGAGTTCTATTCAGGTTGACTCATTCTTTATGTTTTCTTTTGAGCACTGCAAAACCTCATAAATTTTATTTCAAAAGCCTGTCTGTGAAGGAATGTGAATACATGTGGACAGAGATGAATCCATGCCAAGTGCATTCCAGGTGGGAAAGCTATATGGAATGTCTGTTGTTTCAGGCTGTACAGCAATAAAGATTTCAAGTATTCACAAAAAGATTGAATAGTTCTGCTCCTTTTTAGAGGCTTGTGCACTGTGGTGTTTTGAATTTGCTTTTTACTGTGACAGTTTGAAACGACTGATAATTTTCCACTTCACAGAAAATAGTTTTATTGTTGCCATTGTAGGTTGTCCATCATCTCTTCTGTTTAGTGTGTTTAAAATAAAACATGTCTGTGATCGAGAAACACCCTGGATTCTCCCTAGACCTGATAGATATTTTTATTTAGCCTTACTTTTTTGTGTGTTCTGTGATTCTATGATTAATTCACTTGTATGAGAACATGACAGACCCCATCAGCCTCAGTGAATGATGTTTCATTCCATGTGGGTCCCTAATGAGAAGTAACACCAGTGTTTCAGGCTTGAATTCATAAATTCACATGCTCGTGTTGCACTTTCAGTTGATATCCCTGGTTTGGAAAATGACAGTATATTTTATCTGTCATGATCTACAGAGAATCACTGCAATGTCAGCTTGTGGTATCCAAGTTGAATCTACCAACTGCTTGTGGCTTGGAGTGGTGGAGTGCTTTTCTGGACAGAAAGTTTTCTGTCATTGAAGCCCATGTCTCACTGGTCTTGGTGCTGATCCTGGGGGTTTTCTTCTGTGTCTTTAATAAATGTTTATAAAAGGAAGAGAAGAAGCTCTTTCAGCTTCAGGTTTATGCTGATTTCCAGGGACATAGCTGCAGTGTGTGCTTGGTGAGCCTCATTCAGAGGGTCATTCACACTTGGAAGCTGTTACAGAATAACAATATTCTGGAGGAAAGTGGCAGTGGAAGGAATTTACTGTTCCTTTTGGCCTTCTACCTTCTTTAGTCCTTTCTCTCTAAACTAAAGTGGGTAGAGCTGTTATGTATTCTATCATTGAGAAAAGAAGACCAAAGCTTTCCTATACCCGAGATGGTATACAGAAAGATCCTGAGCTGTTCATATGGCATTTTGTAATACTATAATGCCTTATCCTGGCAGACATTAAAAAAGGGTGAAAGTTTTCTTTTAATCATCAGGACCTTTTAGGTGATAGAGTTACAGAGCAAAGTATTCTTCATCTGTTGGTTTAATGTTTGTCTGCCCTGTAACACTAACCCACGTAAAATTGGTGCGGCTCTTTATAAAGTTATTTTAGAGCCTCAGCAGTGTTGTGACCTTGGATAAAAGCACCTGAGTCGGGGTTTCAGTTTTACCCTTTTAGGCATGTGCAAAGTGCCCCAGCGTATTTCAAGGATTTTGAACTAGGAACTTCTTAGATATGGGTTATGGTTTCAAAGCTCAATTGATACACCCTGGGTCAAGGGAATTACATCAAGGAAATGGTTCTCTGTTTTTTTAGATATTTAATATCAATTAAAGCTTTGTGTTTGCTTAAAGGATCCCATGGACTCTTTGAGGGGTTAGTTATATTGGTATATCTGCCCTGGCAGTTTAGGAGAGAGCACTCTGCCTGACTCCATGCTCTGTTTTTATGTCTGTGCTGAAGAGTTTATCCATCAGATACTGAGTTTATAGAGTGGTTCATCCTCCAGTGATAGTACTTCCTTCAAGCTTTTAGCACAAAGTTAAATTGCTCATCTATGTGAGGTGGTAGACAGCTCAGAACTATGTGATAGTAACTCATTTAGGAAGAAAAAAAAAGAGAAAGGTTGAAGTAAGAGTCTACCTAGTACAGTGTGGCTAAATTTTTTTTTTTCTTGGAATGGATTAGTGATGAATCTTGAAATATAATGAGTGATAGGAAAATCCCTGTATTGTGTCAGTTCACCATCATGTTTCCCATATTTTACAGTAATCACCAAGTTATTCAGAAAGGTAGGGCCCCACAAGATAATATAAATAGCATTGCATGTATTGTATCACTTGCAAAATGGAAGTCAGGGTACAAGACTTGGGAGAAAAGGACAAAACGACAAGCTGGTGATGCAGAAGTGATGGTAGGATTAGGGGCCATTACATGGTGCTACTTTGCATGGATTAGTGAGGGGTATATATATGTAAATTATTGAGCAGTACAATCTCCTCCTATTATAATCAGCTACCAGAAGGCAAAGTTGTCATAGCGTTGGTATCAGTTTGTGGTTTTCTTCAGCTAGTTTGATAAAGTTGAGATTTAAGGACAGGCACAAAACTGGATGAAGTACAGACTTTTTCTGAATATGTGTTAAAGCTGGGAAACAGGCAAGGGTCTGTGAAAAATCCAAGGAGAAGACAGTATACAGTATTAGAAGTGACATGTATGACACTCTTGTTTATACACAAAGATATTAGCCTAAGGAAGGACTGCAAATTTGGAAAAGATAAAAGATGTGTAGGAAGCTCCTTGCCATAATAAAATTAGAGTAGCTACTCTAATTGGAGCAACTACACCAGGTATTAGAAGGAGGAGGAAGAGATTAAATATCTGAAATTAAAACAGAGACATGCTGTTGCCTACTGTAAGAAAGACAAATGTCTGAAAGGTGACTGAAGCTTCTTACCTCATGGTAGCCTTACCCCCACATCCTTTGGGTTCAGAAAACAATAGAGAATGCTTCACAATGGTCAAGAAGTTTCTTGTATCTTACTTTGACTTACATGATAGGCTTGTTTCAAAGGATGACAGCCTGTTAATACTGTGCAATTATTTTAAAAAAAAGGTGATAATGGCTTTGAAACATGGGTTCTGGATCTTAATGATGTGTAAAGCTTTTATAAGGGACTCTGCCAAAGAGTTTATATTATTTCTGTTGGTTTGCAAGAAAAGGTGGTTTACTGTATCAAGGGGAGGTTAAGTTTGTAGTTAAGAATTTCATATCTTGAGGAAAGGACTTACAATCCCATTTAATTGTTAGTCTTAAATGATTTTTGATAAGCAAGATGACAGCTTACATAAAATTGCAAAGATTTTGTACTCATAGCATGCTTCAGAAATGTACTGAATTCTTCATATTTGCAGCCTTACATTTCAGTTTTTCTGGTGTACTTTAACTTAAAACAAATATGCTTTTATTTATTATTTTATTTATTTATATGTTTATATGTTTTTGAATTCCAATGATTGGCTAAAGGTTTCTTTCTGGTTCTGTTTCAGATGCATCCACTTGGACTGTGTAATAGCAATGATGAGGAAGACCTGTATGAATATGGCTGGGTAGGAGTGGTGAAATTGGAACAGCCAGAGTTGGAGCCTAAGCCATGCCTCACTGTCTTAGGAAAGGTAAGGGGATAGTTTGGGGCTGCATGTAGCTGTTTCTTGGAAGGATTAGTTCCTTTCTGAGAAGAATTCAGCCAGAAATAAACAGAGGGAAAACTCTCCTTACTCCACAAAATATTCCTGTTTTGCCTATTTTCACTCTAGATGTCTCAAGGGAAGATGCTGTCATAACTCAGTGATGGTGACAGGGAGCTGAGCATTCCCTTTTTGAGCTCTGTAGGAATCTAACAAAGATGAAAGCAAAAAAGGCTGTTCAGCAGAAGCAGTATTGGAGTAGAAGAGGTGAACTGCAACTGTGATTCTTACTTGGTCAAAGCAGTCAAAATGAAAGCATCTTACTGGTTTTCCTTAGCCCAATTTTCTGAGAATACATACATTAATTTCCTCTTTTTGGGGAACGAGAAGCTTTTAAACTTAGATTTGTTTTCATCACAAGACAGATATCTCTAATAACAAGTGAATTTTCTTATACTGGTAAAAAAAAAAAATTCATCATCCTGGAATCTTGCCATGGATTGGGACCTCTGGAATCTTAAATAAGTGCAAAACTTTTCGTTTTATGGGGTGAAGTCACTAAGATGCCACTACTACTCCCAGATATGTTAAAAAAGAAAGCAGAAAGGTGACCTTTTTTTGCTCATGCCTTAGAATTGTTAAGTATTGAGATTATTACATGTTGGTATTTGAAATCTAGAGGGTTTGAAAGTGTGTCAAAGAGCATAAGGCCACAAGTTCTACCAGTAACTGAGTAGTTGAAAATCGCTGCATAACAGAGGTTCATCTTAAAATCCAGCTGCCTAAATTTGGTAGGATTGTGTTGGTGATTTCAGGTTAGCAATGTGTCAAGCAGAAAAGAAAATTGCATGTTGACATTTTTAATGTAAAACTTGGCTCTGTAAATTTATAAACAAAACTTCTAAAAACTTCACCTTTCTGAGGAAATTGGAAGCCATCTGCTTGTCTAAAAGTTGCTGCAGGTTTAATGTGTGGTATATGGTGAAAAAAATCTCTGTAACAACCTTAGTGACTTCCCTTTCTATTGAATTTCAGCATAATGCAGCTTTTTTTTTTTTCTAGCTTGGAAAACTGTTTTTGTTTCACAGAAATTCTAGCTGTTGCTTCTTTGTTCTTAGAAAGATAAAATCTGAGGATGAGATCTTGTAAGGATGGGAATTAGAGAAGATTCAGTCCTGAAGGGTGCATGCTGATCCATAAGTAAACTCCAGGAGTAAGTTTAATCTTGAGGCAAGCCATTTCAGGAAGGAGTCCCATCTGTCAGGCTCTTGAAAATTATGTGAGAAAGCAGATGTGCAAAATGGATAAAGAAAGTTGAACCATAGGTACCCTGCACAAAAAAAAAGTTAAAAATATACACCTGGCCAACTGCTGTGTGCCCAAATCTCACCATGTTCTTTATACTCCCCATGTCACCAAAGCTACATCCTTCTCCAGAATAAATTCAGCTCAGTATCTGCTAGTGTTGGCCTTCTAAAGCTTGGCCTGCTGAACAGCAGACTGTGGCTTTGCTGCAGCAGCTTTGTAGCATCTACTTTGATGCATAGTGATGATGTGACACAGGGTGTGTCCAGAGAATTTGGGCATAGAGTTCCAAACATGTCAGTTTATATGTAGCAATTTCAACAGGTGAAAAAAGTCTGGCCAAGGTTCTGGTCAATACTGCACTGCATTTCATTGTTCTGTATTTTCTCTATTTATTCTCCTCTTCCTGAAATATTTCTTCCCTATTTCATGCTCTCTGCTGTAGTTTCTCCTCTTCATCTTTTCCTAGCAACCCTTCTGCTCAGTTCTAACTCTACTCAAGTCATGTCCTGATTTAAAAGGACTTCTCAGAATTCCTGGAATATTGTTGAGTGCAGATGGCAGCAGGAACATCAGCCCTGAGCTTCTTTCAGGTCTATCAGTTTGAGTCAGCCTGGTTATCTTACCAGTGAGAATAAGTTGTGTTGTGGCTGTCTGGGTCTCTGAAAAGTTCAGTTTCCATGCAGTTTGGTACACTGAATGTGAGGATTCAGTGTGGACTGTAAACTATTTTGCCTGGGTAAATATCAAACGTGCTGTATGTGTATATGTGTCTTCTTCTGGTTATTTTTAGGATTTGGCAGCTGACTTAAAAGAAAATGTAAAAGGGAAAGGAATGAGAGAAGAGAGGAAAGGAGGGAGGGAGAGGAGGAAAAGTAGAAGGAAAAGAAAAAAGGAAAGGATTAGGGGAAGGAAAAGAAAGGAAAATGGGGGAGGGCTGGTCTTGAACAGGGAAAGGAAATGGAATTTTGTCCATATAGAAAATGAGGAAGAAATTAAGGAGTGCAAACCTGCAGTTTGTTCCTCATTAAGTTTGATTTAACATGTCCCCAAGGTAGGGCATCATAAAGGTAATATTGTTGAAAGTTTGGAATATGGTGAAGCAAAATGCAGACTAGTTAAAAGCTGTAGAGGTAAATTGCATGACACATGAATCTAGTGAAAAGTTTTGTATGGCTTTATTCTTGTTGGTTTTGGTTGTCAAGGTCTTTTTTGACTTACGGGGTGGTGTTTTTATTTTTTGTTTGGATTTTTGGTGGGTTTTTTTGCTTTTAGTGAAACTCTGACCTGTGTTTTTAGAAGTTCTACTTGCTTATCCACAGGTAGCAATACAGAATTTAATGTATCCATTTTCATATTGATTTTGTAATTTTCATATTGATTTGTAATTCATACTGATTTTGTAATTGCTCATCCTTCTTAAGTCATTGCTTGTCCTTTTTTATATGATGTAATGGAAATGAAAAAGTGTTTAAAAAGTGTCTCTGCTGTTAAGAGTGCCCGTGGAAACTGGGCCTTGGTTGAGGCAAGGAGTGTGTGTGGCAGCTGTGTTTTACCATTACCTTTGATCACAGTGCAGCCCTGTTTGAGGCCATGCTGCATGCAGGCAAAGCAAAGGCCTGGGTTTTACTGATCTTATGAGCTCCTGAATAGGGCTAGAAGGGGAATGACAGAGGAAGAAGAAAGCTTTTGGAAATGAAAAGGAAACCCCGTGAACCCGAGCAGCATTATTGGCTGGATTTGCCTACCAGGGAGCCGCTCAGTTTCTGCCAGGCTAATTTTGCTTCAGCTCCTCTCCCCCACACCCCCGACCCCACCTCCCCCTCTCTCCTTCTTTCAGACTTTTTTTGTTTTTGAGGCAGGGCTGTAGTAACTTGGTTCTCAGGCTGGGAACCCACTGAGCTGTTGCCATGGTCACTGGGAAGCTCTTGGTGCCATGTGCTTCAAAGGGAACCTTTCCCCTCCTGGAATTCCTGCCTTCTCTGTGCACACAGCACAATGAGACTCCTTCACTGCTCCAGCAGTGGCACTGTGCAGGAGGAAGGGAAAAGCAGGGCTCCCTGCAATACTGATTGCCTGCCTGCATCCTGGCAGGGCTGGGGAGTTGAACCTGGGTGTTCCTTAAGGTCCCTTCCAACCCAGACCACTCCAGGATTCTGTGATCCCTCTATACCTGGATATGTCCAGTGCTCTCCAATATGCACAGCCCTGTTCTTCTCCCACCCCAGTGATTTTCAAAGCAAATGACGTCTGTCAAGATTGTGAAATACAATTCAGCCATACCATTGTTTTTTATTTCAGTACAGGATAGTGAGAAAATGCTGAAGATTTGTTTAAAAGTAGCACTTCTTCCCTTTCTGCAGGATTGGAAGTCCACAAGGGAGGATTTTATTCTTCTTTCTCTTCCAGGGACTGCTCTTCTTTTATATTAATAGGATATATGTATTTGAGGATATGCATCTGAGTGTAACCTAACAAAGACAGGATGTCCTTGCTACTACAGCTTCCTGTTTTCTTCAGATGAAAGAAATCTGTAATATGAGGAAATTCCTAGCAGTTCTTCCAATATCCATTCACTTACTTTTCTAAGAACTTATTTATAAAAATTTACACAAATACTAACTGGAACAACCTCTTGTTTTGCTATGCCATCATTCTTATTATGCTAGTTAAGCTGGGGCCAAAATCATCATAACTTGAAAATGCACTTAACAGTTGAACTGTGATTCCTAACCTTTTGTCTAACAATTCAGTTTAAGCATAAAAATTCTTATAAGGTAATCAAATGGGAATTTATGGGGCTATGTTGGTAGTTTAGTTTCTGAATAAAGAGAGATCTGTTCTAAGACCTGAGGAACAAGAAGGCCTATGAGGGGTCCATTTTAATCTTTTTCTTTCAGAGTTACTAAAACTAATAAAAAAGGCAAATTAAACAAAAGCAACTTATACCTTTATATTAATAGCCTAAATTAAGCAATCAATTACATGTTCAAACTGGTTGCTGACAGTATAAGTATACTTTTTGTTTCTTTATAACATTAATAGTTTTATATACAGTTCAGATAATTTCCTGTAGGAATGGATTCAGTTCAGTTGTAGAAATGCATATTGAATTTAGGCAAAGGCTCTTCCATGCTAGACTTGTTCAGAAATTAGGACTGAACTATGCCACAGAATTAAAATTAATGAGATACATGCCTAAAACCATTGGTCAATGCTTCCAAAACTTTGCTTGTTTAGGTACTTTCAGCTGGTAGTGACAGCTGCAGTAAGGCACCCTGTGATGAGTCTTGTGCTGGATGCAGTAGGAAAAATTGTCATTTCAGGAAAAATTCTTATATCCATTGAAGTAGTTGACATCCCACTTACAGTATCTATTCCACAATTTGGGGACCTTTTCTACCTTCTTTTTGCTAGCCTGTGTTTCTTCTCTGTAAACAGCATCCAAAAAGCATTTGTAATTCTTTTTGAGGCAGTAGTCTCAAAAATTAGTGGCAAAATGTATTCGGTCTGGATGAAAAGTAATAGTATGAATGATTTTTAAGCTGGTTGGTTGGTTTGTTTCACTGTGTGGCTACCTGAAGGTTTGTGCTGACACTGTAGTGTCCAGTGGAGCTAGGAACAAGTAATATTACTTAATTTCTGCAGTCCCTTTGAGGAGAGAAGGGAGAGGTTGAGCACAGGAAAGAGAACTGACAAGCAAGCCAGTTGAAATGTGGCGAGAGGAAAGGTTTGTGTACGGATCGTATGGTGAAAGATGCAGAAGAAAAGAACTGGATCAAAGCCAAAGAGGAGAGAGCTCAAAGGAAGGGACAAGGGCTGAATCAGGTTATGCAGTTCAGAAGCAGCAGCTCTGTCAGGTTTTCATTCATGGCTAGTGGTGAGCTCTTTCCTTTGGTAACTAGTGCCAGCAATCTGCTACTGTATTATTTTACTAAGTTTCTTTCCATGTTCCCTGCACAGTTAGGAAAAGCATCAGCTATTCGTGAACAAAGGCCCTCTCTCATGTTTCTCCCTCTGGGCACTCCTTAGATTTGCCATTGTTGGATTGATTACTTTAAATAAATGTCCACTTTTAGAGTTGAGTCTTTAGCAGTCCCCACCACCATCTTCACTCCTTTCTAACCAACTGTGGAACACAGCTGCTTCTCCCTTAAGCTAAAGAAGCAGCTGTTGTTGCACTACATGTGTTACTGGAGTTCAGCTCAGTCAGATCTCCCAGTGAAATTAAATGGATATCAAGGGCTGAGTAAAGACTAAGGAACAATTATTTAAAGCATGCCACATTTACTACTACTACTACTAATATGTAAATGCTTCATATCTGTTAAGGTTTTGGACCCTTAAACCTCTATTCCATTGTGCCTTGTAAGCATTTCAAACATTGAGAGTTATTTCTGTTTTACATGCAGAATCTACCTGTTTCTCTAACAGGAGAAATGGATAGTGGCAAACGTGTTGGAAGAACTGTAGAAATGGAGTTTGAAACAGAAAAGTGAGAGAGCAAGTAAGTGCTTCTGTGTTGCAGTATAGAAACGAGCACAAAAGAGGCCTGGCAAGCAGCATCAGATAAATGGACTAGAAAGTGAGGAAAATAAGGAGCAGATATGGAGGCAGGGAATGGAATTATTTAGGACTTCACAGATGAGTGACATGCCTAATTTTGGTGCACTAGGAGACAGAAGGCTTTGAAAGAAATTGGAGAACTTCGGAATGTAGCCAGAGCTGCATCAGAGGGACTTCAATATTCAGAATAAAAGTTGGGCAGATACAATCGACAGTGGTAAAAAGCCAGATCCTAAGAAATTGCAGACATAAAGTGGGAATGTTTTGCAATAATTTTCACAAGACTGAAAGGAAGGAAAGAGAAAAAAAAAATACACAAATTGTGCTTCATATCCTACTGCTTTGAGATAATTTGCCAGAACATGTTTTTCTGCTCTAAACATTTTATCTTTTTGATGACCAGGTGATATCTAGAGGTGCGGTTTTGGATAATGTGATGATTTAATATTTGTACTGAGTTCAAGGAAATGGCTCCAAATGAAACAAGCGATCATACTGTGAACTCAAAATGAGTAGGAAGTGCTTTTTAGTCAGTGTAGGGAGTACTGACTGAGCTACTTGCAGTTCTAGAAGGTTATTTTTGAACATTAGAGTTGGACATATTTGTGACAAGAATTAGGTAATACAGATGAATTATATATTAGTAGTATTTGGATTGCTTTGGCCTCAGAACTGTTCAGTAGGGATATGAAACTCTCACAGAAACTATTAAAAAAATCACAGGAATGTATGTATTCTAGTGCATTAATGTCTCAGTTCTTGGCCCATTGGTATTTTGTTCAATTGGTAAGCCAAGAGAATACATCACAGACATGTCATTTTTCAAAATGCTCAAATAACTTGGTCCCTTTGGGATAGGAAGAAAGATGAGCCGTAGTCGTCCTGAGGATCCAAATAGTGAGCTTTTCAGTGGGTGTGGAGGGGAGGAGGCATTTGCAAAGAGGAGAGAATCCATAGACTTCAGGTCCACGAATGGTGTTGAAACTCCCAGAGGGTCGCTTCAGCTGAGTGTAAGGGACTAATGAGCCAGTCTGACTGTTTATGGGCTGTGGTTAACCTCTTGCAAGTTAGGATTTCCTGTCGCCAGCAATGAGCTGTGACCGCCAGCACCACAGTGTTAATGATGAGGTAGGGGCTGATGAATGGCTGGACTCCAGACAGCAGCCTTCACTGGCAAAGAATCAAGTGGCTAGAGGGAGAAAAACATTGAAGTCTACAAGGGAAATAATGCAATCTCCAGAACCTATAATTCCCATGTTTAAAAAAAGAAAGGGATAAAGAAACTGGCGACAAATTCAAAACAAGTGAAGCTTTTATCTCTGCATTCTGAATAGAAGATTGTTCTTCAGCAAAACTGGCTGTAAAAGCCAGGCCAGTTAAAACAATATGCAGGCTGCTTGCCTCCAAGTAACCAGAAATTGTTGGCTCGGAGTAGCCTGTTCTGAGGAGCCAACCTGCTGGGAGACGTTATCCAAGCAACGGCTTGAATGTAATTCCTCCCGCTGTGGAATGGCTCTTTGGCAAATGAAGACCCTAATTAGAGATGGAAGGGTTTCTATTTTGTTTTTCTTTAATCCTTGCCCCGAGGCCTCTGCAATACAGCCATGTCTCTGCTTGCGTGGAGAGAAGTTTCCAGTTTCCCTTTGTAACAAAAATCCTCCACCTTTTTCATTTTTGTTTCCCCCTTCTTTTTATCTTTTTTTTTCCTTTTTTTTTTTCCTTTTTTTTTTCTTTTTTTTACAGAGTCAACAAACTAACAACAGGGGCCCACCACAGTCTGGAACCTTGAAACTAGAGTAATCCAAAACCAAGGATAACTGTTTGGAAGAAGGGCCATACTGTCCTGTATTAGCCAGCCATGAACATGGAAAGTTGCTAGCTAAACTGGAATGCTGGCCCACCATGCAGATTTTTACTATTGAACTTACTACCCAAGCTGATTCAAGTAGTAGAGAGGGAGGGAGGGAAGATCTCACAGAATCAGCAGTATCTTACGGGATTCCAAGGGAATCCCACATGATTTTTTTTGTTAATTCAGAAAGATTGAAGTCCCTTACTAGGGCTTACATGCCTTTCTGTAGTCTTGGATGCAGATGCTCATCCTTACCAAAGAGGACAGAACCTCCAGGGCAATGGACTTGCAGCACTTTGATATGTGTAGAAGTGAAAATACCTTTGCTTCTTCTGGACTCACCTTGGGATATATCTTGTGTGTCTGAACATACTGTTAGGGATTGCATTCAGGCAGTTAATAACCCTGCAAAGAGCACTGCATTTTCTGTCACTACTGAGATATGGATTTATTGTTTCATCATCTCAGATAATTGTGTTATCTCTAAAATGTCCTTGTTCACACTAGATACCAACCTATTGATGAAGGTCAGCTTCCTGAGGGTGAGGCTAAGCAAGACAGGCGATACAAAGCATTCCCCATTAAACTGAATGAGGTTAGAGGGAATTCTTATTAACAATTTTTCAAAGTTTTGCCATTTCTTATTCTAAATACAAGACAATTCTTACAATTCTTTGTTTTCCCTTTTGACGTACATAAATACCATTTCATAATTCCAAAGTTAGTATTCTATTAGAGCACATGCCAACAGGAGGAACTTCAGTACATTCTTTTTACTTAGCTTGGGTACTGTAGGGATGCCTTTTTATAGTGGTCTACATCAATAGTTTCTTTAATTTACAACTCCTCCAGTGCTTTCTTATGTCTCTGGTTTTTATTCTCTCAGCACCACAACATGCTTGCCTGTATGTTTACACAATTATCTTAGGTCTAGTTTGTTGTTTCTATCCATCTATTTTCAGTACACCATCAGTGCAAAGGTTAAGAATTATCTGGGTTGGCTGTAGTGGTATTTCACAGCACATGATATAGTACATATTTAGTACATAAATATCCTCATCTTGTGACCATTATATTTCAAAGGTAACTGTGTAGAAGTTCTGAGAAAAGCTTGAGGGGTTAACCATCAGTTGTTGTGAATGCAGCCACTCAGTTCTTGCTGAGTGTGCTAGGTTCTCTGTGAATATGTAATCTAGTTCAAGACCCCAGTCCCCTCCTTTGATCTCTTCCAGTGCTCACCCTTCTCTCTGTGGCTGTGCCTTGTCATAGCAACAAGGCTGCTGGCCTGCAGAATGGTGATAGCAGAGGTCAGGGCTTTGGGAGTGGAGTCCCATGACTCTGAAATGTATCTTAAGAGATGTGCAGCAGCAGGCTTTGCTGTCTTCAGGATTAAATAACTGTCTTTTTATTACTGTTTTTACTGGGTCTGAACTCAGAACTGGTGTTTCTCCCTAACCCCAGAAAAGAGAGACACTGGTTTTCTTGTTCTTCATTTTAACCATCTGAGAGACTCTCAGTATTTAGTGGTGGTATGAATCATACTGGTGTGTATATATATTATTGATGTGATTATGTAATAGTTTTTTAAAACTACAAGTACATAGCTTTTTTAAGGCTTGGGTTCTGATTTTTTTTTTTTTAACATAAAGGTACATTTGTTTTCAATTGTGATTATGCTTTTAAATTTAAAAATGCTGCTTCACACTTTCTATACTTTTTAATTGGTAACAACTGTTGTAATGCTGTGAAATTCAGAATCTCTACGGCATGTGGATAAAACACATCTCAAGGTGCCAGAGAAGTCGAGTATTCCAGTCAGGAAGGGGTTTTGTGCTGATGTGATGCATGGGGATTTGACTGTCTTATTTTGATATTCTGCCTTTGTTTTCAGACAGAAATATCAAAGTTCCTTTTTCATTATCTCAGAAAAGGTTTGAAATGGCATCCTGTTCATGCTTGGCTTAACTGAATTTCTGGAATTACCAGGGAATTGTACATTAACAGGTCTGAAGCATCAGTTGGTTAATTTGTAACTTCTGCTGTTTGCAAAGTAGATGGCTGTCCTTTTCTCCTTCCTCCTCTGCCCTGCAGAATTGGCCTGTGGCCTGGCTTGCTAGCTCCAGTGTTGGTTCAAGGGACAAGGTATATTTTGTGATTGATTGAGCCTGATAGCAGTGTGGGGGCAGAAAAGAGAGATGCCTGGATTGTTCAGATGTTGTTGTCTATATTCTTTGTAGTTCTTAGAGAAACAGGTTTTTGCATTTTCACCTTACAAAGAAAAGGTGTATTTGCAAAATGCAAATTTAACCACACAACTACAGCAAACCTCTACCAGGAAAACCAATATTCTAGAACCTGGTACTGCATTTTCTCTATCGTATCTCAGTAATATTATCGTTATGGTCTCACTTGATCTTGATATGGAAGAAATCTCCAAATATGGAGAAAACAGGTGCAAATCAATTGATATTGGAATAGACTTTGTTACTTTTGAGTCTGCTGAAGAGAAGACCAAGACCATTGGGTTGCTATATTCATAATTTATTTTGGTGAAATATATTGCAGGTGGAAACTGCATTCCTTCAGCTGTATTCCCTAGCAGTCAGGATTGTTGAAATCCTTGAACTGCTTTTCCAGAGCAGTTAAACAAGTTTTATCCAGGACGCTAACTTAAAAAAAAAGTTTATTTAGAAGTAGTAATATGGCTCTACCAATAGCCATTTTCAACAAAAGGTACTCTCCTAACAGATGTGTAATGCATTACTGTGTTGATGTAAATGGCAGAGCTTGCAGTGCTTAATGAACTTTGATCTCCCCACCTATGGTTTAAGCCTCGGTCTTTCTCTTGTCTGTAATTTATTCACTCTGAAATCCATTACATTAAAGAGTCATGTCCTCAGGTGCAAATACTACTGAATATTGTCAGGGAATTCTAACTCTGGCACAGAAGTAAATGTAATGGATGAAGGCTAATGTTGGCATGATTTTTCTCTTAAAGGGGAACCTTGTTAAGCAGCTTTTCTTATGATGGTTTCTCCACTGTTGCATACTAACTGAAACATTAATTGGAATGAAACCATACTAAAAAGCAGAGGAGGAGATGATTGCCGTGTTCATATGTGCAAGCATGCAAAGTGTCCTTCAAGGTGTCAGGAAGGAGCTGGACTTACTGTTTTGATTGTTGCTGTCGTACCTGACTTGAATGAACCAGAGGAACAGTGCACCTGTTTAATAATTATCTGGTCCCTTGGGATGAAAGTTTGCCTCATCAAGGAAGTTGTTACTTCCTTATTGCATTTGCCTGGCCCACAGGGAGGTAGTGCAGAGCTCTTAAAATCTTTCTGGTGTTCCTTGAGGTAATAAGTTATAATTCCTCAGGCCTGGAGATGTGGAAAGGTATTTTTCATGCACTTCGGTCATGTGCATTTCCTCTTATCTTACCTAGATTACAAGGCCTAGTAAATTCTGCCAGATTTTAATCTGAGACACTATTTAATGTGCATTTTATTGGTAATGTCCATTGTTCTGTAGTAGCATAAACTGTAAACTGTGAACACACAGATGGACTGGGAGGTTGTTGTCACTATGAACAAAGTGATCACTTGAATTACAAGAAGTGCAATTACCATTTTTTTTGTTTGTTTTCTATTACTCTTTACAAAAGGGGAAGAATACTGATACATAGTGATAGTCATTTGTTTTAAGCCAGAGAAGAAAATTACAGAAAGAAGTAGGCCTGGCAAATGAGTGGGAATTGAATTGTGGAAATGTCTGATTGTTTTCCACAAGTATTATAAATGTAAAAGTAATGCATGTACTGTAATAGCTTCTTCTTCCCCTCATCCAGCTTGTGTTTATTTTTGATGTAGGTTTGGTCACTTCGCTTAGAATAATGATTTGAGGGAGTCTAAATGCTGGCTAACCCAAAAAGAAAAAAAAAAATCACGTGCCTATTACAGACTGGTATTATTTTAAGTGGGACTTATTGCTGTGTTATTTTGAGCTGCCCTGATTACTGAGTAGTGGACAGGGTGTTTTCAAAGACGTCTTGACTTTTAATTATCCTGCGGTATTTTCGGGGATGCGGAAGGAGGGCCGGCAGGTGTTTCAGGTTGCCCCGGAGCCCCAGGTGCGCTCGGGCCCCGCCGGCTCCCACCTCGAACCGAGGGCAGGAGGGGAATGCCCAGCGAACAAAAGCGTTCCCGCTCAGGCTCCCCCCTGCTCGCTCTGCTTTAATTCCCTCAGAGTGCCCGCTTTTAAAGCCGAGCTGGAGGCGGGGGGAGGCGGAGGCAGCTGCGCTCTGATCTCTGGCCAGCGGAACCTGGCCCGTCGGGCGGCCACCAAGCCGCGGAGCCGGAGCCTGGAGCTCTCTGGAGAGGGCTGGCGCCCAGCTCCCCGTGCGGGCCGCGGCTCCCGGGCTGTGCCCTGGGGTGCTCGGGGCAGCGGGAGCCCCTCGGCACCCGAGTACGGACATGGCTCTTTAGCACCTGCGGCCCTCCTCAGTGCCTCAGGGCAGAGCCCGGAAAGTTCGGCAGGAGCAAACGCCCTGCCTTTCCCTGAGTATCAGGATTTAAACCCCAGCAAGGAATAAACCCTCCGCGTTTCCCCGTTCTCCCCGCGGCCGCCGGGCCCTCCCTCTCCTCTCCCCTCCATGGAGAGGCGCGGGTCCGCGGGGCGCTGCGGCCGCAGGGGGGCGCTGTGCGGGGCCGCTGCTCCCTCAGGGCCGCGGGCGGGACGGGCCGGGGGAAGGCGGCCGGAGCCTCGCCGGGCTCGGCTGCGAGCAGCGCTTGGCCACAGCGATGCGAGCGCTGCAGCTGGCAGCGTGGCCAGACGGGTCACTCCCGTTTGCCGTGACCCGCCGCAGCGCGATTTTTTTACTCGGTGCTTTTCATCTCTTAACACCTGGAAACTCGCTGCTCGTTCAGTGTTCACGCAATTAAGGAGCTTTCATCAGCGCGGATCTGCAAAATGTCTTTAAATATCTCTTCAGAGTTCAAGGGGCCTTGCTTGTTGACTGATCATCCTGAAAAAACAATCTAGATAGCCTGAACAGTTCTATAAGTTGTGTGTGTCTGTAAAGGGTGCCTTCTAGGGAAACCGGGATGAGCCCTCACCTCAGGGCTACTGCAGAGGAGAATGGGTGGTAGATTCCTTTTAACTCTTCCTCCCCAACAGTTCTTACTCATTAACCAGGTGCGCCGACTTCAAAGGGGACAAATACCTGGTGGGCTGAGAAAATGCTCCGGTTTGGGAGTTGGTTTCCCTCATGTGCTGTCTGATGGGCCTTGTTGATTTAAAATAAAACATGAGAATAGAGCCAAGAAAGCAGCCTTTATGTATTCAAACCAACTTCTCTGTATTGGCCAACATTTTTCCAGGAAAATGCTGAGTAATGTTTCATAATTTATCACTTTTATTGGTTTCTCATATATCTCAATGTAAGTCCAGGTTCTGGTAGTCTCTGTGGAGGGCCAGTGCCGCCTTGTTTAGTACTGTGGTGGTGATAGCTGTCATTGCTTGCAGAAATAGTTTCTTACATTCTGAATGCCATAAAGGCAATAGGATTTTTAAAATTTCCTGGGACTCTCTGTTTTGTGGGGCCATTGAGCAACATTTAAACAGTACATACAGAGACACAGTGTCAGAAACAGGATAAAACTGTGTTAGCCTCAGTTAAAATACTGTTTTCTCTATCCCTGAGGATTTTAATATCTTCTGATACCTTCTCTGTGCAGTTGGTAACTCCAGGTTTGGACTGTATTTTATGAGAAGCTATGCACTTACATAGCTCTGATCAGCATAGCAAGTGTATGCGACAGTTCTGACCTCTGATGGTCAGAAAAAGCAGTATTCTCTGAGGCACATTTTGAGAGTGTGATATTCTAATTTGTGAGAATGACATTGAAAAAGTATAAAGAACTTGGTCCACCTTAATTTTCTACACTAATGAGCTTGTCTCCACCCCAAGTCATACGGAAGGTGGTTTTTAATGGCACTTCCAAGTAAAATGGAGGGAAAAGAACATAATTTTTAAAAAAATTCTTGTATTTAAAGTCTTTAGAGGGTCTAAATCTCATTTGAATGTCTTCAAAAGGTTGTTAAAAGATGGATTTGAGAAGGAAGGAGCAGAGACACTGTAGAAGCTTTAGTGAAGTTTAACTACGTTCCGTGCTGGTTCAGGAACTTCTGTGTTTGTAATTGTCCTGTCATTTGTTTTACTACATGGAAACACAAAATGTTAAGTCTTCTATCTGGGGATGAGGAGAGGGAGTAATTTTTGAGTTAAGAAGTTATCTTTTGGGGTGGGACTGAGGATGCTGTCTTTCTTATTGCAGGCAAAACGAGCAGTACAGCGAGGAGCCACAGCGGTCATCTTTGATGTTTCTGAAAACCCAGATGCCATTGATCAGGTACGAAGCAATGTCAGGCAGGAAGCAATGCAGGTGTTGGGAACCTGGTAGAAAGGGAAAACTTTGGGGAGTTACATTTTTCTTCTGGCTTTCACTAGAATTCACAAGGTCTGGGATTACTGTTTTGAAAGAGGATGGAGGCAAATTTCTTGTGGTCCATTATCTAATCAAGGAGGTTTTCTTTGCCCATCTCTGTGTACAAAACACAGGATGTTTGGCTCTATCTAGCCTGTGATCAATAGTGTTGTTGAACTATGGATAGTGCTGTTTTTGAGATTGCAAAACGACTTTCAAACCTGATTCTAAACAAGTTCCTTTTTAAAACTTATAACCATTTCTTTCTCATTTACAGCTGATGATTTCTGCCTATGTATTTTGTGGACAAGCAGGGTTTTTCTTCTTTTTCCAAGTCTTGTTATAACTTCAGTCTTTTTATTTGAAGTGGGTGAGGTAATAGCCCTATGAAAGGCTTTAACATACTTCAGCCAATTCTGAGTTATTTCAGTGAAGAAACATAAGCACAAAAATAGTCTGCTTTTGGTTTAGTTCTGTTTCGTCTTGAAACAAAACTGCTGTTTCTGTTACAGCAGAAACAAGTGGAGCTGAAGGTTTTTAAGTGCAGCCTGTATTTCTTGGGGGAAAAGAGACATCATCAATGTTTACATTTAAAAAGCTGGTGTTAATTCTGAAATGAGCATCTGTTGGACAAAGGAATGCAGAAGACCCTGTGCAATGGATGCTTTGAGTGCTGTGGTCTGTATGAGCATCAAAGTTGCAGCCTTGGTCCTGAAAACATTCACAGGGATATTTTTTCCCCTTTTCTACACAGGAGAAATATCTTCACAAAGATGTGATCTGTCTTTTTCTGTTTTTTAACTCTGTGTTACAGCTTCTGGTTACTTTCAGCCACCCTGCTCTGGACTTGGGAAGCTGAGTTACTGTCTCTTGCTCTTTTCTTCTAACAACATCAGCTTTCCTTGCTTGATTATAAATAGTAAACTGGGTGCATCTGTCCCCAGGAGCTGGGAAACTAGTCTAGTGGTGTTTAAATATTTTGGGTTTTTAATGGATTTTGACTAACATCTAAAGTCTTCAGAACCCTTGACATCAGGGGTACGAAGTAATTTGTCTTTAAAATAAGTACCATTTTGTCACTTGTAACAAAATTGTCCAAAACTATGACAGATAGCAGTGCAGGGAAAACTGACATGAGGTAAGCTGGAGTATCTTTGGTTCAAATGGAAATATCCTAAGAAACTGAGGGGAGCTGCTTAGGAAGTTCTCATGTGTGCTTGTTACCAAGCACTAGAACAAATAAATGAGATTACTTTGAAAGGGAGGAGTGGAGTATTATGAAAGGCAGTCCCTCCTGTCAGTCAATAAACAGAAACTGAAGGCAGGCCTGACCAGAAGAATTGCCCACAGATAATTTGGTAGATGACAAATGAAAGGACTTTGCCTAAATGGGGTTTATCCCCATTGATCTGAGTATCTCCTGCTGTAAATTAAGAATGAAACTTCTATTTTTAGAAATGCTCTCTGAAGTCTGACTTGTTTCTTAGCTTTACTTTTGCATATTTGAGGAGGAGTAATAGCACCCAGAGCATCATGTTTAGCAAGAGTCTGACAATGTGCAAAAATGACTGAGGAGCTGGGAGAATTCTCTCTTAGATGAGAAATCATGAGAGGGACTATGTGTCTGGGAATGAAAGGGCAGTGGAGACACACAGGATCCCTGGGTACTTCAGCTAGATTTTCGCTTATCACAAGACACCTGCCTTAAAATCAGTTTGATCAGTGTTCTCATAAAATCCATCAAATACTAGGGAGAATCAGTTTTAAAAAGTCTCAGTGACATCTGTTATCATCAGGTCAGTTTAAGTAGAATCCTTTAATCAGGATGATGGACCAGTCAGCTGGTAATTTCTACATGGTTTAGCCAGAACTAAGAGGTAGCTATCAACAATGCAGATATGTTAATCTCAGCCATAAGATACTCTGGTTCTATTTGCTCACATTCCTGTCATCTCATTCCTTTCCCCTGTATTATTTCCATCTGTTTGTCAGTGCATTGCTTGTTTTGTATCAACCAGCCTCTATACTAGTATTTTCCTTGTAAGTCAGAAAATTTAATGTGTAAATTTATCGTGTTGGTGCCATTTTTTAATGGAACAATTCTCTTGTCTAGTTATTACTCTCTTTGGTGTATAATTTAACAGATTGTTGCTCTGGATTTGTTGGCCAGAGAAGTTGCACATTCTCTACACTTGAAGGTTTTCACCATCTGACTGGATAAAGCCATGAGCAGCCTGATTTGATGTCATAGCTGACCCTGCCTTGACCAGGAGGTTGGGCTCATGACATGCCTTCCCACACACATCATCTTCTGATTCTACGATTTGGCCTTTTTGACAAAACATAGCTGGACCTGGAAGGAAAGTTTCAGGGTGAATTATGTCGTCTACTTAAATGCTCTAATCTTTGAGGGCCCCCCTCCATCCTGCAATCAATAGGTCTCATCGTTGCTCCTACTCCAGTAATTTTGAATGAGTTTGTAGAGTTAAACATCAGAAATTACTAACTTAACTTGACTAAGTACAAAGAGCCTGAAAGACAGAACTCTGATATGAGATGATTCACATAGAAATTTCTTCAGCTTTCTGAACAATGTTGAAATTGAAAGATTGATAAAATGTTAGCAGGAACAAGTTTTTTGGAATATGCAGATTTTTATTCTTCTTCATTGTGAGGTTTAACATTACAGTATTAATATCTGCACTGATACATAATGCAGCTAAGTTAAAGCTGCTGTTCAGATTTGCTTATCTTTAGTCTTAGTTCTGGTCCGTAAAAAAAAATAAGGCAGCATAAGTCAAAAGTTTAATTCAGGTTAAATTCTGTGACATACTTAACTAAAGGTCTGTGCTAGAAGAGAACAATCAGGGCTTGAACTCAATTGCACGTTCATACTCCTTTAACCTTTGCATTGTTCAGAAGGGAGGTGGTTTTCCTGAAACATGCCTTTTGAGCATGACTACTTTTTTTTTTCTTTTGTTCTAGCTGAACCAGGGCTCAGAGGACCCTCTGAAAAGACCAGTGGTGTATGTGAAAGGTGCTGATGCTGTCAAGCTAATGAACATAGTTAACAAGCAGAAAGTGGCACGGGCCAGGATTCAGCATCGCCCCCCACGGGTGAGACTTTCACATCCTTTCTCTGGGTATCATAGAGCTGTTGTTACTGCAGGCAGGGCTTGCTCACTACACTAGGGATGAAAATGTTCTGGTGCTCCTTAGGTGCATTAAAATTATGGGGGGGTTGGTTGTTTTGTTTTTTTTTTAATGGCATGCTTGAGAAGTGGGTCATTTTCTGAAAATTCAGATGTTGATTTTCAGTCACATGCATAAGCAACCCAATAGGCTATAAAAATTTGGTTTTGTGTGATTCACTCAGTTAAAAAAACATGGATTTTGCAGTTCAGAGACTGTAAACCTGACATGTCGTGATTGGCATTCTGTGTATTCCATTCACTTGCAGTGGCACATGAAACACAGGTTTTGTCTCACAAAATCCCAGTTAATGAACAGAACAATGTGTACTCTGACTTCTGCCTTTCTGAATGTGTACATTTGCCCCCCTGAGAAATTAAAGAAACAACAGATTTGAGTATGATCTAATGGAAGGAAAAATAATACCTTTCTTTTAACTTTCAAGCAACCCACTGAGTACTTTGATATGGGAATTTTCCTGGCCTTCTTTGTGGTTGTGTCTCTTGTTTGCCTCATTCTTCTGGTCAAGATCAAACTGAAACAGCGACGTAGTCAGGTAAGAGCAGTCATGGGAATTCACTGAATGCTGCAAGTTAGCTTCTCTTGCTTTGTGCTAAAATGTGCTCACAACTTTTGGAAATGCAGGATGCTGACTTATAACAGCCATTTTGGTGGCTCTGTGGATTTATCCATGTGTGTAGGTCTTTGGAAGAAACTGGAAATATCTTTAAAGGAGATTTACATTGACCCATGATATTTGTTCAGTTAAATCCTGAAATGAAAACAGTACAGAAGCAGTCCATTTAGCCCCTGGGATGAAAGAACATTTCTGGTTGCTCACAGGTTATCAGTAGCACTGGTATACTTGGAAATAAGTCCAGACTCTGTATTGTAGAGAGGATGGAAAATAAATTGCAAATCTTTTCAATAGGATAACATCTATTGAAATGGGAGGGGTTTTCAAGGTAAAAAGTTTAGTTAGGAGACATTCCAGGTGACATAATTTGAGTTTGTCCTGGAGGAAATGATACAGCTAATTTATAACATTTCATTTTACTCCCTTTCTCAAGTGTTGCTCCAGGCAATGTGGTGGTAACAGCATATTGGGGCATTACAATCAATACTGACCTATAAAAAAAAGTTACTGGCCAGGTTTTATATGTTGGCTTGAATAGTTGCTGCCTATCAATTGAGGAGTTGCAGCGTAACCCATTTGTCACCACCTTCACCCAGTTCTAATTCAAAGTAGTTTATCATTCTCACTTCTGCATGTGGCATACATTCTTTTCATGAGGCTTCTGATCTGAATGCCAGTTAGCCTCCTCTCTGTTTAATTTAAGAAATTATACATCAGTTGGACCTGACATGATCTGTAAAATATGTTATGGTGGTGTTTCTCTGCTACTACACTCTAGTCCCTTACACAGCAGCATTGGCTTTTTTTTTTCCTTTTTTCTTTTCTTTTCTTTTTTTTTTTTTCTTTCTTCTCATGTAGAATTCCATGAACAGGCTTGCAGTGCAAGCACTGGAGAAAATGGAGACCAGGAAGTTTAAGTCCAAAAGTAAGGGACACCGAGAAAGTAACTGTGGAGCACTGGATACACTCAGTAGCAGCTCCACCTCTGACTGTGCCATCTGCTTGGAGAAGTACATTGATGGGGAGGTAAAGGATGAAAGGTTTCTTCACCACGGGCTGGGAATGTAGGTGGTTTTGGCACTGTGGTATGTGGCTGGCTGTTGGGTACATGGTGTGCTGAGGTGGTGCCACTCATCAGTTTGATCACACTGAGGCCAACCTGGTCTCAGCTGCATCCTGCAGCTCTAAATTACCCATGCTGCAAAGTGAGAGGTGAGGGATCCCATTTGCAAGTCTCTACCTCCACTGCTGTGGAATTTCTGAAGAACAAGTCACAGAGAAGTCAGGGTTGCCTCAGCAGTTGGTTCTCTGGGTACTTTTGACAAATCATGCACTAAGGTGATGGTGCATGCAAGCTCTGTTGGAGGTAAGGAATATCCTTAAGGTTTTCCTTTTCAAGTTGTGTGGTGTTTCTCCACCAGGAGGTAGTAGCCCTGTGGCACTCCTTGCCAAAGCATGTTAGAAATTGAAAATTGAAAACCTAAGCTCACGGGGAGACATGAGCAGTACTTGGAAGAAAGATTTGTTGCAGGTTTGTGTGATATCCATCAGGTGCAGGAATCCTGTAAACAGATCATAGCTGAAGGATAAGAGTCCTGGGCAAGGGAAAAAGTATCACATACACCATGTTGGTTTTGCTTTTACCTGAGTGTTTTCCATTGTGAATAACTGTAGGAAAGGTACATCATTACTCTTGATTTTTTTTTTAAAGTTCATTTAATATATTAAGGAAAACTTTAGTGATAGCCTTCTTAAAGATGTTGGGTTATAGGGACATACTACAAAAAGTGTCCTAAAGAAATGTCCTGTATTTGCATGGAGTTCTGAGATGCCTGCAGACTATTCTTTTAGAGACAACTGAGCACTAGCTGTTGTGCTCTTTGCTGTCTTGATGCCATTTTTTCCCTTCTTAGCACTTCAAGATTAGGAATTGTTCCATTTAGTAGCCAGGTTGAAAAAAATCTAGGAACAAGCTGTGAAAAATTCACATGTTAGGAAGAAGTACTTTTTCATGGTCCTTCATCTGTTCCTGTAGGAATTGCGTGTCATTCCTTGCACTCACCGATTCCACAAGAAATGTGTGGATCCTTGGCTGCTGCAGCATCACACCTGCCCTCACTGCCGCCATAACATCATAGGTAAGTGCTGCAGCGTGGATGCTCTGGTGTGTTGTTTATTTCAGACAGATTAAAAGATGAAATAAGAACTGTGCCTGTTTGTGAATCTCCGTGGAGCTCTCAGTCCTTATTGTAACACAGCCCTGGAAATACAGTTAGCCCCAAACTCTTCGAGAGCAGAGTGCCCCTGGCATAACCTTGGGATGGGGATGATGCCCAGCTGAGGGCACTGTTGTGCAGCCCTGAGTGCAAGGACACATGGAGAAGAGGGATATGTTTCCTCTTGGGAATTACAAAGAAAACAATGTATAGCCTTTTATTTTTTCATGGTGTTGTAACTTTGAACATGGTTTCCCTTACTCGCCCTCTTCCCGCTTTCATTTCCTCTGTCTTAAGAAAGTTTTCTGTTGCTGCACATTTATGTAAAAATGTGTAAAGTGGAAATTTGAGCAATGACTTCCAGCCTCTTTCAGCCTCTGCAAGATGTAAGCAAAAGATTTTGTATATATGAAAACAGTATCTGAAATAAATTCACTTATTTTGCTTTTTAAGTAACTACATTTGAGTGTTTCAAAGTTTTCCAGACATGCTTTTGACTTTTGTTTTGCTCTTATTTCCTTCTGTGTAAAAAATTGGTGCATAGTATAAGACATGGAAAACAAAATATCCTTCTTTCTTGCATAAAGTATATTCCCTTTGATTCCCTGCTAATGCTACTTCTCCATTCTTATTTCTCTCATTCAGAACAGAAGAAGGGGAATGCAGCTCCCATCTGTCTGGAATCCATCAACCCAGCCCGCAGCCGGCAGCAGAGGGTGATTCTGCCTGTGCATTACCCGGGCCGAGTGCACAGGGCGAGCCAGATAACAGCGTACCCCACTCGGACGAGCATGGACCCTCACGGGAACCCCATCACCCTCCTGACAGTCGAGAGACACGGTGAACAGGGCCTCTACCAAGCCCCCTCCCCAGCCTATATTCGCAGTTACCAGCCTATCCATTTGGACCATGCTTTAAACACGCATCACTGCAGCCTGGAGCACAGGGCTTACTCTCCAGCTCACAACTTCCGAAGACCCAAGTTTGGTGGACGCAACTTTTCCAAAGCAGCGTGCTTTTCCCGATACGAGACCATGTATCAGCACTACTACTTCCAAGGCCTTAGTTACCCTGAGCAAGATGGACAGCTTCCAGCTGGCATTTCCTCAAAGGGTCCTTCCCGTGCCTTTCAGCCTGGTAGCAGCATGCTTTTCCCTCCTGTGGTACATGTAATGCCCTCGTCCCGCTTGGAGAGCGGCAGTACCTCCAGCTTTAGCTGCTATCACGGTCATCGTTCAGTGTGCAGTGGGTATTTGGCTGACTGCCCTGGGAGTGACAGCAGCAGCAGCAGTTCTGGTCAGTGCCACTGCTCCTCCAGCGATTCCATGGTAGACTGCACTGAGGTCAGTAACCAGGGGGTTTACGGGAGCTGCTCCACCTTCCGCAGCTCTCTGAGCAGTGACTATGACCCGTACGTTTACCGCAGTAGGAGCCCTTGCCGAGTGGGTGAGGTTGGTGGTGCAAACAGGGGTGCAATTGTGCTTTTGGAGGGCCCCCACCAGGACGAGCTTCCAGCTCACGGTCATGGTGTGGTGGGTGCTGACTGCCGGCCTGTGCCAGCTTCTTCCTCAGGGGACCAACTGTCTAATTGCAGCATGGATATGAACTATAGCAGTAATTCCTCACTAGAGCACAGGGATCCAAATGGCACTACCTCAGAGGGAGGACCTGAGGCCGCTCCTGGTGCTGCCTTGGATGTTAAAAGGAACTGGAAGAATCCAGAGGTAGCAGGGTCGATTTCGGAGCAGGCATGCGCGTGCTGCTTTGAATTCCAGCACTCTGCCCTGGAGCCTAGCAATGGGACAGCTGACTGTAGTGCACTCTTCCTTAGCTCTCCACTGTGGGGGACGTGTGGCCAAGGAATTGAACCACAGTCAGGGAGCACCCCAGGCTTGTACAGTATTAACTCAGACCACTTACATAGGACAGATGGGGTAAAATATGAGGGGTTGCCCTGCTGCTTCTATGAAGAGAAGCAGGTAGCCTGTAGTAGCAACAGTGGCAGTGGAGGTGGTGGCTGCTATACAGAAGACTATGCAGTGAACGTGCAGTACACGCTTCCTGATGACACCTTGCCAAACTGCTGTAAGGGTGTTTGTGATCTGGGTCAACGCATTCCCATAATTCCCGAAGACAGAGACTGTGAGCTGATTCTACCGCCAGAGCACCAAGGGACCCACATAGGAGGCTGTAGCTCCTGGGATGGAACACCTGAGCTGGACACTTACCTGCACTGTCAAGGTATTGGAGAGGTACAGGTCGAGAGGGAGGTGTGCTATGAGGCAACATCATTCCTGCGGCAGAACTACTCTCAGGAGGAGGAAACTGGAATGCCCTTTCCCAGTCCCACTCTGAACTCCCAGAAGCTGATGATGACCACAAAGGCCACAGGTAACATATGTGCTTTTTTTGATTACTTGCTACCTTTCTGTGTTAGTGTATGGAATGCTACCAGCTATCTAGGTACCTGCAGCCATAAAGGTTACTCCATCCTTCACATAAGAGCACATTATTGACTAACCATTCACCTCAAAGTATTATTCCCTGGTTATCTGTGCTCATTTGGTCATAGCCAGAGGAGGAGAAGATAGCTTACTAATTAACCCTACAAAAGCTTTCATGCTCATCCTTTGTGGGGAGGGGCCCCATTAGAGTTGCAGCAAGGGACACTGTGCTAGTCATGGCAGCTGTGGTGAGCTGCCTGAGCAGGCAAGGCCACTGTGACAGACAACAGACAAGCTGAAGGGGTTTTTTTAATAAAAAAGGCAAAAATCTTGGAATTACCATAGAAGAATATGTGGGAAAATCTCTGCTGTGGACATAGACAAGGGGGAAAAAATAACCACTCACAGAAAGAGGGGTATACTTCTTACCTGCCTTGCCAGGGTTATTTTAAAGGGTGTTCATAGAATCACCAGGTAGCCTACTTTGGAAGGGACCTCAAGCCATAATCTAGTCCAACTCTCTGCTCAAAGCAGAGCCAACTCTGAAACCAGACCAAGTTTGTCAGATTAGAGCAGATTTATCCAGTCAGGCTGGATAAACCTTCAGGGACACAGAGTGCAGTTCCTTCCTGGACTCCTGTGGCTGTGCTTGACTGCCATTATGGTCAGAAGATTTTCCTTATATCCACTTGGCTCATCTCATACTTCAGCTTAACTTCCTCACCTGTTGTTCAGAATGCATGTCTATGAAGACTGTGGTTTCATCACTGGGACAACCTCCCTGTAGGTACTGCAAAGCTGCTTAGGGATGCCTTTACTGCAGGCTGAACAGCCCAGATCCCTCAGCCTCCTCACACCAAGTGCTCCAGCCCTCTGAGCATCTTGGCTCTCTGCGAAACTCCAGTCAGTGAGTGTCTTGTCCTGGGGGCCCAAAACTGTATGCAATGTTCCTTAGTTTTCTTTATCCTTCAGGTGCTGGAGCTCATCCCTTGGAGAGAAGCCAAATCAGTGACTAGACCTGTCCAGATGACCCCAGATGGAGAAGCGGAGCGTATCAGAGACTCCAAATTCTCATGGACTTAATTTTTTTTAAGCTTTGACAAACACACAAAAGTGGTAATGTGGAGAAGTCCCTCCCCTGCTTCCTCTGTGTTCACATCAGTTTGATTGTCTCCTTCGTCCCTCCTGCCTGAAGCCTTCAGGCCTTGATTTGTGTGCAAAGCCCATGTGGGACATGGTGTGGAGCATTTCTGAGCTCTAGTGCCATTTCTATATTAATGACAAAGTGTTATTTATATTTTCTTTTTAGAAGTGACCTCTTGCTGAGAGGTAACACAGTGTGTTAAATAAGCCAGGCTATGTGTAGATGCTGTTATCTCCTACTTGAAGGAGTCCAGCCTTTGATAAGCTCAGGGCTACACCTGCCTTAGAAACCAGATAGCACCTTGAAATATAGTAATCCAGAGGGATACAGCTGCTGAATGGATGCTCAGACACTGACTAATCCCAGTAGCAAATCCTAGCAGCCAGCAAGTTATGTGAGCGATTTGGAGGGAGGTGAAGCATTGGACTGTCTACTTTCTCCTCTTCCCTTCTCCCCCCTTTCATGCTGCTCTGATGGCTTGGCTAGGAAGGTGTCCTGCCATTAGGATTAGTTTCAACAGAGTGGGGGTAAGGAAACTGATAGCTCAGAATGTTCTCATCCTCACTTCCTGTATTTAAACTGTGGACCTCATTGTATCTCCTGACCAGTGAAGAATGCTGGGGACCTCTCCCTCAAGCAGATGCTCGAACAAAGTGCTTAGAAAGGGTATTATTACCTTTGTAGGTAATGAATTTTTCCTTCCATAGGAAGTATTTCAGGCACCTGTAGCCCCTGTTACGGCTGTGAGGAATGCTGGCATGTGCAGGAAAGCAGAGCTTGCAGTGTGCTTGCAGCTTTGCTGGCTCATTTTTGAAACAGGTTTTCTTGTTTCCTTAGAGGCTGCAAGCATGCCTAAGGGAAGCAGTGCTTGTCACCTTCTGTGCGTGTGGGAAAGTGAGGGACGTGGTTTGATCATTTTCTTCTTTGCTGTGGTTGATGTAGCTTCCATAGACTGATCTGTTTTAAAGGTTTCTTGGGCCCAGCCGGTTGTGCTTCATTTTCTGTCTTGTGTACAGAGTGCTCTCTGTACCCCATTAGCCTGGGCACATACTTTTGTTCTTGTTCTTGTCCTAGTGGGGATGTTTGTTATCATGAGATAATGTATGTCGTCACTTCTGATAGCAATTGTTTCCTGTGGAAACAGCAGCTTCTGAGTAAGAGGCTACCATAGCATGGGTTAAATTGCCTGTCATGCTGCATGTGCCTGAGGACACAGTGTCATCCTGTGGTGTATTCACAGCAGGAATTCTTCTAAAGGGAAACCAAGTATTTAATGCCCACAGTGCCAGTCTTCTGAAAAGATTTGTCCTAAGTTCAGTACACTTTGGAGGTGCTTCAAAGACATGAAGTAGAGATGTACACTTCATATTCTGCCAAAGCAATGTCCTTGACAGCACTGGGCTGGTTGTGAGACCCAGCAAAGCTAACTTGTATTCTCTGTAGTCCCAAATGAACTATTTTAAAAGAAAGAAACATCTAAGAAATAACAAATACATTTGTCTATTTCTTTTTGCTTTCATACCCAGTAAGTTAGGGAAAAAGTTCCACCTAAAGGAATTCACATTATATCTTTTCAATCAACAAGCACCAAAATTCAGCTGTTCAGAGAATTAATACAAGGCAATATCTGGGTATAAGATTAAAAGAAAAATTTCAATAAACACATTTCCTGTGTATAAAGCTTATTAAAAACTTATTCATTCTCTGAATGACTGAAGTAAGTGGTATGTGTTGGGAGAACAAACTCTAAAGGTTTGTGATTTTTGGATTTTTTTTTTTTAAATTTTTAAGTCTTACCTTCTCCTTCCTCCACTAAAAAAGAAATGCATTGTAGAAGCTATGGTATACTATCTTGGTTATTCTGCTTGGTGTTTTGTGAGGCACTGTAAAGGCCACCTAAGATACATTGTACTCTGTAACTAAAACAGCAGATTGTGGTAAAAAGATTTGAATATTCTGGCTCATGGTGATCCCAGATTTACTGGTCCCACACATTGTGGAAATCTCTGCTGGTACAAATCTCTGCAGGCCCTCCCACAGACACCCTACACCTGCCTTCTGTGCTGGGTCTGACATTTAACATAAAACTCTGTCCAGTGCAGACTTACAGGCTAGCTGGCCATGATAAATGGTTTTTATAACAAAATGCCTTTCTACTACTTACATGAACAGTTGTCGTTGTGTTTGGCTCATGAGGCACTATTTAAAATGTTTTTAATTAAAATTGTCTTATAGCACTTAAAATTGTTTTGTATAAAATTTGCTGTAAAGATTTTGTAATATGGTCAAAGGGCTCTTTCTCCTTCATTACCATTTTTAAAAATGTTTTAAAAGCTAGAAAGCATCTTGTATATATTCTGTATATGTATAGCAGCACATTTCATGTATGGAAATATGTTCTCAGAATATTTATTTACTAATATATTTATCTTAAGCCATGTCTTATGTTGAGAGTGTGTGACATTATTGTAATAATCATTGAAAATCACTAACACGAGGCCCTGTAAATACATGATAATTGCACACAAAGATTTTACAGTACTTGCCGACCAAAAATGATTTAAGAGAAGTGTAGTTACTTGCAATTTTGTAAGAAAGTGTACAAATGTCTGTATTAAAAGGAAAAAAAAAAGGCAAAACCACACAAAAAATACAGTTTTATTGCATATACATGTGAGAGTTGTCCTTCTTGTTTTGGGGGAAAGGACATAGCTGTTCTCCTGAAAGTATAGTCGTATATACTGAGATAACTCTAATAAACAACATTTTTCCCTTTTTTTTTTTTTTTTTAATAACAGGTGGATATGTGTATGTTACACAGCACAGCAGTTATTGGGGGGCAGAACTCTGTTGTAATTTCAGGTAAAAGTAATTTATTGTCATGAAACAAAATTGTTTTGAGAGAGCATGATACAGGTGGACACAAGTGGGTAAATCATAGCTTGAACAGTCGAGTTAGATCCAGGTCCTTGTCCCAGATCATGGAATCATCCTGCTTAAGGGAAAATCAATACTGTGGTGCTCGTTTTGTCAGCAGAGAGCACAATTTCACCAGAGATGTTTATGCAGACACCAGAGGAGGGGAGCCTGGGGGTGTGTGGCTCTGTGTGTGTCTGTACATGTGTATTTCTGTATGTATTTGTGTAAACAGTTCACCTTCATGTTTTATTCACTTCCCATCCAGTGATACACTCACAGAGCCTTTTCCAGGATTCTCCAGCTTCTTCCTTCTCCCAGAGATTTTCACCTGGACTTTCCCCATCTCTCACCCATGTTCAAATGCACTGTAATTCAATCACCTCAGGATTCAGCCAAGAAATGAGCCTTACTTCTCTCCAGCCCTCCTTGTTTCCCATGTGATAACTCCATTAGGGATGGCAGACTGTTAAGGAGTGCTCTTCTGTAGGGGACCCTTCACAGCATGAGGACCTGTTCCCATCCTAATCTCAGGTATGGAAAAGCCTGGTCTGTGGGAAGACAGGCACAATAATGGAACAGCCACAGGGGCAAGTGCTTCCCAATTAAACTATGTGCCCCTTTTTTCACTCAGTGAACAGAATCTTGGCAAGTGCCAGTGATTACAGATATGCCTTTTATATGCAAATCAGTTCATGAAACGAGTGTTGTTACAAATAGCATAAAGCCCCTGTATGTGGGTGCCTGGTAACTCTTACTTTGATAGATCTGAATCTCCCTTCTTTTCCCTCCCTCAAGCCCTGTTTGCTGTTGCTGCTGGGGTTCTGTTTTCTTTTCCCTGTTCTGAAGAAAGCTGCCAGGTGCTTGTGCTTCTACGAACAGGACATACCATCCTCTCAGTGTCCCACAGAATAATCAGTGAGCCCATGAAAGACAGCAGTGGGCTGCAGGCTGACCTTGTATGTGGTGCCCAGCTCTGTCTAGTCTTCCTTGTGGTTTTTTAAAAATGACTAAATGTAAATATTTTCTGTCCAAAATGAACACTTTGATACTTGGCAAGGGGAGGAGGTTCTTTATACTTTTCAGGTTTGATGTTTAAGGAATGAATTTGTGACAAAATGAGAATCCTCTGGGGTACCACAAACCTCCACAGAACCTCAATACAGTAGAAAAAGACAAGCAGGAGCAGATTATTTTTAATGGATTGTACATTATGGTAACACTTGGTGTTTCTGTAACACTATCTGCAATATTGTGTGCATCTGTCAAATCCTGTGACAGCTGTTAGGTAACGTTTGTTACTTGGGTAGTGTGAAGAGAAAAATGCCCTTAAAAGGATGGCCAAGTTCATACCCTGTGAGCCAGCCTGGCCTAATTCTCTGGCCAGGGAGACAATAGCATACCTGAAACCAGATATTTTATCTTGCACTGAAAGCACTGTGCTACTGTGACTTAAATGCTTCATAGAAGAGTGTCTCTTTCAGAATAAAGAATACATTTCTCTCGTGGGGAATGAAACTGCAGCTCAGGAAACAACCAAGAAAGAAGAGGGGGACAGTTCCCAGAAAGAACCAAAGTGCCGGAGTCTCCTAACCAGAATGGCAAGAAAGGAAAGGATAGTACCCTCCCCTGTGTAAGGGGAGGCTGGTCCCCTGTGACAACTGTGTTTCTAAAAGAAAAATGAGTCTTCACATGAAAAGCTGGAGACAGTTTTGGTATTTGTCACTGGTTTTCTGGTGTTTACATAAAAGGTTGCTGAAGGTTTCTTGAACTGTAGCATTATTTTGGCCAGGAGGAATTAATTAGAGAAAAGATGAATCTTGCAAGAAAGTGGAAACAGCATTACACATTGCTGCAATTTGCAAAGCAAACACTGAAAGAATTGCTAAAGTTCTAAAAGTTCGAAAACACATAAACTGAAAACTTTCAATTTGCTGTTACCTCAAAAATTGTTTCAGAGCAGTATCATACTTATATATAAAGTAATCATTCTCAGCTCTAATACTCTCTTCTAACATGTATAGCAGGCAGTGCTCTGGTAATCTGCTGGTGAACTGCAGCAGTTTCTGCCTCCTTTATTTCATGTTTGTATACACTTTAGTCATCCTAACTGAACTCCTCCTGCACAAATACGCTGTATTTATTTTTTCATAATTATTATTTACAACCATCTGCTGAATGCAGAGTGAACAGTTACAAACACAGCGCATGCTTCAGCAGTGAGTCATCTCAAGTTTGATTTATTCTGCTTTCTTGACAGCCTTATGTGCTTCATGTGATAGCTTTTTGATTTTTGGTAGCAAAATTTCTTTGGACTGAAGTTCACAATGCCAAATTTTATCCCAAAGCACAGGTGCTTAGTAAATTTGAGAGCGTATGAGGGGTGTGGAGATGTGTTGTTACCAAAAAAAAAAAAAAAAAAAAATTGGTATGGTCTGAAGGCAATTGTATTTTTCCCTCTCAGGGTAGCAGATTTGTTCATAAATGTCCAGAACAATATTCAGGTGAAACTATCAGTGAACTGTATTTCATTGGAAGATTGTGAAATTCTGCTGCAAGGCAGTAAGAACTAGCTGGACAAGTTTTTGTCAGGAGTTGTTTTTGTAGTTCACCCTTCCTTTAGGCAAAGTGCTGCACTAGAAAAATCTGTTCCTTCCCACTGCCTGAGAAGGCTCTTATTAAGCAGGAGATGAAAGTGGAATAGCTACTTATGCTGGTTCAGTGGCAGCCATGTGTCTGCTGATGTGTTTGGCCTGTAGTCATCCAGGCTGCAGATTCAGTGCAGTTTCCAGGACTATCCATAAAAATCTCTTATTCACACTGTTGCCAGGGGGGTTGGAATACACAGGCTTTAATTCTGCAATCCTACTGGATTGTCTGTATGAGCAATGTGATAAACTTCCTCAGCACTGTCCTGGCTGTAGAAAATTGGCAGAAACAAGTCCTAAAGAAGACGATGTTAATGCTTGATTGAAAAAGCAGATTACATGTTTGATGGTAAAAATCATCCAGAGAGTATATGCACATGAATTTGCAGAAACTAATGAACAGCCTAATACAATTACAGGCTAGAAATGAGATTCAAAGGAGGAAAGTGTTTCTTACAGCAATTGTTTTATCAGCATCTATTCTGTCACAAAACTGAGGCTGAGTTCCCCTATTCTCAATGTTTTTCTATCATACATACCAAAGAAGTATCTTTGATTTTTTTTTTCTCTGTGGTTACAGTGTATAGAAAATTTATTTTTCCCAGAGTGTAAACTAACATCTTTTTCTTCCTATAAAATGTTAGCAAGAAACAAGCATAATATGCTGTATTAAATAATGCATTTCCTATACATATACAAATATATATATTACTATGATAACACATCACACATTTTTACATAACAAAGTCTCTATTTTCCCACAACATAACAATATTAAGATAAAAATACATACAAATCAATGTAGCCAACGAACTAAACTAGTTTTAAATGTAGATTTTGAATGAGGGAAGGCACTTGTCCAGCTGGCCCCTTTCCACCTGAGGTCCACACACAGTGCAGGCTGCTGGAACTGAGGTGCTGTGAAGGGAGCAGGCTCACACATCCCTGCTGGGGCAGTTCCAGCAGAAGTGCTCATTGCCCCAGCTCCTGGGGCAGATTTGTCCTTGTCCTGTGGCTTATTGTCTGCACAGCTGTGGACTCAGGGAGCTCTGAGCTCATCTCCCAGTGCAGCCACCCAGAGAGCTCAGCTCTGTACAAAGTAACTCAGGGAAGAAAAAGCCATGGCAGTTTTTGACCTGATCAGTTTATTGCACCACTACACAGCTGGTCACACCAACACAAGAGTGAGCAGGGGGCCAGAGCAGGAGCTGAAATCCATGTGAAGGAGGAGGCAGCTCCTCATGATGATTTGGTTGTCACAACAGTTGCTTGTGACATTGTGTCATGTTTGCAGCCTGTCCAGCCTCTTGAGGAAACTGCTAGGCAGGAGCTCAGAAGGCTGTTCAGCTACAATTCCAAACAAATTCTTCTGCAGTTATTTTCAATTTGTTGAAGAAAATGATGTAAACACCAACATCCTGAGGTGTCCCTGCTTCTCCAGCTGCCAGCTCTCAGCTGGCTGTGTAGTAGGGGCATTTCTTTTTGTGCATGGTCACACTTTCTGCTTCTTTCTCCCCCAAACCCTTACAGCAAAGATCAAAGCATGCTATGTTAATGGATACCACATACCTTGGCCATAAATCACCACACCCTGAAGTGTCTGCACTAGGAGTGTGAGTGACCCTACCACATTTTGAACAAATCCCCACTGGAGATCTACCTGCTCTTCATGGTCTCAGCCCTGTAAGGTAATAAGTGCTATTTAAGGGACCCTGTCCATGAATTTCCATTCATTGCTCTGTTTGCTAGCCCTGGAAGTATCCAGAATCAGCCAATCTGAAAGA
>VWYP01013902.1:7229-30806 GCA_013400435.1 Pycnonotus jocosus
GGCGGGAGAGCTCTGCTCCCGGGCACACATCCCCCCGGCCACGAGCTTCCTTGGCTTAGGGGGAAAATGACCTTGCTTCGCTGCTGAGAGCAATCTCCGTAAAAAAGAAGGCTTTTCAGCTGATAAACCAGCTGTTATTTACGTCTTTATACATCTTTGTATGTACTTACATCAACCACATATTAAGACAGCATTTTGCCGTGAGAATATAGGGGGAGTTGTGTGTGTGGGTTGAGGTGGCGAGTCGGTGGGTGTATTTCCGTCTTAAAAGAAAACATTAGAAACTCGAGGAAATAAATATAACCCCTACATAACCTCTCTCCAATAGTTCTGTGAGAAATTACAGTTTCCTTATATATACACTCTGGTTGCACCCACCTCTATCTATGAAAAGAGGGACTATTACACTTTTCTCAAGAATACTGGAGGGCAGAAAAAGGTAATTAAATTCAAAAGTAAATTGAAAATGAGCTAAATCACCCACTGGATTCCCAGTGAGAGACAACATCAAACTATCCTAAGATATTCGACCAGATGGTAGATTTTCCAGATAAGAAAGGAAGTATATCCACATTATCTGATCTTGAGGTAAGTGCTTTTTTTAGCTGCTACATGGGGCATGGTTAGTCCTTATTAAAAAAGACAGATTTTTAGAGAGATGAAAGCTACAAACTAAATCATCTATATGAAGCTGGAGGAGGCTTACTGGTCTTTAAAATTAATTTAAAGTTCTTTTTAGATCAGTCTTATTTGCCTATTTTCTAATTTTTTTTTTTTGTATTGACGCTAGTTCAAAACTGTGATGGTAATCTTGGAGCAAAAAGCAAAAATGTTCTAATAATCTTTGTTGATCTTCATGAGAAAAAAAAGGGGAAAACTATTGTTCTAGCATTGCTTAAGTCAGAAATTTAAGATGCATCATGACTGAAGGGGAGATAACATATCAAGGACAGATGGACTTGAAAGGCAGAATGTTATAAAGGGGCATAGACTTGCCCTTCAGGACCAACATTAAGAAATGTGGCTATAAACTGGAAGGTCATTGAATGGAAGGGAGAGAAGCAAATGAATTGGGCCCTGGATGACTGCAGGGTGACTGCAAGCATGCAGCCAGTGTGCAAAGCAAATATACCTTCAAGATACGTGATGAGAAGCTGTTGAGTTGGGGAAATACCAAAAACATGTATAGTGCCTGGGAAAGACTCACATAGAATACAGCATAGAGCTGGTCACTATGTTTGAGAGAGGGGTATTTTAGAAAGAACATTTCAGTCAAAAAACTCTGCATTTGTTTAGCAGGGCAAAGGAGAAAGGTGGCTGGGGGCTGTCAAGTAGAGAAGGGAGATTTTACATGCAGGGAGATGAGAGCTGCTTCTTTCAACTAAAGGCACAGCACTGCCCAGTAAACAAGCTGATAAAAATTTAGATGAGAAATCCAGAAAAACCTTCTTAACCATCAGCGAAATTCTTCAGTACCTCTCCAACAGGACTAAGCATGCCTCAGAAAAATGTAAAGAGTGTGTGGGAAATGACTGCCCTGCACTTAGAATACCTGTGGGAAACAATCCCCTGGCATCGAACACTTGAACTAGCAGGATTTGGGAGCTGACATGCCAGCCTGGGCCAGGCTCCCAAGCAAAAGAGCCCAGGGACTTGAGCACACAGCACAGACTGCGATAGGCAGACGGAGGCTGAGAGGGGCCACAGGAAGAAGAACAGTGAGCTGGGAGGAGGAAACCCTGAAATAACCCAAAGAGCCCATCAGGGAGGCCAGCTGCCACAGACAGAGCCTTGGAGCAAAGTCCCGGCTGGAAGCAGCTTGCAAATACGAGCAGGCAGTCCATGCACGGGGTTCAATACCTGCCACAACTAAATCATGGGGCTTTTGCTATTTGTTGAGGCTGAGTCACAGATAAGCACCTGTCTCCAGCACCTCATTCTCCTTATGTCAAAAAAGAACTGTTAATGAAGATGTGACTGTTTATGTCTTTTTATGTGTTTGTTTTGGTTTGCTTGGTTGTTTTTTTTTAAATCCATGCAATTTAAGGAGACTCTATCAATAACATGTGAATCAGGAAATACTGTTTTAACTGAAAGGAGTTTGAATATCATCAGAAAATATGAATTTCCCTGCATGAGATATTTTAAAACACCACAGTTACTCATACTGATTAAAAGTGGGTATGCGTAAGACATTAATAGCAATTTAAAGTATTATTCAAGAGCGAGAATAAGATTTTTGTAATTAAGGCCTTTTCAAGCCACAAGTCAAGAAAATTACCGTTGCTGTGTTTTGAAATTATGAATAACTTTAATAATTCCATGAGAACTGCTGGAAAGGTTGGAATTAAGGCATACTTCTAAGTACTTCAGTAAACTGAGCTACATTTTAATGAATATAATAAATACTTGAATACTTTTGTGATTACTAGGAAGATGCAACAAAAATTACAAAGCCTAGGGACAGCCTACAGCTCTTCTCTCTGTAATTTCTTGTTTTACTTACTTACTGCACACAGCTACATCAAAGTGAAATGCACCTACACCCCAACAGTTTTCATGCTTATGATTAGGATCATAAAAAAGCATATTAAACAGGCATTCACTTCCTTTTGAGTAAGAATTCTATTTTGTAGGCTCCAAGGACAGTAGTTTGTGGAATATACACTGAGAAAATGCATTCTGTTCCAAGCTCACTAACCAAATAAAACACACCACAAAGGGACTAGGAATACTGATATCTCAGGAGAAGAGTGCCTGTGCAAATGTGAATGATAGAGGAGAGATTATATAAAGGCTTTTGAAAGTACAATCATAACTATACAGGACTGCCTTAAATAATTTAATGGTGGAAATATTCTTGTCAATATTTTCTGACTAAAATTACTAAGACATTAATTACAATAAGATGTTTAGATAAACTTCACCATTTTCTTGCATTGGAAATTATACATTTCACAATTGATTTTGGACCCTAGATAATTGCAGTGGGATGTACTAATCCATGCTGCATAATAAAAGACATTTAGCTCGAGCTTATAAAAAAACGTGGAGAATTCTGTTTCCTTGATTCTCCTCAGAAGTTTCTGTGTGTACTGCGTATGATCTTGATACATACCAAAAATCCTCCAGTTTTTGAGTTCTGTATCAGAGTCAAGCCAAGGTTCATGTCCTTTTTAATTTCAGTCACATTTGGAATATTTATTAAAGCTGAAATAAAATTAGATTAAGTAATGACAGAACGATAAATAAGATGTAGAAGCAATTTACTATGTTAGAATTTCTTTCAAAAGCTTGATTTTTCAGAATCTAAGGCACCTTTTCCAAATAGTTGCATACAATTCTGAGACAAAAGAAACAAAAGCCAATCTTTGGGGAAAGATATTGCTAACCATTAAATATAGACATCAATTAACTATCTCCCCTCAAGAGAGCTGAAGGCGAAAGAGAGGAAGAAACAATCTACCTATTGCATATTTTTGGCTGGCTGAGTAGCTGCAGCTGAGTAGCTATTGTTACATTCCTCAAGACACCTGACTCCCCTGATCCAGTATCAGGCTTTAGACAAAAAACTGGAAGGGGCAGCAGAGGGCAGGAACGATTTGCACCACAAATAAAGGAGGCATCTCAGCACATGCTGCTGCCTCATATTTTCACAATAACATATCCAAACTTGAACTGCATTTTATAGTTAGTTTGCAAACATAGACACACACCCCGGCCTGGTTCAGGGAGGATAGGGACAGGCACTCCCTCAGCCACCCTCCCCTGGATGCCAGCACACAGCCCTGAGCCCACCAGCCATTGGCTTTGGGATCCACAGTTCTGCCCCGTGGCTGGAGGGTAAAGACCCCAGGTGCTCCAGAGGGTGACACTGAGAGCCCAGTACCTCCAGCAGCTGGCACCACCTGGCCTGAGCACAGTGGCAGGCACCAATTTTTACTCAGATAGACAGGTCTCATCAGCACTGAGGCCTTGCAGCACACACACACCTTTACAGAATCTGAGATTATGCAGACAGTTAGCTAAGGAAAGTTTTAATATGGTAGATTGGCCTCGTACTAACACAAGGGAAAACTGAACAAGTGCAGCAAGACATTGTTAATTAGAACGTACCTTGTAAATTCAATTTTTTACATGTGCTTTTGGACACACCAACAGGACATGCATATATATCTCCAGTTCTGTTAGCAGGATAGCCACTCCAGGGTGAACCAACCAACAACCTAGAGGAAAAGGAACTCCATTAGGTCCTTACAATGCTGAAAAAGTCCCGCAGCAGCATCACATCGCACATTATAGATAACAGGCAGAGAAGCTTTCATAAGATATAGCACCCAAGGCATTCAGGTGTAGGAGTCTTCTCCAGAACTGTTCAGAAGCTGTACTTGCATGTCAATGCAGTGCACTGGATTCACCAGCGGCAGCTTTGGTGGAAAGAAGAGCCTTTTGGGATTCATTTGCCTCAAACACATGTACTGTTTTTAATGTGACATTATGTCATAGGTCAGAAGAAATACAGTGAAGGTACTAATATTCATAGATACATAAAAATTTAGAAATATATATATGTTGGGGATTGAGAGACTTATTGCTTATTGTTATATCAGTTAATGGTTAACTGCTTCCTTTTAGGTTATTCTTTTAACTGATAAGAAGCATTTTCTACAGGATCTGCTCAGCAACAATCAAACACTTATGTCTGAGCTTGAGCACTACCACACCTTGATAACACTGAGTCAGAAGGAAAATACTGCAGGTGGTAACAATGTGCTGCATAAAGTGTGTAATCCTGAACAAGAAAGTTAATATTATGATAATTTTGCCTGTAGCACAAAGTGATTCATGTTCTCTGACTCATTTCTTCAACTATCATAAGGTTTCCCCCAATATCTGCTCCTCAAGCCTCTTTTAATTTTTATCTGAAAGCCTTCACAAAACTGTTTAGTCCACCTTCTGGGAATACTGCTTAAGATCACCTATTTTTCATCAACAGGTTATGATCTGAAGGGTTATTTTAAAAAACCCCAGATTATTGAAAAGCAGGGATTATGTGTATTTGCTCCACAGTGATATGACTATTTACAAACAGAACAATCCATGGTAGTAATTAATGGATTTTGGAGACTGCAGGAAGAAAAGCAATGGGGCTCCAATACAGAATATAGAGTTCCATTAGCGAGCATCTTTTTTCAGTTGGTCAATAGGTTGTTTAAAGCAAACTGCTTTAAACATTGCTACTCTCTAAAATTTTATAGGTAGCTAACACAAATATACCTACACCATAAAAAATTGTGAAATTATTATATTTCAAAGCAATTTCTGTATGTCATATTAACTTCCTTGAGATCATCTGATTTTACCACTATGATGTTATTACTAGTGTGAATAAAATTGTTATGACAAAAAAAAAAGTTTTAGATGCACAATAAAGAGTTTCAGACCTTTCTAGTTTGCTCATAGAAAATACTGCTAACTGCATTTTCTTTTTAAAGTTTATTTCACCTCAATTAAACAGAAATAACATTATTTTATCAGTTCAGCTGGGGGTTTGGTTTCAGATTCTGTTTCTTGTATGTCTGAGTATTTTAGGAATGCCTAACTCTTCTCAATTAACTTGTCGGAAAAGGGTGGTCATGCAGGCAGCCGGAACAGGACTTTGTGTACTTCTAGCATCTCTTAATATGCAACTTAGGTTCATATAAAGACCTCTCTCTGTCAAAATAATGTACATTGCAGTAGCTGTGAGGAGGCCTCTGATTTTCTTGTTATTTTGAGTTTCTGAGCCTTTTCAGCACAGTGGAAACTAGAACCTCCACAGGTCAGGACCAAATAAACAGAGCTCATAAGCAACTACTGCACTGGTCATGTGCCAACAGATAACAGATAATCTGCAAATACTTGCAGTGACACAGAGGGCGGGAGCTGGTCAGGAGTGGGAGGAAGAAGGAGAGAGAACAGGAAGAAGACAGGGTGTTACAGCCTCCCACTTTGCTAGGTACTACACAGTTAGATACAGGTACAAAATGCTAACTGGGCTGATGGGAGAGAAGGGATTTGAGTTTTTGTGGAAACAGGAAACAGTTTTAAAATCAGTGGCAACACTGCATGTGCAATATCTGAAACTAGAACAGCTTTCCAGCATTAACTGTCAAGCTGAACATTGCACTGTGTACATTTATAAACACTTGGGTTTTTTTTCCTAAGTTTCCCAGACGGGAAACTTATTTCCTTATTTCCAGAGTCCTTGTAGGATGACAGCTACTGTTCAGAGAATGGCTTTGTATCTTGGAAATAACCCCTGCAACCACTCCCATCTGGTCATGAAACTCGCCGTGAAATTCTGTGTTGTGCTGGCACAGCTCTGCAGCACAGGTCCTGAGAGCTCAGACCACAGTTTCACTCACATGAAGAGTGAGCGAGAAGAAGAGGAACAGAAGCATGCTTGAGCACTAGCTGACCCCAAATCCAAGCCTAACTACTCCAAGAAAACTCCAAGCTACACCCCAGCTACTTATATAAACTAGAGACAAACATCATCCTTGCATCAGCATTTGCTAAAAGCCATTCTCTCCTTTTCAGCATGCATACTTTTGCTTATTCCATGGGCATTATTTGCCTCCTATTTACCCTTACCTCAACAATAACTGCAATCCAGACACCTGCTTATGCCAAAGAACCATCACTTCTAAAACTTGATATTTAAAAGATAATTTTACTTTTGGTACCCCTGAAACTAACCTTGGAGCTGCTGCATGGAACAAATAGGAAAATGCAAGATGAAACAAGATGAACTTTCTCCATTTTAAATCCAAATTTAAATCTGTGCCAAAAAATAAAATTACTTTTGTCTTTAATTTATCTTGCACTCCTTATAGTTTACTGGAACTTATTTTATCAACTTATTTTTCTGTATTCCTTGAAAGTTTGCAGAGTCTGTGAATCTCAATGTCATACCTACATTGAAGGCCAAAAAATGTCACTCCATACATTGAAATTAATATAGCTACTAAACCTGTTCCAGTATTTGACTTAACTAGTCTAACCTGTCTAATTAATACATGCCTGAGAAAAAAATTAACTGACTTATGCCAAGCTTAACCCTCTACTTTCAATTGCCAGCCTTAAAGTCTCTAGGAAATAACATAATTTCTCTTTCTTTTGTATTCTTTGCCTTATGTTTAATACCAGCCTTAATCTACATAAGAAATCAGAAAGTCCTACTTGCCTTTCAAAATTAACATAAACCATTACAGTAGGGAGTTACACAACACTGCTCTGGGAAAATGCATGTGTATCTTTCTGAAACATCAGAAATGAAGACAGCAAGGGAGTATCTGGCTAGCATCCTGCTAACTAAGAAAATTTTTTACTGTAATTAGACAGGATGTATGAGACAAACTGAAATGGAATATATCAGGAAAGAATGCAAGAGACTAGTATTAAAATACTTGAGGATGCTTGTTTCCAAATAAACTGTATCATGCATAATGTATTAAGTAAGGTTCTTTTTCAGCTATGAGTGAAATATTTATTTTTACAAAACTTCTTTACATGTCATTGTAGACTGTCTTTACAAAATACTATAGAGAGTATAATGTAATATTTCTACTGATGTTATTTTTCATCTCCCTAATTATTCTCCAACACTGTATACAAAGCAATGGCACTAGGAAGTCAAATGAAGTTCAGCAACAATGTTTTACCACACAAGCTGCAGGAGTGGCAGATCAAAGTGCAACAGGAATTATGTCTGGGAAATTACACCATGACAAAGCTAGTAACAAGCAAAATGTGATGTAGCAGAAAGCAAAATTAGAATTCATAGCAAAGGGCTGAATTCCCAGCTGTTGTCAGAGCATGTGTTCTATTTTCTGGTTTATTTTTTTTTCCTTTCCATATATTTGTTTTTTATTGTGTTGTGTTTTGTTTTCTAAACATGAAGATGGCTAACAGGAAAATAAAAGTAGAAAGAACCTCTTAGATCATCTGGCCTTTTTTCCTACAATTAAAGGAAGTGGTGAGTAGATATGAAGACCAGAAAATTCTTTATGCTCATAGATGATTCTCTGCACACAGTAAAACACATCTCACCATCTAAAACTTTTGATCCTTTCAACAAGAATCAAAAGTTCAAAAACTACAGTGAGCTATGGCAAGACAGTTTGAGAGACAAACCCAGAAGTCCTAGAAAAAACAGTGAGAGCTTCTCCAAGCAGGAGAAGGGCAAACTGTGGAGCATGCAGTCAGGGAAAACAAAACTGGGTAAAGAACTCAGCATTAGCAGTAGTTCTGGCACTGAAAAGACAGAGCTGCAACAATGGCAGCTTCTGTTAGGGGAAAAAAAAAATCACCCTCCTCAAAAGAAATGGCCTTCCTCATTAAAATCAGAGGGCTTTGAAAACATAATTATTTCAACAGAAGTTCTTACAGAAATGTGTCTTTTTGGCAAAATATCTTATGGGTCTGAAGAGGCAGCACAGAACATTAGGAGAAAGGCCACTGTATTTGGTGACCAGTGAGCAGTAGGCAATGATTTTTAAAACTACTTTTGGTAGTGCAATAATTCTGGGATACATCAGTAAGTGCACTGTGTATTACAGTGTAATTACTGACATGTGAGATGAAACAAAATATCTTAAGACAGAAAAATCCCACTATATAAATTCAAAAACAAAATAATTTTTAAAATTGCAAATTCTAAGCACACAGACACAGCTGAACATGTGTCTGAAGACACGTGTGTAAGAAGAAGCATTTTAACAGCACTCTACAACTATTTCAATCTTCCTCACCTGAGACAACCATAAAACCAACTATCAGCGTGGAGTAAGTACTGTTATCTCTGAAGAATGTAATGTCAGCTGCTGTTCAGGGAATGCACATTCAAGAACTTGACAGGGTACACTCTGATTTTCTAAAAGATTATGTTTATAAAATAACAGAAATTTTAGTCTCAATTTAAGATTCAAATGCAAATGACCTCTTAACAGGGAGAACCACAGCATAAACTGAATTATGTCTCTGTGGTGGCTAATTACTTGTGTGGTGAACTGCTTTTCTAATTGATGAGTTTCATTGGTATTCATAGTATTTCTGGAGTTCATTAAAAAGCCCCCATTTTAAAATTTGCACCAGACATTGTGAAAAGCTTGAGCTGTGCTTGGCTTGAAAATTTGTCCTTATTTATGAGCATCACATGCCATCAAGGCTCATCAATGCACAGCAGACCAGTGCTCAATTATCCTGCATAATTGCGTGTGTCTGTAACACAAAAAATAATTTCTTAATCATTTCCTTGGTGGTTTGTGTCACAGCATCCCAACATGTACTGGACTCTTCAACAGTCCTGCATTCGTTTTTGGACTGCCTTCACTCTTCTCTCTGAATCCATCTCCAAGCAAAAGTGAAAATCAGCACCAATTCTGCAAAAATTCTTCCTTTATTTCTTTAATTGTTACTACCTCAGGTATGCACTTCCCAGAAATACTGCTGAATAATATAAGCGACATCTGCTGTATTTCTGTATCTCTCCTTTCTACTCTTTGAGAGACTACAGGAGGTTTTTTTAAAGCCGTGTTTTATATAGCATCCTGTGAGCTTTTTAAGCAAAATCTAGGAAGTGATAAAATTTCTGGTGGACCTCAGGTTCTGGATAACTTCTTCTGGGGAAAGCTGGCACCCCAGCAGCACATGGTGTGGTGAGCAGCCCCACTCTCTGTGCCTGAGCAGAGTTTTCTAATACACCACATTCTTGCTGCACAGTGACAATCTCTTCACAAAAGATGATAAACGTTCCCCTCAGACAGAAAAATCACCCTGATCTTATCTCAGCCTGTTTGTCTTGTTCCCAGTTCAGCCATGTCAACAAGAACTCTGTGCATGGATTGCAGCCTCTGCATTGCTCATATGCAACTCTACTGGGCAACTTGAAAGAGATTGAACGTTCTGTTTGGGTTGGAGAGGGGGGGTGTCTGTTTGGGTGCAGTTTTTTGTTTGTTTTGGGTTTTAGGGGGTTTTTTGTTTGTTTGTTTTTGTTTGTTTTTTAATAATGCATACAGGAGAAAGCTCTGTTGTCCCAAGAAAATGATAATAGCCTAGAAATTAGGAGGACAAGAGAGTAGAAAATGACTCACTTTTAAAAAAGTTTTTAAATTTTTAAAATTTAAAATAATTTTTTGAGTGAGAGACTGAAAAGGGCTTTTTTTCACAGAAGAGCCTCTAACAAGTCCTATCTACTTGAGTGCAAGCTGATAAAATTTCCCTGATTTTTGGATATAGGACAGACACCATGCAGTGAAAAAGCTAAAGGTGAACTGGCTACAAACAGAAAAGTATACCAGATTGAAAATACTCATATACTTAGGAGAAGATTGGTTGAACTCCAGAGTCATTAAGGTCTTTCCCAACCTAAATGATTCTATAACTCTGTAAGGCAGAAAAAAGTTAAACCAAAGTTACTCTCTTTTCCCTTCTATCCAGGATACATTATCCAACAAAGTGGTAGTAGAAAAGTTTTTGTATTAGAATCAAAAATAAAAGAGGGAAATATAAAACATAAATAGCTTGAATGGATCAGCTATTGCTTCTTCTGCAAGCTTACAGAAAAACTCACATGAAGTATAAAACACATGGCAATTTCTCCATATACGAGGCAAAAAATCTTTCAATTCACTACTGGCACACATTCTTGTTCTCCTTCAATGGCTTTACACAGAAGTTGGGGTGGGTTTTTTTGGTTTTGTTGGTTTTTTTTTTTCTTAAGTGATCTCTGATCTATGGGTGACTAAACACATAATTAAAGCAGGCAGAAAATGTGGTGAGAAGCCACCACCACATCAGGTGGGTGGGAGTAGGTTGGAGGCCTACCCAAGTGAGGGAAAGGAAATGCTAAGGCTTTAATTCAGGGGATACAGCTCTGCTGGTGCCTCCTGGTCCCTGGAAGCAAACATTGCTGGGGAGTTGGGGATGGTTTGTGTGTGCAGCCGATGGCAGCAGCTGCCTCCGAGCAGCGCCCTCACAAACTGCCCCAGCTGCCTCAGCAGCTCTGAACCTGCTCTCCCAAACTTCAAGTGCATAATATGTTTCACGTGTATTTGTCCATGTCCACAGATTTCAGATTTTGACATCTCACTTTCTCTTTACTGAAGAAAGCGCAGCCACTGGGTCTGTTGTCACTTAAGCAGAACTGGCAACTTTGTGGCTGTTTGGGTCCTGACACAGTTCCTGTCTGTAGAGAGTGACAGGTCTGAAGTGTCACAGCACACCAAAATATGTATAATCTGGTGTGGCTCTCTGCTCTAGGCTTACATCCCTGCATACACAAACAGCCACTTGAGAGTTCAGAAGCTCTCAACTACTTTCAAAGACTTTCAAAGACATCTTAAGCTCTGCGACTGCTGAGGCTGCAGAAGAGGAAGCAATGTGTCTTCCACTCAATGTGCCTGCTCCTAGTAATATGTTAAAGTTCCTTCTGAAACCAACATCATAGGAAAAATATTTTACTAATTGCTCATCAAGCCCGGTGTTGTGGCAACAGTGGGTTTCAGTTCAAATTTTATGTCTGAAGAGATATAGCAGACACAAGATTTTTTTATGATTGTGTTACCATATACATCCAAATACATCAACCCTTGAGAAAAACAACTGTTAATACTGTATCCGACACAAAATTAAATCCATTTAATTTAAATTTAATATTAATATTAATAATTAGGACTCACCAGACCCAATAATTTGTTTCGACCTTAACAATGTTAAAATCCCACGTATATGTAAAGTGTAACAAAGATTCTCTGTGTAAACAGAGGAATGAAATGCATATTAAAATTCTAGAGAAACTGTAAGCCTAAGGAAATTAGTGTATTGAAGATGAAGTAAAAGATTACCATAAGAAAAACCTCAAGTTACACGGTGTTAAGGAAAAAACCATGAACCATCACATTCATATGTTTGTAGAGTATCTCAGCTTCTGGTTTAATAACATTAAGTATTTATTTGTAAAAAGATAGCTCCAATAGAAAAATGAATTAGCCAGAACTGCTTTAAATGAAATGTGGAATTATAAAAGAAATATTAAGAATTGCAACATCTTTTACTTAACCTTTTAGCTAGACCGACCCATAAACCAAGCCATTTAAACCACTTACCATTTGCCTTGTTCATTTATAAACTGTTGAACTGCATATCCAAACTGCTCTCTTGGTGGACCAGAAAATATTTTTGCGTCCATGAGCCCAACATTGTAGGCTTCACAGCAGTTATGAAGAATGCCTGTTAACAGAAATATTATGATTATCATAGAAGCAATTAAAGAAGAATTTTGATCCCAGTGAAAAGGGCTCATCCTCTGCCACAGCTCTGCTATCAGAAGAAAATAAATACAGCCTTTGACACATGCTTGAAAAAACAGTGTTCTTGCTACAGTACCCTGGCCATGTGAAATGTCTCTCTAGCGCTCCTTAGGTGTGTTGTATTACCATGGGCAGAGATCAATCACTCATTCACTGTTTGCCTCACCAAAAGTTGAAGCGCTATTAATGAGAATGTTTTAGCTGAATAGAGGCAAAATGTATGTTCAGAGGTCTGATATTCTCCTTTACCTTCAGGCATAACTCAAGTTTATGGCATGGCAAACACATCAACAGCCTGCTGAGGTACACTAGAATCACAGAATCTTTTGGGTTGAAAAAACCTTACTCAACCACTGCAAAATCCACCAATAAACCATGTCCCCAAGTGCTACATCTACAAGTCTTTTAAAAACTTTCATGGATGGTGATTCCACCACTTCTCTGGGCAGAGTGTTTTAATACTTGACAATGTTTTCCAGGAAGAAATTTTTCCTAATGTTCAGTTTAAACCCTCCGTGGTGCAACTTGAGCTCATTTTTCCCTGCGCTATTTCTTGTTACTTGGGAGGAGAGGCTGACCCCCACCTGGCCATGACCTCCTTCCAGGCAGTTGTACAGAATGATAAGGTCTCTCCTGAGCCTCCTTTTCCTCAGGATAAACACCCCCAGCTCCCTCAGCTGCTCCCCACAGCACTGGTGCTCCAGACCCTTCCCCAGCTCCATTGCCCTTCTCTGGACTCTCTCCAGCCCCTCAGTGTCTCTCTTGCACTCAGGGCCCAGAGCTGGACACAGCACTCGAGGTGTGGCCTCAGCAGTGCCCAGCACAGGGGGACAATCCCTGCCCTGCTCCTGCTGGCCACACCATTGCTGATCCAGGCCAGGATGCCATTGGCCTTCTTGGCCACCTGGGCACAGCCTGGCTCATGTTCAGCTGCTGTCACCAGCACCCCCAGGTCCTTTGCAGCCCCTCTGTCCCAGCCTGTGGCCCTGCCTGGGGCTGTTGTGACCCAAGGGCAGGACCCAGCCCTGGGCCTTGTTGATCCTCACCCCATTGGCCTCAGCCCATGATCCAGCCTGTCCAGACCCCCCTGCAGAGCCTTCCTGCCCTCCAGCAGAGCAACACCCCCACCACCCATCCCGCTGTCACCTGAAATCTGATCCCCTTATCCAGGCAATGGCGATATCAAAGAACTGAGCCCTGGAGAACACTGCTTGGGACTATCCACCAGCTGGGTGCCGCTACATTCACCTCAACTTTCCGTGCTCAGACAAAATCCCCTGACTGTACCTGCTAATAGTGTTTATATTTTAGTTTGTGGTGCTGGAATAAAAATGAGATTATCTGCTGCATCAGAAAACCTAAATTTTTGAGTCATTTCATTATCATGCCAGAAGCCTTTGTTTTCAGTCCAAACAGTCTGAACAGTTGTCCAAACAGGAAAACTTCAAAATACAAACATGCAAGGTAGAGCAGCATTAATAAATCGTGACATTTAACACTGCAGCTCTACTGAGCTGTGTTCTTTGCTCTTAATTGCTTTTCCGTGGGCACTTATGTGCCTGGGAATAATGGTGCACCATTCCATGCCATCTTGGAAGGAACCAGCAATGTGAAAGGGGACAAAGTTGATTTTGTAGGACATGGGGGTCCGCTCCTCATCCATAAAGGTCCTGAGTTTTTTCTGATCAAGAACTGCAGGTGGATACCTAGGATAATATCCACTGGGAAAGCTGCAGGAAAAAGGTCACATTCCCTTGAGGGACTCTGCTGTAAGTAACTCCTTCCCCAGTGTGGAGCTGGAAGGACTGAGACAACAGTAAGATTCCAGGAACAAGCTACAGCCCAGCTGAGGAACCTTAGAGCTCCTGAAAACCCTCCAAAAATGGCAATGATGGAAGAAATCATGACCTGTGGTTGCACTGTGCAGCTACTCCCTGACGTTCCCAGATGAGGCAGGTTCACAGAGTTGCTCATGGGTTAAACAACATCCCTCATGTTTCCCCTCCCTTCCTGTGTGCCCAGACAGAATGAGTTTTATCTACTTTACACACAAATATGCCTCACCACAGTTATTTAGTATGAGTCATCGTGTCATAAAGAAGCAGTCTTTTCAATAATCCCTTATAACAAGGACATTTTAAGGAAAGATGTCATCTTAAAAATGTAATCTCAAATTTTAACTATTTCTCTAGTTTTGATGGACAGAGAGCAGACTGTTGGTGTTACTTTCTCCCAGGTCCCAGGAGCAGCTTTGGAAGAGAGGTTAACAGGGTTTATATCAGCATGAAACAGCCCATCACAGTAGCTGAACTGTAATAGTAATAATGATAATAAAATCATAGTGAAAATATTACAATCACAACCACAAGTTTGCAGGCAAAGTTCATGACCTGTAAAAAGTGTCAATGTATTTTTTACCCTTGCCCACAGAATTCAAAACAGAAACATCACTAGCACAAGACTAAATACAACTCTAGAAGAGTTACTACTTTTTTACCACAAATTCAAAACAGGAAATCATATATTAGTTATCTCAAACAACCACTATCTACAGTCAGCCTCTGGAAAGCAAGAAGTCATCCATTGCTAGAAGAATAGTTCCTTGAGAAACATCCTTAGAGATAAATATATTTCCTGAGTCAAGCTATTTAAGACTGGAGAAGAGAATGTGTATAGACTCATTATTCTGTGTTTTGCAAGCCTTTTGACACTGAACACAACCTCATACAACCACAGTTTATGTCTGGGTTTTGAGGACAGGGAAAAGGTGTATTGAGATAATAATCAACAACTTCTAGTAATTCCTTTGTGATCTAATATATTTGTATTTTATAATAATTTTTTTTAATGTCATATACTGGGTGTTTTGTTGGGGTTTTTTGTTTGTTTGTTTTGGTTTTTTTGTGAGGGTTGTTAAATTGTGTGGGTTGTTAAATTGTATTATCCTCAATCAGAAATCAAGCATGATTTAGCAGTGTCCCATTCTCAAGAGGCCACAGGAGACAATTCCACAGTGCCATACTTCATGTAAACACCGAAGAAGAACCCTCCACATTTTATGTTGCACAAGAAAATAAACTCTGGCTTTTGAACTAGGAGATGGAAGCAATCTAGAATGAAAAACAGTTCCAGTCTGACCCAAAATCCAGTGGCATTTAGAGAAAAACTCTTGACTGTCTGGACTGTTACACACCTATTAGCAAATGGCACTGCAAGCCAAATGCTATCACTGCTGAGTGCACTGGACAACTTTGGTGCAAGTACATGGAAGATGTTTCTAATTTATGTCCAAGGTGAGAGTTTTGTTAATTGCTACAGGCAGGGCAAAAATTTCCTCCAGAGCTGGGTAGAAATACAGGAAGCAGATATGACAGAAGACATCCTGAAGGAAACTCGCCATGGTTCAAACTTCCCTGGGGTGCTTTGACAAGTCAGATGGGGTCAGCAAAATGTGTGTTGGGTTATGTGCTGCCTGTTCATCTCCTCCCTTGACCTCCCATCAGTGTGCAGCATCCATCCCTGGACCTCCCAGGGCCACTCTCTGTGGTCCTGTTTTCTCCAGGATGAGGGCTTATTCCAAGGAGCAGGGAAATTGCCTGTCCCTGCACTGGGAATCTTTATCTTCTTGTAGCTCCCCTGGCTTCACCACACCTTACAGAAGCAATGTCCTTTTTCTCTTCCCAGTGACCCACACCTTCTTCTCGCTGAACCATTTCACCCAACCTTCCCATTTATCACTGGGGCTTGATTTTATTCTTTTTAGTAATTTGTACGACTGTAGCATCAGAGCACTTCTCTTTGAGAGCAAAAATGTACAGCTGGAATAATGAAAAGGTGTCTGCCAGATCACAGTTCTCTTCAAAGCTGCCTCTATCATGTTCACTTTCTAGACAGGCAGCCAGTAAAGGACAGTGAAAAGAGAAGAACAAAAAAAGCAATCATGAAATCCAGCCTCTAAAGAGACACTGTTGTCTGCAGTGTTCTTACAGATAAGCTTTGCCTCTCAGTCACAACTGCTCTGCAAAAATCAAAGTGCAAAACCATTATCAAAAGAATCTAGTTTCAGCATATTTCAGTCACATTTTAAATTCCACATTTTTATAATCATCAGCAGATTCTTTACATCTACTCCACACAAATCTTTGTTGGCTTGGGCCTAGCAAGTATATACTGGCAATAATATAGTAGGCATTTTTCCTGCTGTTTTCCTCCATCTTCTATGGTGCTTACATTATAAGAACATCTTTTATCCATTTTGTACATCTATCTTAATATAGTATCCATAAAAAGAAACTCAAGCATTTGCAGCCAAAAAAAGAGAAAAATCTAAGTTTCCTTTAAACCTATTTTAAGCCTGAGCAAAATAAGAGGGTCTCTTATGTATTAAAAGAGTGCCAATCATTGAAGTATCTACGTTCAAAGTACTGTATATTCCAGGCTGGAACGATTCAGTATCTGTTGCTGCCTTCAGGCAATGAACTTTGATATTTTAAGAATCTTGAAATAAAGAAAACTAATTCACTATCTGGATTTTGATAGCTTTTGGTGACAGACTTCTACTTTGTGACCTAATGATCATGATGAGAGATTGGTCGGGCAAGTAAAAATCCACTTCCTAACTTCTGCCTGTAAATGGCACTTTATTTACAGTCAAGTAAACAGACTGTGTGGAACAAAGGAAGCCAGATACAAGCATAAAGCTTCTGAAAGCCTCTTGGAAGACTTCAAAAGCAGCAGTTCCTCTCCACTGGGAAGGGTGCTCAGCCAGTTCAGTTTAAAGAGAACACCGTCACTAAGTAGAGTAGTGCCAATATCAAGCTTCAGACAGAAAGTGCAAGAAAAAAATCCTAATGGGATAAAATAAACTGTAAGCTTGCTAATAAACTCCAGTATCTCTTTGTATGGTATTCTTTTTCCTGGGGATTCCCATATTTCAGCAACTGCATTATTGCAGTGTGAGCCATGGGAGCTGCAGTGTAGGTATGTAGCTGTTTTTATACTTCAACACCAGCATTTTTTTTCTCATAGTAGGACAAAAAAAAATACATGTTATGACTGGGCACCTTTAAGCCTCAAGGTGTGGGAATTCTTCTGTAACTATAAATGACATGTCTAATGATAGCTCTAATACCTTCTTGTTTGCTTCATTCTGTTTGCACTACAAGCTGAAGCAAGTTTTTATGAAGTAAAAGCTCATATTAGGTACACCCAATTCATAATTGTTTTGATTTTGTAAGCAAAGCTCAAAGCTTAAAGTGATCAAGCAAAAAAGTCTGTTTAATAATCAATTGTTTGATATTAAGATTATAATTGCTGTTTGATTGAAACCCCTTAATAAGATTAAAAAGCATTAAAAAATCAACAGGATAAAAAATTAAATTAGATTTTTGTGTATTTGATTATTTCATTTGGTGAAATAAGTTTATAAAACTCTAATAGAATGTAGTGAAGGTATTATTAGTTATTAGTCAGCATTTTGTATCATAAATGTGTAATTTTGTTTTCACTCTAAATAGTAAAGATTGAATTTTCAATCACATTTTACTACATTGCAAAGGTAATGTGCCAGTTTAAGATGGCAATAAATTACAAAACACCGTAATTACACAGCCTCAGTTATGCCAAGTCTCACCTCTTATTAAAATACCCAGTCAAACAGAGGCATTCTCTGCTGTTGTTATTTACAGCTCTCCATCAGACACATATAGCAAAGACAGTGTCAAGAAAAAAGAAGACAGTGGACTTTGACCACTTTGTCTCTAAGCACCCACCACACACTTAAGTTTTAAATTTATCTAATATTAACCTCACCAGTAGGAAAGTTTGCCTTTTCCCCTTAATTTTATGGTGTTCACTTCTTTGAGCAACTACTAACTATAAACCAGAAAAAGTTTGTTATATAACCCAGCTAAGTCACCCTTTGTCTTTGTGAGTGAGCATTTGTGTCAGTCACGATGCCAGGAGAGCACCCGTGGCAGCTCCCCTCTGCAGGGTAACACAGCCACAGAGCAGTGACCACTGCCCCTTGTGCCAGCTCCAGCAGGGCACATGACCCCCAGAAACCCAAACTCAAGGTCAGCAGCATGCTGAGGGATTTGGGGGTGGAAGGGGTAAGTATGTAGTCACCAAAAAAATAGCAAGGCCATGACCTGGCATTATGCTAAAACCATGCACTGTGGTTTTTAACCTATAAATTGTTTTGGATGGAAAAATGAATCAAGAATACCCCACTGGATTATTGTCTGCTTCCTGAATTAGTTTCTTAGACTGGCAGCCACTAAGATGTGTACTGCTGACATTGCCTCAATTGCTCAGTCTGGCCTTTTTAAAAATATCTGTTCATTCCAGAAGAGGGCTTTGCTTTGCCCCTTAGGTTATACTGCTCCAAGAGAGCCACTACAAATTCCATTTGAAGAAGAAAATTTTTCTCTTGGTCTCAAAGATTTCTACCTCCAAAGAACACACATCACCAGGGCCCTGAAGCCTGTCAGACCCTGCTGAGGACAGAGAAAAGAAAGGGGTGGGAGGGATGAGAGAACTTGTAGCTGTTGTTTTCCACTGACTTCATCTCACAGTCGATGCACACTCCGGTTCAAGCTTTCTCCATGACTGAAATATTTCTAAGGGCTCTCTCTGGGGTAGATTTTCAGCTATTTTCTATTATGCAAAGCCACACTAGATCTCCTTAGTTGTCAGGGAACTTGAAAAAGCACTTTTGTCTCAGTCTGATACCCAGCTGGTTATTTTTGCAGCCCTCTGCAAAAGTTTGTTGAGGCTGGCTCACAGATTCCAAAGTTAGAGAGGGAGTACAGGCACTTACAGATCCCCTTAACATTATAATCACCTACTGTCCTTGCAATATTAGTCAGAAGGTGGAATGAAGGCAGGAAGAGGAAGCAATAAAGTTATGAAAGTGGGTAGTCACGTGGTATTTACTTTATATTAAATACATTTAGTCTTACTTTACCGTTTTTTATTAAATGGAACAACATTTTGGTTTAAGAGTAACATTACTCCCTTATTATTCAGAACATATATTAACAGAGCAATAATCCAAATGGAATTAGTCAAGTATTCTTACAGAAAGAACTACCCAGCTTTCATAATAAGTTGTGTTTTGAATGCTTTATTGACAGGGCTGTGAAAACATAAAGAAAAAAATCCTACATGCCTTTACTTTAGTCTATTGAATTGCAATATAGATGTTCTTCATTGTGGCTTTCAGAAGGCACTGAGCAATTCTCATTGCAATGAGCAAACTCTTCACAAAAAAAACCCCCTCCTTTTTTCCTTTTGCAATATGTCTTCAATGTGATCTGCTATACTGTATTGGGAGGTGCATTGTGTGCATGCACAGGTAAGGATATCAAAGATGTTTTCATGTAAAAAAAGCAATCCTATATTGGTTTCCCTGTTTGGGACTTTCCTACAAATGAACATAAATATAAAATAAGGGGGTTTTAATCTGTCTTTAGAATACTCACAAATGGTTACACAGAATCCAACCCAACCTGCAAGGAAAATAAAGGACTACTTGTAATTCAATCTTGAAAGGTGTATTAACCTTTACCCAGTGTGGTCAACATAACTGAAAAACAAATTTCTCATCAGTTTTCTCCTTTGTATTTGCTTTTCTGCTTTTTGTAATGATTTTTTCTTCAATATGGACACTCACAGTAGTAGATAGAATGGCATATAGATACCTTCAGCTCATATACTAAAACAGCAGTTTTATAATCACATTTAATCTGGTTTTATTTAAAACTGAACAGATTTCTTATTGAGAACAACCTCCTAAACACAGACAACCGGAACCTCTACAGGGATCGAAAAGAGTAAAGAAAGCGATTGGCAAGACACTGCTTTTTATACTGGTAGCTGAAACATTGTATAATCCTCACTTCAGTTTCTTTGCTGCTATTTTGTATGTTTACAGACACTCGAAAATTGCAAGTCCTCATTTTACTACTTCATCTAACTGTTTTACTTTCTGTTGTCTCGAGACCAACTCTCTTCACAACAGCTACACTATCTCAGACCACTTAATAATTAACAGAAATCATAACATTTAGAGTAGAAATAAATTACAGGCCAAAAACCTCCCCCAAATCCACCACTCAGAACAAAAGAGAAACAATGCCTCATTTAGTAACAATCCTCCCACCCTTCTTCCTCGCTTCCTTTCCAGCAAGTTTTCTTGGCTCAGTCGGCTGGCTGCTCCTTCCTGGAAATAGGTCAGCTTCCAGCGCGAGAGCCTCTGCCTGCGTGAGAGCCCCAGAGTCTGCCTTTCACTTGCAGGGCTCAGAATGCAAGGAGCTGCACTCAGGAGTTGTCAATAACCTCCTATAAAGCAGCCCAAACCTGACAGGACATGAATTGTGACTGAAAAGTTGGAGAGGCTGTGATAACACAACCAGGAGCTGTCTATTTTGTTGTTCGGACACTGCTGCAGAATAAGAGACCTAATTAAATTTATCCACAACTTCATTAGTTAATCTACAAGATTTGTCTTTCTCCTCCTTTCACAACTCCCTGCTTGTGGCCCAGATATTGCCCTCCTTGGCTGCCAGAGCAGACAAATAAACTGCTCCTCATCTGTAGTTAAGAAATGCAAACAGCCTACTATACACACAAGGACTGATTCCAAATAAATGCTGAGGAGCTGTTCCTACAGGACTGAGTTTTTAATAAAGACAGCAAGTATTCAAGCCTACTCAAATTGATTATCTTGGCATCTTTCCATCCATATTTTCAGTGGGGAAAAGCTTTATTTTACAGAAAACTCACTTAAATTCCATCTTTTTGTTACGATATGTAGTTTTTCTTTTATCTTGGTACTAACAGTATCGTTCAACTTTGTCCTTAGAATACCACAGTTTTTTCTCAACACCACGAAGAGATTAAAAATATGTGAGGGTAACAAGCTGTACACACATGTATGTTGTTTATGCAGTTGTCACTGGCCTTCACAAGTAATGATGATAAACACAAAAACCCCTTGCATGCTTCCCTATGATAAAGGGTCTGACTGCCACTGACTTTCCAAGTGACATTTCACTCCAGCAGTCACTCTTCCCTTGTGTCCACATTATCAGTGGGTGCATTTTCTCTTTTTTAAACCAGGAATATTTCCAAACATAGTCAGAGAAGCGTGAGCTACATTACAACTCTAAGAGAAGAAATGCATGTCACCACATTGAAAGCAACATGACTGCTGTCTCTACACCCTATATGCCACATTTGCTCATCTCAGCTGCGATGAAAACACACCTGTACAAAGCAAAAATGAAGGCTTTCACACAAATATCAAGGAGGGAACGCAACTACAAGTATCTGTACTTCCTTACCCATAGCCTATTTGAAAATTAACCTTCACAGTCTAGCCTATTTGAAAATTACAGAGTATTATAACATATTATACTGGGTGTTATATCATGTTATATCACGGTTAAATGTGACCTGAAAGGCTAAACTAGAAAAAAAGCTGAAAAAAGCCATTACTATCCATCCCTCTGCCACTCCAGTGTCACTGCCTAAAGCATGAGGGCTGCAGTGGGTCCAGTGACCATTCCATCATACCATCTTTAGAACAGCATGTTTAAGATACTGTTCCTCCCCAGAAGCTGTCTGGGAGTTTAGCTCTGTGCACTGTACACAGACAGCCACAGAAATAAGAGCAGTAAAAAGTTTGCTACATCAGCTTCCTGCAACAAGAAAACCTCCTAAACACCACAGGATATATAACAGAATACTTGGAAGAGCTGTAATTATCAGAACATTTGTTCTCCTATGCCAGAAATAATGACTACTTCTCTGCTCTGATTTTAATGGGAGCTCATGACTGGGCATCCTGAATGGTAGGCAGGTGGTCCCAATCACTCACCTGAAATTGCACCTTAATGCACCTTGAAATGATCAATTCTGGCACCAGATAGTGTCTAGGCAGAATTTGGGCACATTAAAATCAGGAAAACAATCCAGAAGCCCAGACTTCAGCAGGTGGCTAACCCACCATGAACCTAAAATTACTTGTCACTTAGGTTTCATTACACAAAGTTGCACAAAAGTTTAGAATATGAATCAGGAGTTTCATTACACAAAGTTGCACAAAAGTTTAGAATATGAATCAGGCATAGAAGCAGCCCTGTCTAAGAGCAAAGTATTCTACCCTACTGTTAATCCACTGCCATAGAACACTAAGAGGCAATGAAGGATTTTCAACTTAATTATTTCCACTTGAAGTAATTAAATTATTTAACTAAATCGCTAAGTAATTTCTTTTTATGCATAACCAAATTACCAAATGTGAATTGCATGGGTAGTTGGTCCAAAACAGCCAACTCAAAACTCCTCCTCAGAACTAAGTGCCCAGACATTAGGCCACAGGCAAGACATATTTTTCCCATCTGGAAGTGTGAATATACATCCTAGGAGGAGCTGAGGCTTTGTTGCAACATACAGGGTAGAGGCTGCTTGTCTGACTGCTTTATTGCTAGGTAGCAGAGATGCTTCTGGAAAACACTGAGACGTGAATCCGCATCACCATGAGCCTCAAGGGAGAACTAGACCTATATTTTCCAGTTGGCCATTACCACTGCTTCTGAAGCAGCTACTTCTTGAAAAAGAGCTGAACTGGACACCCATCCCCCCAGATTCTTCCCCATCCTTGACCTCAGTAGGAGGTCATGCTGGTGCTTGAGAAGGATGGATTTCAAACAGCCTTGATCCACCTCTTAGCTGCAGGAGTCTCCCCCTGCTTTGCAAAAAGGGTTTTTGTGCATTTTACAGCGCTGAGTCCAAGGCACCTAACCCTGTACTCTGGGGCAGGGGGACCATGTTTTAGGTGGAGTGGGGCTGCAGCAGCACTCTGCCAGCCCTTGGCCCACACAGCACACTGGGTCTACCCAGATGCCAGTCCATCTGTAGTCAGAGTTCAGAAGGAAGTTTTCTTTTTTTTTTTTTTTTTTTTTGTAAAACACAGCCATTGTATATTTTGGGGTCAGAGAGAAGGGCCCATGTACATTTAAGAAGAGTTTTCTGGAGATAATACTTGCTTCCACAAAAGCAGAACAGTTGCTTTTTTGTCTTCACAGAACCAAAGTCTATTGTAGCTCTCAGCTTCTCAGAAGGACAACTCCAGAGACTCAAGTACTTTTTTACTGTTCAATATGACAAACTGGCTTTTGGCAGCTTGGAAGGGAAAACAAAAAAATTTTAAAAAACT
>VWYP01013907.1:0-28871 GCA_013400435.1 Pycnonotus jocosus
ACCAAAACTTACAAAAATGTAAGGTCTCCTGACCATCAGCCATTTTGTGACCATTCTTAGTCCATCCTGGGTGCAGCTCTGTTCAGGCTCCTGTCCTGCCCAAGGTGTATCCTAGGGGCCTTTCAATAAATACCTACTTTATCCTCTAGCTCTGTCCAGTCTCTGTTTCAGGTCAGCCTTCTAAGGCATCAGTAGGACAACCTATGTGAAAGGTTGTGTTTTGAGCACTACACTGTTTCCTAGATAGTTAACAGTCCTTTCTGGTATTTTTGTTACTGTTAAAATTTGAAGGTTTGTAGGAATACTGGAAAGAGATTACAAAATGGAGTATTTTATGTGAAAGGATAAACAAATTACCTAAAGATGGATGTCAAGAAAATAGGGCCATAATATTTTTGGTGGTACCCAGCAAAAGAAGAGGAAAAGAGCACAAACTGAAACATAGGAAGCTCCATCTGAATAAAAGGAAAAGCTTCTGGAACAGGCTGCCCACAGATGTTATGGAGTCACCTCTGGAGATATCCAAAACCTACCTGGACTCAATCCTGTATAGCCTGCTATAGGTAAACCTGCTTTATCAAGGAGGTTGAATCAGATGATCTCCAGAGGTCCCTTCCAACCCCAACCACTCCAACATTCTGTGATAAAACATCATGTCTCTGTGATAAAACACCATGTCTCTGTGATAAAACAGCATGAGCTTGGTGTCATCTGCAAATTTGCCAAGGGTATACTCGATCACTTCATGTAATTAATGGAGATATTAAATAGCACTGGTAGCAATATTGAACCCTGAGGGACACTACTTGTCCCTGATGTCTATCAAGACTCAGAGATATTGAGCATTGCCCTCTGAAAGTGCCCATTCAACCAATTCCTCATCCACCTATTAGTCCACCAATTAGCTCCATCTTTCTCCAATTTAGAGAGAAGGATGTTGGGAGGAGCCCATTCAAAGGCTTTACAGGAGTCGAGAAGAAGACCAAAACTTCGTTCAGGAGAAATCTATTAGAAGAATTAAGCAAAGCATTAAGATGTGTATTGGGAGCAGTGCCCATAGCTAAACGGTGCAGTTGACACACCTGAAGGCTGGATGCCTCTCAGAGGCACCTGGATAAGCTCAACAAGTGACCACATGAGAACTTTGTAAGACCTAGTGCATGGTGCTGAACCTGTGTGGGGGCAACCTTCAGAATCAGTGCCAGATGGGGGATGAACAGACAGAGAGCAGCCGTGCTGAGAACAACCTGGGCGTGCTGGGGATGAGAGGCTGGACATGGCCCTGCAGTGGGCACTCACAGCCCAGAAAGCCAAACTTGTGCTGGGCTGCATCCAAAGCAGCGCAGACAGCAGGGCAAGGGAGGGGATTCTGCCCCATTGCTCTGCTCTAGTGAGACTCTTCCTGGAGTGCTGCATCCTGATCTGGGGTCCCCAGCACAGGAAGGACCTGTGGAGCAATTGTTGGAGCCAGTCTGGAGAAGGGAGGACCACCAAGATGATTATAGGGATGGAACCTGTCTCATTTGAGGGAAAGCTTATAGAATTGGCATTGTTCAGCCTGGAAAGGAGAAGCCTTTGTGGTCACCTAATTGTGGCCTTCCAACCCCTTAATGGAGCCTACAAGGAATATGGAGAGAGACTATCACAAGAGCACATAGAGACAGAACAAGGGGAAATAGTTTCAAACTTAAAGACAATAGGTTGACTAGATATCAGTGAAAAAAATTTAATTGTGAGATTGGTGAGGTACTAGAACATATTGCCCACAGAAGCTGTGACTGCTCCATTCCTGGAACTGTACAGGGCCAGGTTGGCTGGGACTCTGAGAAGCCCGGTCTAATGAAAGGCGTCCCTGTCCACAGCAGGGGGTTTGGAACTAGGTGATCATTAAGGACCCTTATAACCCAAACCATTCCATGATTCTATGATTAGTCTTAAGATAGGTACACGATATTACAAGCATCACAAAGGGATCCGGGTAAATTTCTAATATGTCTTCCTAATTGCTTTCCTATAGCATGAAAGCTTTAATCACAGATATTTCCAGACTGCATCCACAAATGATTTTCAGAGATATATATGTTATACCTGTGGGTAAATCAAAAACATGTTGCCTTATGAGAAAATATGTCTAACACAACTAAGATAGAAGACATATTTGCAGTGATCAGTTAATGAAAATTCATTCTATTATACTTGTTGCTGTCCATAGGCAAGCTTAAACTTGTTTTTAAAAATGGAATATTCACCAAAAAATCATTATATACACAGAGATAATATTTAGTCCATAGATTATATCTGAAAAGCTTGCTGAAATGATTAATTGTCAAAATCAAGCTGTATTTCTAAATTACATTGAACACAACTCAGATTGTGATGCCTAACAAGAATACAGATGACCCTGAACACAGAGAAAATACAAATGGCTTGAAGCCATGTTTTACTGCTTCTGTGCTGAATCTTGCACAGCTGAGCTGGCGTTCAGGGTCTGATTCCTAATTTGGATTTTCACACATAGGGGTAATTAGTCTGATAAAGGGAGTAACAGTTGTTGTCTACTACTATCATTTTTAGTTCATTTGGATCTATCAGGTCCCACTGTACACTGGGGATGAAGTCGTCACACTACATCAGCCATTGAAGATTGCCTGTGGTTTCACAGGGAGCAGAGAGGAACTAATTATTTCTGCTTCTCCTTCAGGAGAGCAGCTGCTCCCAAAGGTATCTACAGCGTGTGCCAGCCTTGCAACAATGGGATAACCAAAGACATCCCTTGGGAAACAAGGGACTTGGCAGAGGTGCTCATCAAGTCACTCAATCATTAAACAGCAGTCCTGCCTAACCAGGGAGGTCTAAACTGCCTGGAGGTTCACAAATGTGATAACATCTGCTAAAAGGACCATAAGAAGGATCCACAGAGCTATGGGTGTGCCAGCCTGACCTCAGTGCCAGAGAAGGTCACGGAGCAGATCATCTTGAGTGCCATCACATGTAATATACAGGACAACCAGGGGGTCATGCCTGACCTGCCTGATCTCTGTCCATGACAAGCAGACTCACAGAATGGATGAAGAAAATGCTGTGGATGGCAGTCTGACTTTTTGACACTGTTTCCCACAGCATTCTCCTGAGAAACTGGCTGCTCATGATTTGGACAGGTGCTCTGTTCACTGGGTAAAAAAACTGGCTGAATTGCTGCCCAGCTGGGCCTAGAGAGTGGTGATGAATGAAAATACACCCAGCTAGTGACCCATTACTAGAGGTGTACCCCAGAGCTCAGTATTGGGATCAGCCACATTTACCATCTTTATTGATGATCAGGGGTGATCAAGAGCACCTTCAGTAATTTCACAGATGACAGTGAGCTGGGTGGAAGTGTTGATCTGATGGAGGGTTAGGAGAGGAATCTGGATGGGCTGGATCAATGGGCTAAGGACAATAAGGTTTAACAAGGCAAAGTGCCATGTCCTACACTTGGGCCACAAAAACCCCAGGCAGCCCCACAAGCTGGGGACAGAGTGACTGGGAAGCTTCCTGGCAAAAAAGGACCTGGGATGCTGATCAACAGCAGCTGAGCATAATCCAGCAGTGTGCCCATGTGGCCAAGAAGGCCAATGGCATCTGGGACAGTGTCAACAGTGGGTAGTTAGACCACACCAGTGATTGTTCCCCTGTTGGCACTGCTGGTCACACCTTGAATTCCTTGTTCAGCTCTAGGCCCCTCGCAACAAGAATGGCATTGAGGTGCTTCCAGAGAAGTGCAATAAAGCTGGTGAATGGTCTGGAGCAAAAATCTGATGGGGAGCAGCTGAGGGAGCTGGAGCTGTTTAGTCTGGATAAAAGGAGTGTGAAGGTGACCCCATCATTCTTTAAAACTCCCTGAAATTAGGTTGTAGCCTGGTGTGTGTCAGTCTCTTATCCCAGGTAATAAGCAATAGGACAAATGGAAATGGCATCACACCAGAGGAGGTTTAGATTAAATATCGGGAAAAATTTTTTCATGAAAAGTTGTCAAGCATTTGAACAGGCTGTCCAGGAAAATGCTCAAATCACCATTGCTGGAAATGTTAAAAAAAAGTCTAGATGTGGCACTCAGGGACATAGTTCAGCAGTAAACATGACAGTGCCATGTTAACAGTTGGACTTGATGCTCTTAAAGGTCTTTTCTGATCTAAACTATCCTATGATTCTACTTTATGATATGAGATAGAGTGGAAGACGTGGCAGAGCAAGAAGGAGTGTGCTTCTGTCATTTCTGCCTCTGGACAAGGTCATCCCTATTCAAACTGCAATCCCTATTCCATATTGATGTTTAAATAATATTTGACATCACCAGCATTGTGACATGCAACCAAAATATCAGGAATAGATGCTATGTGCATGTAGAAATATATTTTAAATTATGCTAATGTGTGCACTTTATTATCTTGTTTTCAAACAAGTTAATAAATGATAAAAATCAGAAGATTTCATTTAAAATTCAGTAAGAAAAAATGATTGCATAAGAATGTGATGTCAAAATTAAAACCAGAGTTGTTATACTCTCCACAGAGAGCTTGAAAAACTACAGATTGTAGGGAATAACCAATTTAACAGTGAACTTTTATTGTAGTTTCCCAAATACAAACATTTGTTTTCTTCCTAGACAACTTAATAGTCTTTGCCTAAATGTCTCCGCTTTCAAATGTATAAGACTAACCCTAGAAAATATTAGGTAAACAGAGGCTGGTGTTTTTTTAGAACAAAGGAAGACAGAAAACCAGGTGCTGGGAGGAAGGCCCTTCCCCAGCTTGTAAAACAACTTTAGTTTCAGTTTGTATTGGCTGCTGTGTAACAATAGTAATAACATCTTTAATGACATTCATTCTAATGCTCATAGTACCTGATGTAATAAGATCACAGCACTTTCAATCTCCTTATTAGGCACTTTGATGAATAGTTGAGACCTGAGGCAACACCTGTTAAAATGTGAAGCACTCCATTCATGTAGCAGGTAATTAACATGCTCCATCTTTGTGAGAGCATCAGGGCATATTTCACCTAATGCTAGTCTTAAGAATCCATCCTAGCACACATGGTTTGTCAATTACTTCATCCTAAACCTATGAAGAAGAACCAGTAGAAAGAACAAGAATCACCAGAACCACCCTTTGGCTCAGAATTCAAATTCGGTTCTGAAAGGGCACTGCAAGAAGATGTTGTAAAGAAGAGTTCAAAGACCTCTAAGTAAGCCAATTTAAGGTTAATTTGCTGCTGCACAAGTCTCCTCCTGATCAAAAATAATTAAAGGTGGGCTTCAAGGGTGAGATTTAATAACACTTCCTCATAATTTAATTAGCTTTAACAAGGATAATGGGATATTCGTCACATCAACAGACCTGTCAAATTGCGTTCAAATCCTATTAATTCCTGGCCTCGGTTACTTCCTCTGGCCATAATTTGCACTGCATGAATACATGCTTTATATGCAAACGACTGACTGGTTTCAAAAGGACAGAGCCTTCCTTGAATTTTCTCATTTCTAAAAATCCAGTATCTTCTCTCATTACCTAAATCTGTGTTTTCATTCCTTATTAATCCCTCTAACTAACTGCTCCCTTCATCTCATCTGCTTTTTGGACTTGTAATTAAGTAATCACTAATAGTCTTCATTCATCTGCTTAAAAGACCTTTCAATGAATTGATAGTGCAATACTTGTCAATTATTTTCAGCTGTCAACAACTACTTCATAAAGTATTTAGAATCTTAGTCACCCATTTTGACAGCACAGCACTAAGTGCTGTTTCTTGTCTCATTTTCTTTCACAGCATAACTGTAACTTTCAAAGGAGGCAAGATATTGGATGTGGTATTCATTATCACCTGATAATTACAGGCTAATTGCATTCTTTATATGACTTGTCTCCTTATAATGACATATAGGAAAATATTGATTGCAGTTTTCTTCAGCATGCAGAGAAAACAGTATGAAAAAGTTGTGAATTTCATCAGCTAGTCACAGCACACAACAAGAAGAAAAGCTCAGTATCGATACCAGTTCACTATACATATCTGACTAATCCTTCCTAATCCTTTTCAGTTTCATTTCCTAGCTAAGGGGCTCTGAGATATTCAGCTTGGGACATGAAAATTGTGGGAATTTCTCTGAGAAAAAAAAAAAAAAGGCATCTTATGCTGACACTACATTTGATACAAAACCACAAAATAACAACAAAAAACCCCAAAGAAAATCAACTTAAACCAAAACAAAAAAAACCCTCTTTTTTTTGTAAAAAAGAGTAAACATCTGAAATTAACGTGAAAATGTGCATACAATTTGGAAACTATTTACCAGGCAGTGCCAGTGAACAGATTTTTAACCCAAATCCCATTTTAACATAAACTCTGGAGGAACTGGGAACTGGAACTGGAACTGTAATCAAGTTACACTCCTGCTTAGGGTGCTGATTTTTTTTTTTTTTTTTGGTGCAAGACTGCTCTCTGGAGTGAATCAATCAACGTCACTTCTCACTCTTGGGCTCACATCATGGACAAGTGCAGAGCATGCAGAAGGGACAACTTCTGACCAAAACAAAGCCAGAAAGACACTCTTCCATGGCACATGAATTATTCTCCTACTGCTGATGGGCACTCAGGCCATGGGCTTAGACTGAGGCTGGCCTGAGGCAAAAGACTGAAACTGATTCTGTGTAAATATCAGGTTCTCAGCCAATAGCCATTTTATGATGCAGCACCACTGTGCTCTACCTGCTGATCTAGACATACTCTGACCCTCTTTTTAGACAACGAAACTCTACCTGTATAGCTAGCACTTATAGAAATGGAAAATAAATTATTAGATCTTTTTAGAGTTTTAAGTATTTACTTTCAACTGCTCCCAAAATCTGAAGTGACAAAAGAGAAAGAACAATGTTATTTGTTCTGTATAGTTTACAGCAGTAATATCTATCAAAAAGTGCCAATCTTACATTACAGTATTCCCAGCAGATATATTAATGTAAAGTTTCCACCTTAAGAGAGAGACAAACCACAGGTTGCCTTTTGATCAGATTCAAATGGAAACATACATCCAATTACCACCTTCAACAGAGATCTCAGAAGCAGGTTAAAGTGCAAAAAGAACATGACCAAAAATTTTGTTTACGGTGATTTAATGTGCTTCATTTAGGAAAATAAAAATTATTAATTTTTAATTATTAAATTTAATCCTCCAAATATTTCTCATTATACTTTCTCTGTTGTGTTGGTAGTTCAGTCCTGTCCACACTGCAAGCAGGTTATTTCAAAGAAAGTCCAGGGAGTGGAGACATAAAGTATCTAACAGGACTGCAATCTAAAATGTCCCTTGATACTCGACAGACACCTAATATACATACTGAATAAAAGTAATGAAAACATGACCTGGCATTAGGAGGACTTCTGGGTCGTTGTAACCCACTCAGAGGAAAAGGAAGACATGAGGAGTGTTTTTCACTAACTTATAGGAGCACAAGTGGGCTAATAACAGCATTATGTGATTAGTAGAATAGTTACTGCAGACATAAATCAGTATGCACTGCTGGATGGCTGCCCAGTGTTTGAAGGATTTTGTTAACAGAGGACATTATTGTTGTATTACTGTTTTCCTCCAAACCACAGAGGATTTTCAAAGCATTATTTTTAAGACCCTATAAGGGTCATAGTAGATTGATTTCTGTAACTTTTTTGATCAAAAAAATACCCTGAGAATTATGACAAATGGAGTTTTCTAGGCTAAATACCTCACTGATCTCTCCTCCTTTTGTATATGGTATCTTTGATCCCTGTCAATGCCAACCTAACCATCTGAGACAGAGAAGGAAAACAATATATTCAACAATATCCCTGAAGAGGTAAAGAAAGCAACTGTTTCTTTCTTTTACATTCTCTTTTTTATGCTAAATTTTCCTTTTGAAGTGATTCCTTCACAACACAGCAATCCAGACCAGGTTGCTGTTTCAACATAGAATAGATTTAGACTGGAGTGTTTTCTTAACTTAGCTGTAAAATCTATACATTTTAAGAGCCCTGGTTAAAGATAGGGAGGGTGATCTGGTTCATTAGATTTCTCTTACTTTTCCTTCTATAACAAAATTAAATTTCAAAATACAAACCCTGCTTGACTTTTAGCTAATATTTGCTTGTCAGAGAGAATGCAATTTTTTATATTTTATCTCCCTCTCTTCAATTGTAATTATCTGGGCCCTTACTCTTGTGCTTTGAATTATTATCAAAATACATTCAGCAAAAAAACCCTTAACAAATCATGGACATAGATAGCAATAGTATTAAATGATGCAATACATTTGCAAGAATTGATGGCTCTACATATCTTGTCATTTGGGACTGGTGTAACTTCATAGTATTTCAGCAGTACTAAATAAAGGATAAATGAAGACCCTCAAAGGAAAGTGTTAATTGTACATAGCACAGGCAAGTGCTCAGGTACTGTAAGAAATATCATGCATATTATAACTAATTTCTAAGAGTTTTTATGTATTTACATTTATCAGACCTAAAAAATTTGACTATAACTCGGTAGCTGCTGTCTCTTCCCTTCTTTGACATTCTTTGCTACTTTCTATGCTTACTAGTAATTTATTTGTTAAGCATGGTCTTGATTCTAAACTTGATCCTGCAGATCCATCTCAGGACAAAACTCCATTATTGTTCATGTGCCTCTGCTTGGGCAGAGGTCTAGTGTCAGAGATAAAGTTTACTTTGTAAACTGTCTGTACCACTCTGTCACTTATGAGAGATCTATAATGTAACAAGAGTGTAGAAGTTATTGTAGTATAAATATTTGAATGAAGGTAAAAGTACAATTCAATTTTAATCTTAAAAAAAGCTTAGATCAGTCACTTTCTGTATTTATTCACATTTTCATACATGTTCTTCCCTCTTGGCTATTTTTTTGTGATGCTGAAAGTACAATATATGACAACTTTGGCAAAGGACTAGCACTAGATTTAGGTTTTTGTTCCTGGATCTGAACAGTACTGCGACTATTCAGCACAAATGCACAAAGAATTCCTCTGGAATAGTCAGAGGACTGTTGAGAATGCATATAATATGAGCTGCTTTACAATAACTGGTATAATATGCTTCCCAGACCTAGGAAGCAATTTGTTTTGCCTAGTGGGCATCTGAATGCCAAGCTCAGAATTTATCAAAACCCATGTAGAATGGAAATAAACACACTTTGGAGTGACTGTGTGAACTGTTCTGCCAGTACAAATAGCTTTCTGGCATCCCCTCAAGGCAAAGAATTGGGCCAAAGACATTAACTGTAGTTTGTGATACACAGTACAAGATAGAGTGGATGTTGGTGAGAGCATCACTTTGCTTTTTCTTTCATGCTTTTTTCTTTCTAATGTATCTTTTCCATTTTAATCTCATTTCTTTCTAACATTTTTTAAATAAAATGTGCAAGTGTTCAGAGTTACATTTTTTACCTATGGTACAGGTCAAAAGTTGTAGTCAACACTAGATACAAAAAAATAGCCTAGGAATCTACCTTCTATTTAGGCATCTAATCCCAATTTGTAAGTTCAAAGCTTGTAATGGACTTTTTCACAGCCACTGAAAGGCTGTCACAGTATTGCACTTTGTAGCAGGTGGTTACATATATATCCAAGGAGGATAGCCCACAGGGAGAATGTTCAGTAGCCTAATCACCATGTTCACTATCACCACCCACTTGTCTCCTTTAATATTTAGAGTAGCAGAATCAAGGAGAAATAATTCAGCTGCACTTCCTCCAACTCTCTGAAACACTCTATAAAGGAATCTTTCGTGTAGTCTCTGGCAGGGTCAGACATCTGCATTTAAACTCCTACTCAGAATGAGACTGCAACTCTTCTCCCTCTTATTTTCCTTTAATTCCTTGTATTTCTCCTTTATATGAGTTTCCTGCTTACCTCCAGAAAATAGAGCAAATTTGTAAATTTTAAGCAGAGCTCCACAGCTATAAAGCTTAGCTGTGACCAGGTGACCTCTAACTAAAATTGAGAGACTGGGCAGAAGCAACACAGATCTGAACCAATATGGTTATTCATGCATTCTCCCATTTTTTCTCCCAAAATGACTGGTTATATAGCATACAGATAGTTTACAGTAACAGGTGCTCTCTGATTAGCATACAGTGCAAGAAGGAATGCAAACAATTTCACTCTTAAGGAAACCCCAGTGATAAAACCACAAGAGATATATCTGGTGCATAAGTACACCTTAATTACAATTTTCACTGTGCCACAATTCTTGGCAACTGTTACACAGGCCTAATTGTGAGGCCTAACCAGGATAGCTCAGATCTTATACCTACATTTTCTTCACTTAACCCTTGGAGTGTCTCCTCCAAACACCCAGTACTTATTTCCCAGGTCAATGCTTTTGACACATTTTCGGTGCCAATCTGAAGTACCCAGCTCCTGATAGATAAGTAGAGGGATGCAAAGGTGCCTGACTCCAGATCACAGATTTTATTGAAACCTGCTGATGGGGCATAATGGTGTTTTGGCAAGGAGTTTATGTCAAATCTATCAGGCTGTACCTGCTATTATCTTCCCAACTGGCAAAATCGAACAGGACCTTCCAGGAGTTGCTTTTGTTCTTTCCCCAACACACCTGTAAGCAAAAACATACATTTCAGGTTTTTCCCAAGATACAGTCAGGAGGCTCCTAGGCTGAAAGTTTGCCCCTAGAAGCCATGAGATGCTTGAAATACAGACAAAGACTATGATGCTAAGCCTCCTGACACATATGCTTCTGACTCCCATCACCCTCTCATTTAAGCTTCTTGTTTCAGGACTAGCTGGGTTTTTTTCATCCTAACTTAGCAGAAAAGTAACATGAATCCTTTATTTTTCAAGAGTTCTGCTTGACTCTACTCACAGGAAACTGTAGTAGCTGGACTGTCAGGAAATGTAAACCAACAAAAAGAGTCTGAAGGCAGGAGGAAACTGTTTTCAACTGCAGAGGAAGCAGCTTTTTCTCTCTAGTCCTTCCATTACCAATGAGCACACACGGCAAGGTAAATATGCATTTTGAGCCTAATGGCTCAGTGCTTTTTATTACAAGAATTTCCAGAAAGAAAAAGAATCCTTTTTCCATAACTGGAAAGCTCTACTCAATGTTGAACTGGGATATCCCACTTAATTTTCACTCTCTGGCCTAATCTCATGTATTTTACTAATCCTTCTCAATTTAAATTTGTTTCAGGCTAAAAAACAAAATTATTTTAACTGCATGGTCGTTCTTTTCTTTTTGTATTTTACCTTTCACAAATCTTAAAGAAGTCCACTCTGAAATGATACTTCAGATGCTAGGAAAAAGTCCATACACTTAAAGTCTAGGCTCAAATGTGGGTTACACAGAATCTTTCTGCACAATCTTGTATAAATGGCAAATAAAATGTCACAAATACTGTAATATTTCAGTTTACATAGACTCTTCACCTGTGGGTGCTGAAGGCTCTCATTTACTTTCTGTGGAAACAGTGGATTTACCCTTTCCTTGGACAGACAGGGAGGCTTGTATGAAGCATCTAATAGACACAAGATCCCTCTTTTTGTTTATTTTAATGTTACTGCACTCAACAGGACTGTTTGAGGACAAGTAACATGGATAACAGGTAAAATGAAATCAGGTACTTTATTGTAAAGCAAGGACAAAGCTGGGGATGTGAGAGTCATTTGAGTCAGGCCATATATATGTGTGTGTATATATATATATATATACGATAGAGTGTATAGAAGTAAAGAACAGAGAAAAGAAATAATGCATTGAAAAACAAGCAGACCTGGGGTGGGGTGAATGTCCCAACTCACATATTTCGCTGTTACCCTGTAAATCCTCACTGAAGCAACAGATGAAAACAGTTGGTGCTCTCCATTCCCTGGTAATGAATCCTTCAATCCCTACTCCTAAGGGATGGCATCCCACTGGCATAGGAGATGTAATTTTCACCAACAGAGGTAAATTGGTCCCTGCAGTTTGCCTTTTATATGCTATATATGATTTACTTAGGTTTTATTAACTAGAGTAACAATTACTCCAACTTGATAATGTTCATTGCCAAAAACAGAATGCCTCACAGCGGTGGAACGGTTGAAACAGAGATCCACAATCATTTCATCTCTCCAGTGTACTTTATTGTTAATATTTTGACCAGAGAGACTATTTCTCTAAAATTTAGGAAAGGGTTGATGAATTTAGCCATCTAATTGCAATGAGGTGTAAAGCAACAACAAAGGGAATGTTTTTTTCCTGTGATTTGTAGGCTGCAGTTGGCGTTCTACCTTTCAAAAACAATCAGGAATTTATACTTTTCATGAAGCTCATTTCTATTCCTATCTGTACCACCCCAACTTCAGGGTTTTAATTGGCTTTCCATCTGCAGAATATAGACTTCTTTTCTTACCCTGCCAAGCTTGGACTGTGAACAACCTCCTTCATTAATGTCAGTTGTCATTCAGGATTACAGATGACATTGATTAATTCTCCAATTAGTTTAATTATAAGGAGGAAAAGAGGTGAAGAGCAACAAAAGTATCAGGAATGTTTAACATATGGTAAACACATAATAAAATAAGAATATAAAGACTTTTGCAAATCAGTAAAAGCAGAGGATGTGTAATTTTTTTCCCTTTTACGTTCCTTAGACAGAAAGTATTAAAGAAGTTGCCACAGACCTTTGCAGCCACATTAGAACAGCTTTGGGAAAATGTTTTAATCACTGTTCAGTTGTAAAAATCTCACAACAATAATACAAAGTGTATAATTTAAAATAATCTTTGAGTAAAAATCTATCATGATGATGCTTAGTTTTGGTGTTTTATCTATAATTTTTTAAAATCTCAGAAATCTCTATGTTCTTTAAAAGATTATGATGTTCCTTTAATAACACTGCAGGAAATAGAGAATTCGTGATTTTCTCTATTTTGTTGATAATTGCAAACAGGAGGTAGTCACAGCTCAGAGACTTGTTTGTGTGTTGCCCTAGACTTTTTAAAACTTTGATAGAGAAAGCAAAGCTATTATCCATAGAAAGAAAATGCCACCTAAGACAAATCTAAATTTCTTCCAATTATCTTAAGTAATTAGAAGTTGGAAAATCTCCAGTGAATTTCTCCTATTCAATCTAAACTGAAGAATAAGTGCAGAAACTAATGGTGCTCAGAAAGGTGTGAAGAAACAGAGCTGACAATGCCCACTGATGAAGAGTTCATACAGATGTGCTCCTGGCACTATCTGCTAAGAAAGAGAGCTCTACACATCCCCATATGGCGCAGCATTAGCTGCAGTACCATATGTTTACATCACTGAACACTCCACACACCATGTTTTTAAAGCAACACACTGTGCACATCATTGGGGTTCAGCCTTCTCTAACTCATGCACATCATACTGCTCAGCAGCGAACACAGAATAACAGCTCTGTGTGAGCAATGCCCTGTACAACAGCTTGTGTGGATCTTCTTGTAGCTTCAGTGAAGAGGGATATGAAAAAGCTGTGACAGGACCCCTCAGACTCACTGCAGCTGGAGGTCATCTCAGCAGGTGATTTCACAGTGCTTGTACTCACATCACAAAACGTGCAAAAAAACCACTGCCACCTGAAATCCAGCTGAGTGGCAGCGAGTCTGTAGATCTGACTCACTTCCTGAGTCAAAGCCAAATCCCTCAATGGGTAAGGCATCTCCCATGGAAGCATCCTGCTTGTGCTGTCTTTGAACTGCCCTTTGACAGCGATGCCACCATCGCTCTGAATCTGACAGCTGAGCTGAGTCAGGGGCTCTCTCAGTGACTTCAGATGTCCAAAATCTGCAAGTCATATTTCCATTGCCATTTGTGCTGTGTAGGACCCAGAATGCTCATCACTTCCAAGGACATGTTATAGAAGTTGTATAGGTCACCTGTCTACCAAGTACAAATGTATGGACAACAAAAATAAATAAAAAATAAAAAGCTGCATTTAGAATCAGTGCAGACCCTGTGACAAATTATTTCATGGTAAGAGCGTGAAATTGTTTGAATGTAGTAAGTTTGCCTTTGAATGAGTAAACGGACCAGTGAATTAATCAAAGGGGGAATTGTCTGTCTTTCAAATGTATTGCCTATTTATGTCAAAGCTATGAATACCACAAGTAGAATGATTTATAGTGTATACAGAGGTAAAATATAAAATCAAATCCAGAAGAAAAATGAGAACATTCAATGCAATTTATACTACTTTGTGTTGAATTTAGATAGTCTTTTCATTCTCTAATTTTAAAACCAGAAGTATTTTATTTTCTGACATGCATTTGAATTGCTGGTATATTTGTTTATTTGATTTCTACATTCTCAACCAAATTCTTGTATGTAATTGTTTTACTGAAAAAAATGTTGTTTAAAACAATATCTGATTCTCTTTAAAAGCAGAGAGGTAATTGTGTTAGGTTCAAAATAACCATGACAAGATACTATTTGATAAAATTTATAATAATTTCCCTGGAAAATATTTGTACAAAGATGATAAGATTTTCTTGCTAAAATCTGTGAGCATTTTAGAAGGTGCAATCTTGAATGCGGTCTAAGACATTTTTTTTTACCATCTAGATTTTTAATAAAAAATAAAGTATCCAGAAATGGAATCCAAGATATTTAACCTGTGTAGGTAGTGATTTGATAGAATGTGCACTTGAACACATAAAAAATTCTGCCTTTAGGGTACATTATTCTGGGCTGAAAGAAGAGTCCTTTTGCATGCTTCTTCAATAAGTAAACTAATCTGCTATTTTTAAAAGTGATCAGGGAAGTACTTGCTCTCTTCCTTTAAAATGTGGATGCTGGATGTGCTGCTAGCCCTATCCCTCATATATAACTCCACATTAGCCAGCAAAGGATGAAGCACATCTTTCTGAGCAGTATCTTAACCTCCAAGCTGTAAACCAGATTTGGGGCAGAATTTTTTACCACTGTATTTGGAATTGGATCAGCATGTGGGAAGGAACTCAAAAATCTCTAGGTTGCTGAGAAAAAGGATATTTTGTATTAGTGACGAGTAGTGGTAAGGGCCATGGCATGGAGATGGAGGAAATGATTCTCAGGTCTTAAATTTCAGGGGCCTTTAACAGGTCTTGGTACAGTATCTTGGTTGACAGAGATTTAAAGTGTACTAAAGAAACACATGAAGCTGACAATAAGTAGCTGAATTTTAAGTTTAAAACTGCACCAAAAAAAACCTCCAATTATATAAATTAAAAGCAAGAGCTTCTTGGATGTACAAAGCCTCTTAGGGTCTAGAAATATTAATAATCAGCATCTATTCAAAAACAATCCACTTTAAATACTAAAATGAGAAGTCTGAGAAGTCAGGTTATATTTGCATATGTACATACGTACACAAATACATATGCACTTATAAAAAGTGTACACAGACAGACAAAAATGTGCAAATGTAAAACATGCCTTTTGAAAATAAATAGAAAACTAGCCACATATATAGATAAGAGAGGTATAGACAAGAGTTCTCTGCATGGCAACACCCCTGTTTTAAAAGAGCTTTTATTAAATAAAGATTTGGCAAACTGTAGGAAGATTTACCTCTTTTAAATTGTATGTTTTAGCTCTGCAGTTAAAAAAAAAAATCAGAACAACTCACTTGTCAAGGGAAATAACCTTGATTACCCTTTCTAGACTTTATACACCGTGCTTTGATCCTAAATATAAGGAGACATTACTGACTGTAGTGTTATAGTACCCAAGGAAAACTTCCTAAGTATTATGACAACAGTACAATTTGTCATCCATACCAAATACATGCTGGAAAAAAAAAAAAAAAAAACACATAATTTAAAGTGGAAGCAGTTCTGTACCATGTGTAAATCCTTTCTCTCCATTCCCATATGCTCTATGGAATCACAGGAGAATTGCCTTAGGAAGGAAAATGAAGCATAAAATAACTTGAGCTAATGAGGAAAGAAGTTGACAGAAGTCATAAAGAAAAATTAAATTGAGTGTTACTATCCAGATTAGCTAGTAACTAAAATAATTTTAGCTATTTAAAAATAGTAACAAAATAATATTACCAGTTTCCAATTGTCCTCCCATTATGTTTGTGCTGCGGTTCTCAACAACTGAACAATCAGATCTTTGAAAAGATCAATATTTATTTTTCTGGTTTGAATCTGTCCTTCCAGAAGTGAAAACTACCCTCTCTTCCAAACTCAGTTTGAGAGGAAAGGATAAAAAAGTGAAACACCTGTCCATATCACTTTTCATACATCTTTAAACTATTTGCCATATTTCCTGAAAGTTTTCTGTGTGTTGCTCAGTATTTTTACCAGTGAACTACAAAACAAATTAACATATATAGAACTCTCTTAACACAATTCCTAAACAGCAAGGCCTGAGAGGTTATTAATAAGTCATGACCGGGCAAAATCACTTTAAACTGGACTGATTGGAAAGAACTTGAGCTACCAGTGAGTACCCATGGCTGTGTTGCCATTTAGAGGGACCATGGTGGGCTGGAGAAATGGACTGAGAGGAATTTACCCAAGTTCATCAGCCAGAAACATAAAGCTTTGCACTTGGGTAGGAATAATCCCAGGCACCAGCCCAAGATGGGAGCTAAGAAGGTGGAAAGCAGCATTCCAGAAAAGGACCTGGTTGTCCTGGTGGACAAACTGATCATGAGCCAGCAACCTGTACTTATGGTGAAGAAGGCCAACAGCCTCCTGGGCTGCACTGGGAAGAGAGGTCCCAGCAAGCTGAGGGAGGGGATCCTTCCCCTTTTTATGGCACTGGTGAGGCCACATAAGAATTACTCTGTCCAGTAAGAAAGATGTGAAAGTAGTCCAGCTAAAGGCCAGCAAGATGTTTAAGGAACTGGAGCATCTCTCCTATGAGAAAGGGCTGGGAGATGTGGGTCTGCTCAGCCTGAAGAGGGGAAGGCTCAGGGAATCTTGTTTGAGTGTGTAAGTAACCGATGGGAGTGGGATTAACAGGACAGAGTTGGATTCTTCTCAGTGGTACCACTGGCAAGAGACAATGGACTCAGCCTGAAACAGAAAAATTCCATTAAGTGGACAAAGGAACGCTAAACTCCTCTAGATAAAACTTAAACCTCATGGAAGTCAAATCCAAATTGAAGCATCTTCCTACTTAATGAGAAGGCGGTGTGTTACATGCAGACAGAAGAAGCAATCACTATGTTCTTTTCTGGCCGGTTTCTGATGAGCTTCTACTCATCATGAGGAGCAAACATATCACTTCAAGCAATAAAAGATAGCCCTCTGCCTCTCCTCCCCTGTCATGAATCCACAAAGGAAATTCACTGAGTATAATTAAAAGATGTAAATTAAAAATAGCTTTTATGGTTCATTAAAAATCACTTATGTTAACATCTAAGGCTGAATGTGGCCAAATATTCTCTGATTTCCAAGCTGTTTAAAACTCTTTTAGTTCTCAGCTTCCTCTTTTGTAATGTTTTAACAATGTGGAGCAAGATCAGAAGAAATATGAGCATCAGATTTCTGTTACTTCACCTCCAAATCTTGGTGGATCTTACTTTCCTGCCAGTTGTCTGAGATCCACATCAACACTAGTTGGCAGAGTTGGCTGTTCCAAACATGCCACAGAGCCAAAACAGGCCACTGTGATGCATTTCCTTCCAGCTCTCTCATTTAGAAGCTGAGGTATTTCTACACTATACTGCTGCAATAAGTGATACTGAAACTTTCTCTGGTTTTAGAGAGGTTCTTTGCAGGACTCTCTGAATTGGAGGTCAGTTACCATTACACTTGTTGGCTGATACTTTTCTTTTACTTTTTGCTTGTGTTAACGTGCTCGATTAAATACAGGGTCAAATGATTCTGGTCAGAGCACAAGAGTCCTGAAATAATACTTTTCTTTGACACATTATACCATTTAGGCACTGAATTCAGTGACGTTAGTTCTTACTTATAGCATTGTAAGACCAGGATTCACTCTATTATTCATTAAAAACAATAAAAATCATACTGATGGTTCCCATATGTGAGAAAAAGTAATTTTTCCTGCTGGTTTAAAAAACAAAAAAAGACTTAATGCAATATACTAGCTATTTAAAAAAATTGCAATTTGTCAATTAATTCTATTAATAACATAAAATATTTTTAAAATGGAGAAAGATATAGAATATTGCAAGGATGTATTTTACAAATGTAGTCTCTATCTTGTAAAAAAATTGACAGTGATAAAGATTTGTGTTGGCCTTTGTATTAAGATGTTAATGACCTCCTTGATTGATCACCTTCAGCTTTGCCACCAGCCTTTAATGCACTGAATCATTAATAACTTAGAAATACCATGTTAATAGGATATTATCCTGGTTTAAACAATCTACAGAGGCACTAAACAAAAGTAAATGTTGTCATACTTGAGGATGATATTCCTCTAACGAGAAACCAATAAGCAGTTCTGAGCTGGCCATTTTGCATTTCTAGCTTGGCAATGGTGATGTTTCAGCCTGAAAATAAGCCAGGAATCATTCCTCATGGATGGATGCCTGTGCCCCAGGTTATGCCAGGCAGTGAGACCCAGGAGAGGGGGCTCAGAGTATTATCCCTATGATGGGGAAATGAGGGTCAGCCTGGGAGGGGAGCACTGAACAAGACCACAGAAAGGGATAACAGCACACAGACACAGAGAGCCTCAGAGATAGGCCACAAGATCAGACATAAAGGTGCACCAAATATCACCACACCTTCATCAGTGTAGGCTCAAGAGGGTAACTGTGTTTCCACACACTATTTTGTGTCTGTTATCTGCCGCTAACATAAACAGGAATGAAGTGCAATGTGACCTCAGAAAATACTGTGCAGATGCTCAACCCTAAAACTGTAAGTCTGCCTCCAGAACTTCTATCCCATCATCATCACTTATGATACAGGCCAGTTTGCCTCATGTCTTATGAAAATTATCCCTTCTTTACACAGGTCAAAATTTTTGTCAAAAGCACTGTCCAAACTTCTACACCAATATTATATAGGAACAAAATTTAAGGTATTTTTTAAAATAGCATCCTTATGTGTTATCTTTATCTAACTTATTCCAGGTTAGATTATTTTCTAATTTTTTTTTATTTTATTATTTTAATATTATCATTATTATTATTATTATTGATAGATCTTGAACTGATTAGCAGCAAGTGATGTTAAAATTGTGGCCAGGAAAAAGAACAACAAAAAAAAGAGTTTTATGAGAACAGGAATTGAAATACAACTCCAGCATAGTTAACTGCAAGTGAGGTATTTATTCTCATTTCTCTGAACTAAGCATTCAAATAGGAAATGGTATCAGACTAAGAATTGATTTCTATGAATCCAAAACTGTGTGACATATTAGTTTTGAATAAGATAAATTATATATTTGTTGAGAGATAGCATTTAAGATTAAGGACCATAAGTGATTATTTTTCTTAATTGAAAAAATTCTATGAAGCTCATTACAACCAAATTGTACACCAGCACTAACTGATCTAAATAATCAACAATTGGACGGAAGATGAGTGGTATGGGAAAAATATAAATTTAATTGTGATGTGCTCTCCTTGAATTAGTTGTTAATAAACAAACTTTTTATACACTCATATTGTGTAAAATGTTTCAGTTTTCTCTCACTGGGAAAGGGTGTCTCATGCCTACTACCTAAATCTGCTCATTAGTTCCCAAAACATAACAGATGAACTAAACTTTCTGTGGTTTTTACTTAGAATAATCATTTTCCTATTTCACCACTCATGAAAGGTTTTTAAATTGTGTTTTGAGTTCTGCACATACTCTGATGTACTCCACAGGTCCGGCTTCACAATGACACCTTTGCCCTAAGACAAGGCAGAAGACCATTGGCAGAAGAGGAACTGAATCCATGTTTATTAACCTCCAAAATGTCTAATATTACTAGGGTAACATGGGGCATGTCAGAATATCCAAGAATATAACATAAGACATAAAAAAATTGGTCCTCAGGAGGTTTTCCCAGTGCTTTGTTCTCAGATGTGCTGACACTGTTCTACCATAAGAGCAGCATGTGCACTTTCTAGAGCCCTGGGGAGGGGAAATGTCCCCTTGCATTATGAGTTACCTTTGTACTGCTGTGAGCTGTGCATGAACCCTGGCACTGATATAAATATTACTAAAATATTAACAGTACATTATATATATATAGTCACATTAATATATTGAAATATACTAAAATATTAACTAATCTATTAATATTATATATTGTAACAGATCAGTTTCAATCTAAAGTCCTTGATGCTTTAAGTGAGCATTATTAGACAAGAAAATAAAGTTACTGGCCCAGGAGTATTGAAAGGGGGTGGAAAACCCTGAAGAAATAACCATCATAGGGAAAAAAAACCACCTTAGTTCTGTTGAGAGGACTTTTGAGCTGTCAAACTCAAACAGCTGTTGAAACTAGCCAAATAAATATCAAGGATATATAAGATTTTTTAGTCCTACTCAATCAATATCTTGCAATTATGAGTTTTAGACTAACTGGCTAGGCTGTCTAGATGTTGGTTATGATTTATTATGCTTACATTCAGTTACTTCGATTTCTCTCTCTGTTTTCCCTTGCTTGTGTCTAATAAACCTTGTTTTATTTAATCTAATTGATATTGGTGTCTGTCTAATAAAGAACATCCATTGGCAGGAGGTTTCTGGGAGAGGAGAGTGATTTTGGCACTGTGGGAGAGGCTGGTCCGTGCTGGGGCAAGGCTGGATTGGGCTGCCAAGGAATGGAAAATCACAAAAATCAGGGAGAAAAAAAAAGACATAGAATTGTGGAGTTCTTTGTCCATAAACTGATGGACTGAATAATTCAGAACTCAGATGAATTCAATCCATGGCCAAGACTGAGTTTTGCCCCAGCAGATCTGGCACAAAAGACAAATAGAAAGAAACACACCTTTAACATCACATTAAAAAAACCCCAAAACAAACAAAAAACCCACCAAACATTCTCACTGGCTTTGACTATTTATCACACATTAAATGTTGCAATGATTCACATAATGCTGCTGCTACTTCTCAGGGATGCTGCAAAATATATCTAAGATAAATCAGTTCAGCTTTGCTGGAAAGGAAACATAAGCCTTGATTACAAGCATTAAGACCACAATTTCATGGAACAAGGGGTTTGAAAGTGTTTTGGCTAAACACCGATTTTGCATCCTAACTCCTTTTCTCTCATTTTGTTCCTCTGTTCTGGAGTGGCTGTGTAATCATCATGATTTTCATTGTAGAACCTTGCAGAAACAGGAGCCCTTGTTCCAGATTTAAGCTTTGGTGTGCTTCAGTGAGTAAATGAGGCCCTGACCATATTAATTACATTCACTGGGAAGCTCAACATGCTACCAATGTCTCTGTAATTATTCAGTATGCTGAGTGTTATCACAGCAGCCATGTGGATCCATTATCATTTTGTTCCTCTAAATGCTGCTGATCTAACCATTAGCATAGCTGCAACTCATGCTCCCAAGGAATAAGAGAAATAATAGAGTTTAATTCCTCATTTCTTTTTCAATTTTTCATGCTCTGTATCCATAGGCTGTTTCTCTCATAACCATTTACTAGCTTGTGAATGATTCTCCATGCCTAAGTTAATTCTTATGGTTTATACATGACTTGTATAAAAAAGTTAAACTCACATATAGAAAAAAAACCACAATCAAATTACCTTACAAATATTATTTGTCTGCAAAAAGACCTTTTCCATTTGGGCATATTTGCAAAGCAAAGTTAATGGGTTTTGGTGTGTAAAGATTGTACAGACAGGGAAAGATACAAGCGCAAAGCAGAAAGACTGGGAAAACTGAAGTTGTACAGAGGTATTTAAACTATAGACTGATAGCTTATCAGTTTTTCATTTTATTTACTCCTTGTTCACAATTTCCAGTTGGTCCCTAACCTTCATTATATAGGCTCAGTTACTGCCAGCTGACTGACTTTTCTCTTATCAGGTGACTAATGAATGGCAAAAAATTAATAACTCTTTACATGTGTGGTCATCCTTGTTAGCTGTTAGAGGAGTTCCAAAAAAGTCCAACATTCCAGAAATATTCAGCAAACACAAAACTCTACACATCTAAATATTTTTTGAAAGGGAATAGTAATGGAACACGAAAACTGAAGTGATAGATGTACTCACAAACACTACTTTGCAGTTTTCATGACATTCTGTTCAGATCCATTTGCTTTACAACGCATCACTGTGCAGCTACACTTTTAATGAGGCTGAGTTTATGTTTGAATATTCTGTGTCAAAAGACATTTCAATTTATCTTATTAGCTACTCTAGGGACTAATTTGAAATTTGTTTGACAAAGCCATAGTGCAGTGGAAGCACCAAAGACAGAAATCCAAAAACATGATCCATAAGGTTTTGCCAGAAGACCCCTTTTGTCACTCACTTTTCAAGTGCAGCTTGGACATATATTCAGTCAGTATATTCTATCAGAACTAAGAATTGCTGAGAGTCAGCCTTTCCATTTGATTAAAGATTTTGCAGTGTGAGGGCCAAAATTTCTGCTGGTGCAAACAGCTGTAAAATGACTTTGGTGATTACTGTCACACTTATCCAAATTATCCATTTCCAGCAGGTAAAATATAAAAAAAGCATTAAGAAAAAATCACTGCTACATAAAACTGCAAGAAGAATTGAAACTGCAAGTTCTAGTTCTGAACTGGATGACCCAGTGAGGTTATATATATAGTATATTCAGAGGGAAAAGAGGGGAGAAGAGAGAGTATATATATATATATATATATATATTATAATGCATCTTCTATCTGTACATACATTTATTCTCTTACTTTGTTGAAATTACATTTTTTTTTCTCAAGACATTGAGGGAAAAAATCCTTCCTTAAGTATCCTTCTTAAAGAGAGCAATTATTGTAAACAGGAAAATTATACAGAATTAAGATAACTCATTGCTGCTTTTCAAGGAATTATTAACAGAAGTAAACTAATGAAAATAAGAAATACCATTCTTGGCTAAGAATTTGCTTTTTAACAGGTTTTACTTTCAAAAGAAGTAATTCTGGAGCTAGAACTCAATTTAATATAGTAATACAACCCTTAAATAACCTCACTGCAGAAATCTTTTTTTGCTTTTATTTTTTGAAAAAATGCCAGAAAATAAACCTCAGTAGGAAATACACTCTCTTTATCTCTTCTACCATTTTATCTTCTGATCTATCTTATTTTATATATACTTCTTTGATGAACCACAGCTTGGGCAATACACAATGTAGATCTATTTCTGATAGGACCATGAGGACAAAAGTTTCAATTTGAATTAAAGTTCAACCTAGACTCCTGCCTAGAATACAGGATAGTTAAAACCATTGTTGGTTTTGTTTGGGAAGTATACTGAGTTTTAAGGACACAGGTCTTTTCGTGTTTATCCAGAATCTGCACAGCTTGCTATCCCACCAGGCAAATTGCATTTACCTAAACTGGAGCTGAAAATTCTGGAGTTGAGTGTGACAAGGGATATGAAGGACTTCTACGAGTCAATCAGTAGAAAAAGGAGAAAGAGTGGACTTGTTGCTAGATGGAGCTGGTGACCTGTGCCCAGGGATATACGCCTGGTGGAGGCAGGGAACAGAGAAGCTGGCCCCAGATGTTGTTCAGGAGTGTCCAGTGACAGGACAAGAGGCAGTGGCCACAAACTGGAATGCAGGAAATTTAATTTAAAGATTAGGAGATTTTTTTTTCATTCTGAGGTTGTTTAAGAGCTTGAACTGGTTTCTCAGGGAGGTTGTGACGGCTCTGCTCTTGAAGAAATTCAAACTCAGGCAGGAAACAATCCTGAGCAACCTGATCTAGATGATCCTGCTTTGAGCAGGCCATCAGCCTGCATGATCTCTGGTCTCAGCTGTTGTGTGATTCCGCGAGAGAGTTGTTCCCCTGCTCAAGCACTAGATCATTGAGGTCATTGGAGAGATTCACTCTGTNAATCACTGCTACATAAAACTGCAAGAAGAATTGAAACTGCAAGTTCTAGTTCTGAACTGGATGACCCAGTGAGGTTATATATATAGTATATTCAGGGGGAAAAGAGGGGAGAAGAGAGAGTATATATATATATATATATATATATTANGGTTTTACTTTCAAAAGAAGTAATTCTGGAGCTAGAACTCAATTTAATATAGTAATACAACCCTTAAATAACCTCACTGCAGAAATCTTTTTTTGCTTTTATTTTTTGAAAAAATGCCAGAAAATAAACCTCAGTAGGAAATACACTCTCTTTATCTCTTCTACCATTTTATCTTCTGATCTATCTTATTTTATATATACTTCTTTGATGAACCACAGCTTGGGCAATACACAATGTAGATCTATTTCTGATAGGACCATGAGGACAAAAGTTTCAATTTGAATTAAAGTTCAACCTAGACTCCTGCCTAGAATACAGGATAGTTAAAACCATTGTTGGTTTTGTTTGGGAAGTATACTGAGTTTTAAGGACACAGGTCTTTTCGTGTTTATCCAGAATCTGCACAGCTTGCTATCCCACCAGGCAAATTGCATTTACCTAAACTGGAGCTGAAAATTCTGGAGTTGAGTGTGACAAGGGATATGAAGGACTTCTACGAGTCAATCAGTAGAAAAAGGAGAAAGAGAGGACTTGTTGCTAGATGGAGCTGGTGACCTGTGCCCAGGGATATACGCCTGGTGGAGGCAGGGAACAGAGAAGCTGGCCCCAGATGTTGTTCAGGAGTGTCCAGTGACAGGACAAGAGGCAGTGGCCACAAACTGGAATGCAGGAAATTTAATTTAAAGATTAGGAGATTTTTTTTTCATTCTGAGGTTGTTTAAGAGCTTGAACTGGTTTCTCAGGGAGGTTGTGACGGCTCTGCTCTTGAAGAAATTCAAACTCAGGCAGGAAACAATCCTGAGCAACCTGATCTAGATGATCCTGCTTTGAGCAGGCCATCAGCCTGCATGATCTCTGGTCTCAGCTGTTGTGTGATTCCGCGAGAGAGTTGTTCCCCTGCTCAAGCACTAGATCATTGAGGTCATTGGAGAGATTCACTCTGTAGGTCAAACAAAACAACTTAGTTTCATTAAATCCCATCTTTGCTGACTGTCTTTTATCTGTGGCACAGCTGGACTCTGGGAACATGGGTGAAACATTAGAGTGACAGACAGTAATATCTTCCCGAGAATTTGCAAAATAAAGAATTCCCAGATGTTCATATTTCAAAGACAACGTAAACATAATTAAAACGAAGCTGGTTGAAGTTGCTAGAAAGTCAATGGTGTTCCTCTAGTGACAAGTACTTCAGAGAGGTTGAGAATCTGGCTGAAACTAAAAGGGGCAAAAAAGGCAACTATACCTTTGTGCAACATCTCAAAAACAGGTGCTGTAAAAAATAATCCTGATTTTAGAGAGAGAGAAGCTATACAATTTAACAGGAGCTTTTCATCTCCAGCCCCTTGACTCTTGGATAGGTAAAGTATTATTCATCTAAGACAGAGAATAGTCGAGGATAGGCAAGCAAAAAATGTGGAAAACTATGAATTTTCCTAAAAAGCTGTCTTTAAGCTGTTCTAAAGGAAAATAAATAATTATCTTAAAAGATCATTCTGACTGAAGCTTATATGACACTTTTGCCTCAGGCTGTATGTGATAGCAGCTAAATTGCCTTCTTTCTCATTTAAGTGGTAAAAATGTAAGAGCAGGAAAAATTCAGTACAAAATAGTAGAAGAAGAGATTTTAATATGCTTCAGCACACCTCATGCCCAATTTCTATAGATGTGCAAGTGGTCTTGAACTGATGAGAGGGAACATGACTGCAACATTAATCATTTGGAGACATACACTAAAATGCTTCTTTCCCCTTCAGCTTTCTGAGGAGTTTGAGTTTTGCAAATAGAATGGAAGGTGGAACTGTAACAAGCAAACTACAAGGAATATATTTATTAAATGAATATTTTAAAAAATATTTCCACACCCATAACTTTTCTTTTACATTCCCCCTGTCTATTTTTAAAGATGTATTTCAAAAGGTATTTATCATATTGGTAGTTCAGCTTCTTTCCTTTCAATGCCCTCTTGCCTGTCACTAAAATTTAAAGTCTCGATGATACTTTCTGCAGTCAGATTATAGAGATCATTCAGTTTCTTTGTCTCCCCAAAGTCAACTCAGAAATGAGGAAATAAGATTAAAGACTGCTCTTGCTTTTCATCATTCTATTCTGGTTTTCATGCAGGTAAATGTAAAATTAAACCAGCTATCTGTTCATTACATCTGTTCTAGCAGGTCAGACAGTGAGGCAGGTGCTTTTCATGCATTTATACATTGCTTTCACTGGTAGGAATACAAGGGAAGTGTTGAAGAATTTTAGGCCATAACCATCTTCATGTATTCTTGACACATCTGTGCTGTTCCACCTGGAGACTAGAATTCTGTTCTACTGGCCTGGTTCCCTTCCTGCTGTAGAAGAATCCATCTTATGGTGTCTCACCAGTACAAGGCTGCCTTGCTGCCTCACTACACTCACACTATGGAGCTTTGCTGCCTCTGACAGAATCCTTCTTGTTTCACAAGGGACTCTGAAAGATCTTAATTTTCAGTTTCATCGAAATCTTAACAAGTTTAAAAAAAAAAAAGAAAATCAATGATATTTCTTTGAGGAGCTCATATCCCAGTTTCCAAGGAAAGAGACTTGAGGTTTACTCGTGGAAGTCTTACAGACTGGAGAAAAAAATCCCTCTTCTTACACACTGCCCCAGGATCACTGCAGCAGAGAGTGGCCACATCCCAACTGTGCCATGCTACCTCCTGCACCTGCACTGGCTCTTCCCCTAGGCTGCAGCAATGGAAGCCAAGACAACCTGCCTCTCTCTTGATTTCAGGCTGTCATAACTGCTCAGTGTCAGCCAAAACCTTAAAGCTAAGAACAGACTGAAAAAATGAGAGGGTGGTTTTTATACTCCCTTCTGTGAAAAAAAAATGTAGTGATGTGGAAGTAATGTAAAGGCATGTATGAAAGAAAGCTAGGAAAGAGGTAGGCAGACAGGGAGCCATAGTTTAAGAAAGACAAAAATTCAGAAGCTTTGAGAGACAAAGACACAAAGAAAAAGATCTACAAAAAGATGAGGAAGAGAAACACAAAAGTTTTTAGTTCTGTTAACCCAAAGACAAGCTTTTCTGTCAAAACATTTTACATCGTGCTAGGGAAATCTGAAGCTCCAAAGAGCTTAAAGAGTTGCTCGAACATGGGCAAGTTTGATCTCCTGGTGTTATTAGTAAGGAATCCTCAGCTAGAGCCACAGACTTGGAACTCCGAAAGTTGAGGTAAAGTATTCAAAGAACTACCACAACCCTTAAGGCTAAATGACATTCCCAGTCCAGAGCTTTGACCCGAAAAAAAATTTATTGACCTCAGCAGAATAGATTTGGGTTTGTACTTCTAATCCTAGTATCCATATCTGGATTTAATCTGGAAGAGATTTATAGTAATTCTCTTTTTCCAGTATTCTTTCAAGGCTGTAATGTTCAGATAAAAATAAAAATGTTCTTTTTGAAGCAAATCCAAACTCTTCTCTAGAGGGTTTGTCACAGAGACAAATATGCTTTCAGTGGTCTTCTTCCAGTTCATGAGTGGTGTTGCTTGGATTTTTTTTTTTGTGTGTGTGTGTGTGAAAAAAAATCAAACAACCTCTAGGTATTCAATTTTCTATTCCATCCATGTGCAAAGAAATTTTGCTCAGTTTTTTTCTTTTGCCAGTTCCTCCCTTGGGAAAAAATAAATAGTTTAAGAGTTCAACTTGAGATGAAACCAAACAAAAGAAAAAGAACAGGTTTTCTAGTGGATCCCAAGAAACAACCTAGAAACAAATCAAACAAAACCTCCAAAACCTAAGAAAAGTCATCATTTTCCCAACTCTACCTTTATCCTGGTCTCAAAAAAGCCATCGGGTTGTGTCTGTGCTTTAGTTCGGAATGTTGCTGTTTCAGCAACAGCTTTCACTCCCTTGCAAATTCCCCACTGGACTGAGGCGTGATTTTCCACCCAGGAATGTCACCCAGTGATTGCAAAGTCTTGCTATGTACAATAGCACTAACAAGAGGAATGACATGAATTAACGCCACTACAATGAACCTTATGAGCTGAGTTCCAGAGGAACTTATTTTGCAGAAACTGAATTTCCAGCAAACCATACACTATATCCCCAGCATACATCAAACAAACTAAAAATAAAATTAATATAGAAATGACATATGACATTTTAAGTGCAATAGAACCACATTAAAATGCATTGACTACAGCTATTCATTCTAAAAAGTTAGTGATACATGGAATCAGGTTTTCTCAATTACATTCTCTCTTTTTTTTGAAAATGTTAGTAATTTGCATATTGCTTGGTGTTTTTATTATTAGGTCAAGAAATCATGATCAGCTTACCACTGTAGGAAAAACTAACATTTGTCTCTGTGATTGCAGTAACACTGGGAGGTGTCAAAGATGTATGAACATAATACTGATGTCCTGGGTTGTAGTATAGACTTGCACAGTGTATTCTATCACCNAGCTCAAACACTCATTGTGTGACTGCAATTTCCTTCATCTTGTATTTCTTGAAATTGCAAGTGTGAAAACCATGAAGTAAATCAAATGAGAAGGAACAATAGCTGTGAAGATCTGTTTGTGGATTCAGCTGTCCTTTAGCTGCAAGTATTGTAAATGTAAAAGTTCCTAGTGTGTGGATCAGCTACAGGAGTAAGAAAATAGAAAAACAAAACAAAACAAAACAAACAAAAAAAAAAAAAAAACCAAAACAAACAAAAAAACA